>JANBPO010002302.1:11440561-11839427 GCA_024336825.1 Amorphophallus titanum
GCCGATCAGCCATGGGTTATAACAAGCCGTGCCCGATTTGGGCGGGACCTGTGGATCCATTGTTTGAATGAAATCGAGCCACTTCGGCTGCAATTGGCCATGAGGACCCTAGGACTTGCCCAAGAATGGGTGGATATGACAGCAGCACCACGCGTTGGAAGGAAGACACGCGGGCCGACGACCTCCGTTGATTAGCGAGTGCGCTTTCCCGAACAGTAAGAAGATTGGCAACATGGTGGCATGCTCGTAGAGTCACATGTGCAAGACAGTGGGGATTACATGCGTCTTTATAAGGCGATGTATGGAGAGCGACTCGATCCTGAGGGGCTTGCGGAGGTGAGTATTTTTTTTTTGATTGATTAATTTTTTTGATTTTTTTTCTTTTTTTTAACCCATGTGTCCTGACTACAGGACGCCCGTGACACCATGGTAGCGAACTTGGGAGCTCGCCTGGCAGACATGGAACTATAGTTGCGTGATACTCGTGCAGCTTTGAGTTCTTCGGTAAGTCATACACATTGTCCTAGTTATAGCCCTGATTTCCTTGTACTAAACCCTCGGTGCCACCTTATGTGTATTACAGCGTGCCCAGCTTGATGTAGCCTCATCAGCGATGGGGGAGGACGGGGTCTCCTCCAATTTATGGATCCCTACCTCAGAGCTTGATTTGCTTCATGAGCAACTCGCTTGTGCTACGCAGTGTGCCGCAGAGGCAGAAAGAATACTTTCTACACAGGTGAGGGTTTCACCATTGAACTTTATTCATGCTTTGCCATATATCTTGAGATAGTGGTCCTGGCAGACGAAGGAGATGCAAGATGCACTTGCCCACACCACGGAGGGGGAAGCCAGGGTAGCGGAGCTAGAGGAGGAACTGCGAGGTCGTCGAGGCTACGACCCCTCCTGGGATGTAGTGGAGATAAGGATCACCGTTCGGCTGGAAAGGGAGGACATAGATAGGGAACGAGCGGAGAAGGAAAGGGACAGAGAAAGAGAGACAGCCGAGAGATTGGCTGAGAGGGAGGAGCGGAGGACCTTGGAGGCCCAACTGTTTGAACTCCGAACCAGTCTCGGTCTCGCTGAGCAATGACTGAGGGATGGTGAGGAGCGCTACCGAAGAGCACGAGAGCGTGGCTTCCGTATCAGTAGCTTCTTTGTTGCCCCTACCGACTGACAGGGCGCAAAATCAGGGAGAGGATTGCAAGGCAGAAGGAGTACCACCTCCCCTAGTTTGGCAACTCTCTCTAGGGCCCTCTACCTGGAGAGTAGTGAATGGAGTAATGTAGAGGGTAGAACTTGATGTACACTTTTCGGAAGAAGATAATGGAATATCTAGTTTGCTGTTCTATGCCTCTTTCCTACTTTTTCAATCCCTGTACACATCACTTAGAGAAACAAGTTAGTTTTTCTGTTCTAGCTTGGCCCCTTGCTCAATGCGTGGGTGGTCGTTTTGAGGCTAGTCTTGATAACGAGTCAAGGGACCAAGCCTTTATTAATTAAGGCAAAAAGATGAAAGTTGATGAATGCAACACACAGGCACGTGAATGCATGCAAAATTTAAAATGAAATGTAGTCCAATATTCTGTCAGATCATAGTGGTGAGTTTGAGAACTCACAGTTTGATGACTTTTGTAGGAATAATGGGATAATCCACAAATTCTCTTCGCCAAGAACTCCTGAACAAAATGGAGCAGTTGAACGAAGGAATAGAACCTTGGTGGAGATGGCTCAGACTATGCTGGTGGAGAGTAGCTTACCTAGAAGGTTTTGGGCTGAACCTGTAAACACATCTTGTCACATTATTAATAGGGCTATGGTAAGACCTGCTACACAAAAGACTCCTTATGAACTATTGAAAGGCAAGAAACCATCACTAGCTCATTTCACGGTTTTTAGATCTAAATGTTTTATTCATGTTAACTCTGAAAGAGACCTTGATAGTTTGAGGCTAAGAGTGATCCAGGTATTTTTCTGAGCTCTGAATCCTCTCTTCTTATAGAATATATAACCAGAAAATCGAGTCAATTGAAGAATCACCACATGTTGTCTTTGATGGGACATTTAACAAGTATGAAAATGATTGTTGCAGGAATAGGGATGAAGGAGAATTTGTAGAAAATAAAGAAGAGCAAAGCAGTCAAGGGGAAGAATCAAGGACTGAAAATGAGATTGAGGGATCAGGAACTCAGGGGGAGGTAAATGCCAATTCAGGTAATCAGCTTACCAACATTAGAGTACTTAGAGATCACCCATTAGAAAATGTTATTGGTAATCTGCATGAACCCCCTAGAACTAGGTCTCACTTCAGAATTGAAAATGAACTTAATTCATTTGCTCTTGTCTCACAAGTAGAACCCAAAAATATTGAAAATGCCTTAAAAGATGAACATTGGATTAATGCCATGCATGATGAACTTAGTCAGTTTGAGAGGAACAAGGTATGGCACCTAGTTCCTAAACCTACACATGGTTCCATTATAGGCACAAAATGGGTTTTCAGAAATAAATCTGATAAACAGGAAAAGGCAGTTAGAAATAAGGTTAGGCTAGTGGCACAGGGGTACAATCAGGAATTTGGGATAGATTTTGAAGAGTCATTCACTCCTGTAGCCATGCTAGAAGCCATTAGAATACTTCTTGCATTTGCATGTAGCTTAGGAATAAAACTTCAGCAGATGGATGTCAAATCTATATTTTTAAATGGTCTAATAAATGAAGATGTTTATGTCAAACAACTCCTTAGTTTTGAGTGCATTGATTTTCCTGATCATGTGTACAAACTAGATAAGGCATTGTATGGGCTGAAGCAAACTCCCAGAGCCTGGTACGACAGGTTAAGCTCTTTCCTCACAGGTAAAGGCTTCTCAAGAGGTGAGGTTGACCAAACTCTATTCACTAAAGTAGACAACATGGATATTCTTGTTGTTCAGATTTATGTAGATGACATAGTGTTTGGGTCAACTAAACCATCCATGTGTGAGGATTTTTCAAACTTAATGACTAATGAATTTGAAATGAGTTTAATGGGAGAACTAAAGTTTTTCCTTGGATTGTAGATCTGTCAAACCTCAGAAGGAAGCTCCATTACTCAGGCCAAGTACATCAAGGATTTGTTGAAGAAGTACAAGCTGGAAAATCTCAAGGCCATTACTGCACCAATGGGTACATCAACTAGTCTTGATGCTGACCCAAAAGGTAAATTGGTTGATTCCAAAACATATAAAGGCATGATTAGATCCTTGATTTATCTTACTGCATCTCGTCCATATATTCAATTCTCTATGTGTTTATGTGATAGATTTCAGGCTAGTCCTAAGGAGTCTCACATGAGTGCAGTAAAGAGGATTTTTAGATATCCATCTGGCACCCTTGACTTAGGTCTATGGTATCCAGCTGGGTGTGAGTTTGAACTGATAGCTTACACTGATGCAGACAGGAGTTTTCTTGGTCTGGCTGGTTACTATCGACGTTTCATCAAGGATTTCTCCACGATCGTCGTCCCTTTGACTAAGCTCACATGGAGAATCCCTTTATATGGTTGAAGGACTGTGAAGAAAGTTTGCTAACCCTCAAAGAACATCTTACTGCAGCACCTATATTAGCATTACCTATTGAAGGTGATGACTTTGAAGTTTACACGGATGCATCAGGCATTAGCCTTGGATGATTCCTTATGCAACATGGCAAAGTAATTTGTTATGCTTCAAGGCAATTGAAGCGCCATGAGGATAACTATCCAGTGCATGATCTGGAGCTGGCTACTGTCATTTTCGCCTTGAAGATATGGCGGCATTACCTTTATGAGGAGAAGTTCATTATATTTTCGGACCACAAAAGTCTGAAGTATCTTTTCACCCAAAGAAGCTAAACATGAAGCAAAGAAGATGGCAGAAGTATCTCAAGGATTTCGATTTTTCTATTCAATACCATCCTGTCAAAGCAAATGTTGTAGCTGATGTGCCCAGTAGGAAACCACTGGCGACATTATCAAGCCTCAGGAAAGGTATGACCTATCTATAGAAGAATTTTCACAATTGAATCTGGATATTGATGTAAAAGATGAAAGAGGTGTTATTGATAATATCCGGTCACAACCTACATTAATTGAAGATCTAGTCAGGTTGCAAGATAATGACCCCACATTAATGGAGATCAAAACTAATATTGACCAACGATCAGAATTTTCCATTTCGACCAATGGGAAGCTATTATTCAAGGGTCACATCTGTATGCCAGATCATGTCGACACTAAGAAGTTGATTATGGAAGAAGCTCATGAATCGAGATATGCCATTCGCCCTGGTACTACCAAGATGTACCAAGACTGAAAGAGAAATTTTTTGTGGCACAATATGAAGAGAGAAGTAGCAGACTTTGTATCACGCTGCCTCACTTGTCAACAAGTTAAGGCGGAACATTTAAAGCCCGCAGGTAAACTACGTCCCTTAGAGATTCCCGAGTGAAAGTGGGAGAGCATAAGGATGAATTTCATCATGGCTTTGCCCAAGACAAGTGGTGGACATGATGGTATATGGGTGATCATAGACCGATTGACTAAGTCTACTCATTTTCTACCTAGCAAAAGTTAATGGTCTGTGGATATCTTAGCAGCTCTGTATATGAAGGAAATAGTCAAGCTACATGGTGTCCCTGTCACTATCATTTCCGATTGAGACCCTCGCTTCACATCTCAATTTTGGAAGGGTCTACAACATTCATTAGGGACTCGACTTAACTTTAGCACTACTTTCCATCCACAAATCGACGGACAAACTGAAAGAACAAATCAGTTGATAGAAGATATGCTAAGGGTATGTGCAATTGATTTTAGTGGGAGTTGGCACGAACACTTACCTCTAGAAGAATTTGCCTACAACAATAGCTACCAAGCTAGTAATCAAATGGCTCCATTCGAGGCACTATATGGAAGAAGTTGTCGCTCACCCATTTGTTGGAATGAAGTTAGAGAAAAGTATTTTTTGGGCCCAGAACTTATCAAAGACACTACCGAGAAGGTAAAGCTCATTCGAGAAAGACTTAAAATGGCTCAAGATAGACAAAAGTCATGTGCTGATAATCGAAGGCATGACTTGGAGTTTCAAGAAGGAGATCACGTGTTTCTCAAGGTTTCTCCAGGTCGAGGTATTTGAAGGTTCGGTATCAAAGGCAAACTTACTCCAAGAGATATTGGCCCTTTTGAAATCATTGAAAGGGTTGGCGAGGTCACGTATCGGATTGCTCTACCTCCACAGTTAGCTGGACTCCATGATGTGTTTCGTGTATCTATGCTTAAAGTTTTTTTACTTATTTGATTTTTTTGTTGTTTTGATTATGATAAATGCAATTTAATATTATGATTGACTTATGCTTGGTGTGTGCAGGGGAAAAAAAGAACAAGAATTTCATGGCTTCAAGTCCGGGCAGTGTACCAGGCACTGCCTGATTATCAGAGAGAGAGATTGGCCGCCATGGGCTTCGGGGAAGTCCTTATCATAGAGGTGACCAGAGTGGACATAGCCCTCCTGTACGCGCTGCACGAGAGGTGGGATCCGATCAGTAGAGCCTTTATCTTCCCGTGGGGGCATATGATCCCAACACTGGAGGATATAGTGAGGATCACAGGCTTGAGAGTGCATGGCAAGGTAGTGACAGGATGGACCTACAACGACTACTGCGAGATAGCCCAGGAGCTGCTGGGGCTGGACTTGATGAGGTCGGGGCATCCATCGTCACAGTTGTCACAGGGGAGACTCTAGGAGAGCCTGGGGCTTCGAGGAGCAGCGATCATAGTGGGAGAGCTACCAGAGCAGCACATATACCGAGTGGTCGAGTAGGTGCGCCCGAGTGTGGCAGCGGAGGCGGGGCTGGAGGGAGATAGAGTACTGAGGCGCTTCCTGATCCTACTATTCGGGAAGCTACTGTTCCTGACTAGAGCAGATGTGATCAGTTGCAGGCTCCTGCCCTTGCTGGAGGATCTAGACAGAGTGGGCAGATATGCATGGGGAGCGGTAGCCTTGGCCTTCCTGTTCGAGTCACTCAGCGCGACGGATCGGGAGACAATGCTGGGCAGCTTCCTGCCTTTCCTACAGGTAAATGCTAAACTCTAAATGCTTCTATATGATGATTACTCATGATTGCTATATGCTGACTTTTGCCTTCTAAAATGTCGATCTGGAGCTTTCTTTACCTTCCCGGGATTGGGCGAGGGACACAGCTACACCCGGAGAGGATCCCCATTACGAGGCGGTGGGTTGTAGCCCGAGATATGGGGTCAGTCAAAAGGCTGACCCAGGCCATTCAGGACGATATTGACTCATTCCTGCATGCATTAGTAAGCTCCTTTTCTATATGCTTCTAAATGTTTCTTAAATGCTCCTAAATGCTGCTAAATGCTGACATGGACTAAATGGCCCTTTCAAGTGTGTTGGACACCATATCGTGATGAGAGATATGAGGGATAGCCATGGGTGGAGGCTTCCCTGGCATACGGAGGATGAGACATCTGGCTGCACTGCATCAATGTAATCGAGCCTCTGCACTACCGCCTAATCATGAGGACGCGAGGAGTGCGCCAGCCTGAGGTGGTGTTCCCCCACCGAAACGACGAGTGTCCTGGGAAATCTTTGAATGGGATCAGCGGTGATGTGGATTGGAGCTGCCGGGCGAGGAAGTATGTGCAAGATTGGAAGCAGAAGGGTCGGGCAGTGACAGATCAGGCTGACAGTGATGAGGCCTACCTGAAGGCCTACGCTCAGCGGTACGGTGACTAGGTCTTCCGCGGTACTCGACGACCGGTATAAACTCGAGACTCAAACCTTCCTATTTAATTGATTTATTTCCATATGGATTGACACCTGTCTTCTAAATGCATCTAGACCCACAGGGACGCATCGCCGAACTCGAGGGACTCCTCCACGCCACCGTCCAGTAGCGGGATGAGTATCGGAGTGCGTTGGAGCTTCTGGTGAGCTAACCCTAAACTTAAATGCTCATGCTTATGATGATGCAAATCTGATTGACTTGTAAATGCAGTGAGCTGAGGGAGTCTAGAGAGTAGGACCGGACGCTCCGTCTTCCTCTTTATAGCCTACTAGAGGCCGTTCTGAGCGAGATGCAGAGCTTGCTCAGGTAATTGCGGGGGGGCGAGGAGGCTGACATATCTTATTTTCTGTTTCTAGGTACTCAAGACATCTTGGGTCCTACATGGTTAGTAGCACCTCTGAAGAATATTTTCCACAATTTTTGGGCTTTCTCATCATCAGAAATCATCAATCGACAATCAATTAAGGAGTGCCCAAAGTTTGCACAGTAATTGGATGAAGTGTAGAGCTTTGTTTTCTTATCATCCGCATGAACATGAGCATACGTTTTCTGTGTCTTGGTATGAGCATTTCTTTTCTTAATATATGCACTTTGGGTTCTGCTACCAGCCAACTAGCAGTCTGACGCATGGTGGCCTGGTTTACCACAATTGAAGCACGCAGAATATTTTCTATCAACAACAAATTTATTCCTACCAACAGCCTTTTGGTTTGCCGGGATATTGACAGGTTTAGAATTAAATTTTCTCCCTTGAGCATGCCAACAATGGGCAGCAAGGTGGCCTAATTTGCCACAATAGAAATAGTGTTTTCTCTTTTGCTTAAATACACGATTTCTATCATGAGAATTACTAACATGCCTTGCACTTGCATTTAGATCATCTTGTTCCATCAATCTACACTCATGTATCAAATGACCAAATTTATGACAATAATGACATGACATTTTCTTCTTGACAAGGTCATGAACTTAGTTTTAATATGAGGTTTTACTCCCGTGCCAACTAAGTTGAATCTCACCACAAATTAGGCCAACTAAACCCGGGGGCTCCAAAAGGTACAACCTGCCCAAGCGTCCGTGAGGGAATCCACGGGTGCGGGGACTTGTGGAGGCCTTGGTTTAGAAATTTTCGGTCCAAAGAGACGGAGTTCTCAATGGAGGGTCCTTCCTTAACCAAGAGAGGGGTATGGTCCCTAGAAAGTGTAGGGAGAGGAGGTCTTCCAAATCAAGATGCAATGCCCTATATGCAATATGAATGCTAATGCTAATGTGATAGAAAACAAGATCACACAGAATAATGCATACAACATGATGAAAGCCACAAAACAACAGAATAATCAGGTTGTGAATAGTGATGCAAGAATGCCAAAATGGAAATGAAGGATGTGGACTAGAACAAATAACCCCCCTAATTCACAAAAATAATGTAATGCAAAATGACAAAAAAATGTGATATGCAATGAAAGGGGTGTAACACTTAACATGCCATGACAATAGAGAACATAGAACAATGCAACCAGGGAGAGAGATGCAGGAGAATGGGTGTCCAACAATGTAAACGCAATTCTTTTAGAAACCCTATAACCAAGACTAGAAATTTAAAGGAATGCAGAGAAACCAATAGAAAAATCAGGAAGCACTCACGACTCCCTGCAATCAACCAATAAAAGATGGGGCTTAGAGAATTGGCGTCTGATGCCCTTGACACTCATTAAATGGGCGCCCATTGTGGTGGATGCAATTTTTTTTTAAAGATACAATCGGCCAGAGTTTTAATGAAAGCACAGAACTGATGGAAGATAAAAATCTCACTCACAAACCCCCTCGCAATCAGTAATAGTAAGAAAAGCTCATAGTATGCTCTCAGAGAAATGAGCGTCAGCCACTGTGGCCGCTCATTCAATGGGCGCCCAGAGTGGTGGATGCTGATTTTTTTTAAAAGAATAGGAGTAACAGAAGTGAAAGTTTAATAAATCTTATCAAATTAAATAATCACCCAGGAATAAGAGTAAAAGAGTGCTCGTGGAGCACTAATAGGAGATGCACTGTGGGTGCAAAAGGGAGACGGCACACGTGGGTGCCCGAGGGAGGAGGGTAATCAAAAAGAAAATAGTATGATGTGACACCACTCCTTGGACCTAAATTGCAAGCAAACAACCGAGTCGGTGGACCCACTCTAGCAGGCTCACTCGCCCTCCAATCGGCATCGCCGAGTCACCCCCGAGTTTGGGTGAGCACCGTGTGAGTTGGCCGCCGACTTCGGCCCGTTTGGTTCGCTATTGTGCTTGCGTGCTTAGGTCCGAGGTCATTTCACATCACCCGTGCTTTCAACAAGTTGGTCAAAGGGTGAGAATTCAAGAAATGTGACTTACTCATGGTCAAAAGAAGAGAAGTAATGGCCTCCAACCCTAAGGGGAAGTTGGTTGAAAACTGGGTCAGACCATATATCGTCTGTCGAGTCTATGAAGGGGGTGCTTACATCCTTGTAGACCACAAAGGAGTAGTCTAGTTTTCCCCTCTTAATGGGAAACATCTGAAGCTGTACCATACAGCCCCGTCGGCATCCACAGAATGACCGAAGTTCACCTAGGTCTAGTGGCACCCCGCCCTGGCCGAGATCTCCAAAATATCCAGTCAGCTCAGACCGAGTTTGGGGCCATTGGCTCGTAATTCTAGATACATCCCTGGCATATACTAATCCCGAGACCCCTTGAAATCCCCGCATAGTCCCACTGGTCTACCATTTTACAAAATATCACCATTGCAGACCTTACGTCTAAATTGGCACAGAAATTCTCCATTTGTGTTAGCATTACCTTCTTGCTAACAAATGAACCATTTTTTGGGCGCAAGGCTTTGTGCCCCAGTCGAAATCTGCACAACATCGCCATTACGGTACGGGCCCTATGCCTGAATCGGCGTAAAAACTCTTCCTCGCGTTAGCATTACCTCCTTGCTAATGAATAAACTACTTTCTCTGTGCAAGGCCTCATGCCCTAGCCGACCTTTTACACAATATCGCCATTGTGGAGCTTACGTCTGAATTGGCGTAGAAATTCTCCCTTTACGTTAGCATTACCTTCTTGCTAACGAATGAACCATTTTCTCAGCGCAGGGCTTCGTGCCCCAGTCGCAATCTACACAACATTGCCATTACGGGCCCTACGTCTAAATCGACGCAAAAACTCTTCCTTTACATTAGCATTACCTCTTCGCTAACGAATAAACCATTTTATCGGTGCAAGGCTTTATGCCCTAGCCGATGCATTTACACAATACTGCCGTCACGGACCTTACGTCTGAAGTAGGGAAAATTCTTCCTTGCGTTGGCATTACCTCCTTGCTAACAAATAAACCACCTTCTTGGTGCAAGGCTTTGTGCCCCAACCAACTCTTACAAAATACCGCCATTACGGAACTTATGCCTGAATCGGCACAAAAAAAACCCTCCTTGCGTTACCATTACCTCTTTGCTAACGAATAAATTGCTTTCTCGGCGCAATGCTTTATGCCCTAGACAATACATTTACACAAATACCGCCATTACGGATCTTATGTCCGAAGTGGTGAAAATTCTTCCTTGCGTTGGCATTACCTCCTTGATAGCGAATAAACTGCTTTCTCAGTGCAAGGCTTTGTGCCCCGATCGATGTTTTACACAATAGTGCCATTACGGGCCTTACGTCTAAATTGGCAAAAACTCTTCTTTGTGTTAGCATTACCTTCTTGCTAACAAATAAACCTGTTTATCGGCGCAAGGCCCTGTGCCCTAGCCAACTGTCACATGCCATCATCTAGGGTCGAGCATCGCATATCGACCCATCGTCATTCTCTTATCCTTTGATTCAAAAAAAATGAGGCTTAAAATATAGGTGCCTCGTCAACTTTACCCAGCCACGCTGAGTAAGGGCAAAAATGGCTATAACCCGACTGCGTTGCAGGCAAAATCGAGTACCCCGCCACGTGAAAACCCAAAAGGGTGTATGGGTAAAAGCAAGAGGGGGTCAGTGCCGGTGAAAACCCAAAAGGGCTCTTGTACCGGTAATGTGGTCGTCAAGCGGTGAAGATCTGTAAAGGAATATGAAAAGGATTACAAAGCCGATCATCCATCGTTGCTTCATTTCCCTTTACTCCAAGACTGTTTAAGAAATCAGCTTCAAGAATTGTCACAAAACTTTGTTGAATAAGACTCCTTTCCATGTGTTTATGAATATCCCTCCCGTTACCTTTGATACATTTTTGTTAGATGACATATTGTCACGTCATATGTAGGACGGTGTTTTCCGATTTGGCAGATGCAAAGTGTAATTTATTGCACAAGATGTTGCACTAATTTTAGGACTCCCGTATATTGGGAGGAGGATCAAGCACGTCGGCTCACGGAGTCAAAAATCTCATTTGAAAGAGAGATTTGGAAATCAGATGACCACTAAGAGACATATGGTGGTCCAGCTACTCAATTTTGTCAAGGAATCAGACAAGAAGGAAGACATCGAAGACACAATTTGCTTATGGATGTTTTAATGCTGTCAACTTTCATTTGTCCGTATACCAACTATGTCTGTCCAAAATAGATGTTGCATTGTCTTCATGACATTGGTGCTATTGGATCTTTCTCATGGGCTGTGGCCATGCATGAGATTTTAATGGTAAGATTAAGTATAATTTCTGATAGGAAAAAGGAAAGCCCGTCAAACAAAAGTGGAAGCTTGAATACATTATTGGGCTATACTGCTGCTCTTTGTGTAAGTTTCTGAACCTATTTTTTAAACGACATTTAGTGGTAATCTGCATACTTTGATTGTAATTATGTTGAAAAATGTAGGTTTGGGGTTTGGAGCACAGTAAGTTGAGGAAGCCCAAGGACACGAGTGCATTCCCACGATTGATGAGGTGGGGTTCACAATTGAAAAGGAAGCCCGGGCGCTCCTTTTCATCCTTGACTGCACCTGAGGTAGATGCTAATTTCTATACTTGTGGTTCATACTTTATTTCACTACATAGTAATTCTAATGCATTCATATATAATATGATGTAACAGGTAATTGAGAAGCTTCAGGTGCATAGGTTAGAAGAATGGCTCCTAAAGAGGGAGCATGAACATCATTTGCGGGCTTTTGTTAGCGCAATTACAAAATCTTTCGAGAAAATGAAAGTGGAATCATTGGTTGAGGAGATCAAGGGCCTTAAGGAGGCCCTTCGAATTTCAGAGGAGAAGAGAGAGAAAGATGTTGTTGACTTTAGAACACAAATAGATACACAAACACAAGTTATGTAGGGTTTGATCTATGAAGTGCAGGAATTGAAGATAAAATTGTCTCACGTTAGGGAGAGGAAGGAGGCTGAGGTGGGGGAGGAGGAGGCTGAGGAGGTGGAGGAGGATGAGGATGAGGAGCCAGTGCAGGCTAAGATGGGAATGGAGGCTGAGGAGGTGGGGGAGGAGGAGGCTGAGGCTGAGGTGGAGGACAAGGGGGGGGAGGAAAAAGGATGGGAGTCCATTGTGGCCTTGGGTCAGGCGGCTGTGAAGGTAAGCTCCATTTCAAAAGCTGTAAAGCGTCGCGGTAAACGGCATCCCTCTACTTCAGTAAAATTCTCATACGTTACGCTCCAGAAGAAGGCAAAGAAATCAGCCCGAGTGTCAAAAGATGAAGAAGGTCCCACAGGCAAATCGACACTTGATCCAGTGCTTGTCTCACCAGGGGGTCCTACTACTGAAAGTGGGAAAAATGTAAGTATTTTGAAATCCTATAAAATTTGTTCGACATCTGTAACTTTGTTTATTGTAATAAGTATTATGTGTTAGTATTGTGCACTTTATTTATTTTCAGAGTAATAGATTTTATTTTATGAACATATCTTTTATCCATGTGCAATATGTCATATTTCTACTGCAAATTATTTCAGTTCCGTGCAGAGCTGTGGTTGTGAATGTACATGGGAATTCGGGATATTACAGTGATCAGAGTCCGTAAGGCCAGTACAGTCGACAGTTGGCATAGGGTTTCGTACTTGTTTTCTATTTGGTTTCTCGTGTAAGAGCCTGTGTGCGCTGAGTTGGCGCTGTGAAGGTGGTTGTTATCATCATCGAAGTGTCGGCATGGGTTCTAAGGATCAAGATTGAGAGCTTCCTTCCCATGAGATGGTGGCCCCGGTTGTGCTACGTTGGGCAGAGGTTGCCGGTAGGTGCATTATTGCAGTGCTGTGTTCGAGGAATCTGCAGCGAGGTTAGGTGGCTGGTGAGGACTGTCCATGGTTAAGCTATCGTGAGTGTGCTCTTGAGGAGCTGTTATTGGTTTTGACTGTCCTAGTTTGAGATTTATCCAGCCCCTGTGGCATTAAGATCATGGTTCGAGGTGGAAGAGCAGGCGCTCTGGTCGAGATGTGCTCAGATGAGTGGGGGATCTTCTTGGATTGGGCTATGGTCGCCCTGGATTTGGTTCGAGATCGTATGGTAGTGACAAGTTCGGGACTCAAGGATGAGCATTGGGGGGTGCCGATTATGGTTCATGTTATGGCTCCTAGCGTGGTGTGTCGCAGATCAAGGTATTGTGATGGTAGCACATCGAGAGATGCTGTGAGTGTGGTCCAATGAGACACTCGACGAGTATTGTCACAGGAGCTAACTAGACGGTGGTATCAATTTTTTGGAAGGTGCAGTTTCCAGTGTGCTCGAGGTTTGAGGTCAGGTCAAGTGTGGAGTTTTCTCCTGATTGGTCAGAGGCATGAGTGGGTTCTCCTCAGTTGGAGAGGGTCATGCTTTTGTCAAGCCTTGTCGTCTTGCATCGCATGATTGGATGGGTCGGTCTCCCTTGTGTGCCATGAAGTCTGTGCGAGACGCATCCTGTGTTTTGGTAGTGTGGCTATTTGTGAGAAGCGATGCCCATTCCCTGATGTGTAAGGACGTGTTGGCGCTGCTCCGAAAGGATGAGTGTCAGTTGGGCAGTGTTTGCGAGAACTCGTAGCTAGCGTTGTGATTTTCGATGCATTGTGGATCAGAGCCTACGAAGTTGCAGAGGATTGCCAAATTGGGAGAGAGAATATGTGCTCTGGGTTTGAGGTAATGGAGCTTTCCTCACCCTATTTTCTGGTGTTGGCTAGTCGAGTCGTAAATTGTTAGGATGGGAAATCTCGAGTCGTTGCGGTGGCTGTGTGCGTGGATCAGAGTGCGCAGTGAAAGCCTGGTGGGCTCGTGACCCATAGGTCTAGGATCGTGGCATTGGTTGCTATGGGTGAATTCTGAGGATGTGTTGAGCATCAGGTGGTTGGTTCCTCAGTGTATGGTTGTCTCGGGTTACGTGAGATATGTTACTGTCGTGCCGTTACTGGAAGCATTGTGGTTCGTGGCACTGGCTGGATGGAGAGTTGGGGAAATATGTGGATAGTGTGCCACATGAGTACCATGTTCTTACATTGGGAGTTGTGCCCTCAGACGAGATCATGTTTTGGAGGAGAGATCCCTGAGAGATTATGGGTCCCAGTTGGTGGTCATGAGTGGCTAGTGAGGTTGACCGAGCGGTTGACCACAGTAAAAAGTGTATTACCTGGGGACCCGTGAGCATCGATCGCTACGTTATCGACCAACTTGCTGTGGTAGCGGGTGGCACTTGTCGGTTCTGGAGAAGTGTGTCGTGGATTGTAAGAGGTTGTGTCCCGTGGCTCTGTGGTGACAACGGAACAGGGATTGACAGGTGTCCGTTTGGAATGGTTGAGATAAGTTGTGATTAGATAGCAATCGGACGGTGCTTGTGTGTGGAGGTCCTTGATGGGACGTAGTGAATGGGCTCTTGCCTCCTAACCCTTCTTAATCCCTCTATGTGTTCCCACTTACTCTTGGCTTGACCCCGAAGTCATCCCTTGGCCTTGTGGACTCTCGCGGGTCCATATACCCAAGTCTTTTCAAAGTACCTTTCCATGGTAGCCTCCCACCTAACATAATCACTAGAACGTGATCTGTCAAAGGTAATATCGTCATCTACAATGAAGTCCATGGGTGGCGAGTAGGTTAAGTAGGAAGTGGCCATGATGATCGGGGGGACAAATGCAATGGCCCTAGGATAAGACTTAGTAGAGACAAGTCCAGAACATGCTCTGATACCAATTTGATATGACACAACCTTGGGGGTGGTAGCCACTCGACCGAATACCCCTTAGACCTGGCAAGCAAGTAATGCACGGACCGGTGACTTCACTCAAGCGGACTCACCCACTAAGCGCACTCTCATGTCCGTCGGCAACCCGGTGATGATGATGAGGGTCCGAGATGGGACCTCACTGCCCCGGGGGTTGGCTAGCCTAATATTGAGCCCCTAAGAGCACTGGGATGCCCACTCTTAGGGGCGGCCAGCATGCCAAGGGTGTGGGATGTAATGGCTCTCTCACAACTTGCCCGCGGTGGTCACTCACACAATAGTAATTTGGGATCGGGCACTCACTTACCGTCTGACGGCACTAGCAGCAATAATAAATGAGCAATGGAATGAAACCAGCAAGGGGTAACCGAAGCTCACCTGACTGGTGTGAAGACACCGATCTCGGTCGGAGATGAGGGTGAGCGAGGAAGCGTGGGCTTACCTGCACGCTACGTCGATGAAGCTTTAACCTGAAAATTCAAGTTACATGCACTACGCCCATTGCAAGGGGGTTCGACTTGGGGTGGGGAATTAGATTACAACCAAAATGTACCTCTACGCAGGGAGGGGCGGTCAGCCGGCCAAGCGGGGAGGGGAAAGTTGAACTAGGAAACTAAATGGAAGGTGATTGCCAGTTCGGTCTGCTCTCTGGAACAGGGGACAGACAGTCGATGTTGGCACCTCTGTGGCCTCTCCCGAACTCCGTTCGCGATGAAACCAGAGACAAAACCTGTTGGGTTGGCC
The DNA here is from genome assembly GCA_024336825.1 of Amorphophallus titanum. NCBI lineage: Eukaryota > Viridiplantae > Streptophyta > Magnoliopsida > Alismatales > Araceae > Amorphophallus > Amorphophallus titanum. The sequence continues at coordinate 11,456,257 of JANBPO010002302.1, forward strand.
AAGGGGGATGCCCGACTTTTGGGGGAATTTCTGGTTGGCGACAATGGTCGCGGCAGAGTCGTGAACATGGCCTCTGCTTTCTGGTTCTGACAGCTTCTGCACCACAGCAGCAAGAAGACAAGGATACCACTGATGCTCCTAAGATCGGATTCAGGTGGGGCTAGAGTCGTTGGATTCGTGGACGAACCCTCTTCAAATGGAGTCCTGTGGGGATTCCGGTGGTGGTCAGAGTAGGTGATGAGGCCGGAATAGGTATCGGATGTCAGGTCAGTTCGAGAGGGAACAGACCTGCGCACCTTGGGAAGAAAAATGGGAACTCCTAGATCTAGCTCCGAACAGAGTGCTGCTTCTTGGTACTGTAAGAGGACTTGTCATAGATGCTCTCAGCCAAGTCTCGCTTCCAGATCATTAGGGGTTAGCCATGGGAGCCTCTGCAACTGGCTTCTGAATGACTGTCAGGATGAAGTTGTGCAGTCCAGCGACGACGGCTCCTCCGCGCAGCCCCAAGCTCGGACAGGGATGAAACCACCACCGTTGCAAAAAGGACTGGGAGACGGATACGACAGTGCCTTTTGTACATCTAGGGGCTCTGGGATGAAGTCGGGGTAGCCTCTGCAAGTTGATGGTACTTTGTTGCTTGTGAACTGGGAAGTGCGGGTTGAAGATGAGAGGTGGGAAAGGAGGTAAATGGGAGGGGAAAGGGGGTGGATCGGTGCGGAGGCAACCCTTGGCTGTTAGGGGGTCTAGGAGGGGGAAAACGGCACTGCATCTCCCTGCTCAGCTTGGCATGGTCCTCTAAATAGATGTAATGCACACATACATCCAGACTAATCCCTTTGAGGTCTGCCACTGACCACCCTATCGCCCCTCTATGCTCTTTAAGAACTTCTAAAAGTTGAGATTCTTGAATTCCAGATAGATTAGAGGCAATAATGACGGGAAGAGTGTGATCAGGGCCCAAATAAGTATATTTTAACGAGTCTAGTAGAGGCTTCAACTCAAGAATAGGAGGATGTTCTAAAGATGGAAGAGCGGGTTCATATTGAAGTGCAGGAAGAGGCTCTATCCTAGAGTAAGGTGCAGAAGAGAAAAGAGAATCCTGTAGCATACTACCCTCTTCTAAGGTATCCTCAATGTTATCCAAATTTTCATAAATTAGTTCTTCAAGAACATCAATGACATTGCACTCCTCATTAGGCTCTGGATATTGCGATGCCTTAAACACATTTAAAGATACTTTCTCACCTCCAAAAGATATATCCATCATTCTCATGGCACAGTTTATGTTGGCCTTAGCAGTTGCTAGAAAAGGACATCCCAAAATAATTGGTGTATGTTTTAATTCCTGAAACGAGGCCATGTCCAAGATCAAAAAGTTCACCGAGAAATAGCATTCATGTACCCTAACAATGACATCCTCCAACAAACCCCTTGGAGTTTTCACTGATCGATCTACTACTTGAAGGATTATGGAAGTCGGCTTTAACTCTTCCAAATCAAATTGCTCATATATAAAGGTGGGTAATAGATTCACACTGGCTCCAAGATCCAATAATGCCCTATCAAAAGTGACTCCACCTATATCACATGAAATCACCGGAGCACTAGGGTCCTTCAACTTCTTCAGTAAGTGATTCATCACAACTACACTTACATCCTCAGATAAGTGAATCTTTTGAGTCAATGCCTCTGGCTCCCTCCTTGGTGTGCATAACTCCTTCAGAAATTTTGCATACACTAGCACATGCTTAATGGCATCCAAAAGTGGAATGTTAATATTCACCTATTTCAACAGTTCCAACATTTCTTCTTGTTGAACCGGTGACTTCTTGTGAGCCTTTGACTTCAATGCATCAGGGAATGGGACCTTTGGCACATATTCTTGAGGTTCTTCAGTGACTTTAGCGTTTTCTTTCTCAACATCCTTCGTTTGCCCTTAACCCTTTGGCTCCTTCTTGACAATTGCTGGTTCCTCTTCCTCATCACTCTTATCTTGAGCCTCTTGGGCAGGACTGCTACCAACTCCCCTAGCCTTATAAGGATCATCTAGAATTTTCCCACTTCTAAGAGAAGAGATAGCCTTGGCATTCTCAAATTGGGGACCTGCAGGTGGGGGCAGTTGAGGTTGGTTTGGTTGCAGAAGAATAGAAACTCGTTGGGGAAAATCGAGAGGTTGATTCCTGGGATTAGCCACTGGATGGCTAGGAAGTTGAACTACCTCTCTCCTTACATTGCTTGTTGCTAACTACCCTATCTGACCTTCCAACTTAACAATGGATTGTTACTGAGAAAGAATGAGTCATTGGAGTTTTTCAAATTTTTCATCAAAGTTGGGCTGAGTAGGTTGAGGAGGAGTCGGAGGTTGGAACGGAACTTGAGCCTGGAAACGATGTGGAAGATATTGCTGATATTGGCCCTGAAATGACTGAGCTTGATGAAATGGGGCCTAAGAATGCTAAAACAAAGGTTGAGAATATTGATGCAGAGCTTGATGGAAAGAAGTTGGATAAGGAAAGTGTTGCTGGGACTAAGTTGGAATTTGAAAGGATTGCCTTTGGATCGGTTGGGTTGAGGGATTGGTTTGCGTGGATGGTCCTTGCTGATTTTTCCAAGAAAAATCAGTGAAGCCACACTCAGGTTTGAGTGTGGGGTGGACGTAGACCTCTAGATTGAGGTTGAACCACCTAAAAGTTCTTATGTCTTCTGTATGATCTATTTGTGGTTTGCATGCATCATAGTACTATCTTTCACTTGTGCTAGATGCATGTTCAGGATCGTTTAAGTTCCGATCTTGTTGAGCTCTCTTCCTGCGATTGTGATTGAGTGGTTTCTGCCCGCTCTACACTAGCTTGATTTAATTCTACAACAGTTGCTATTGTAGTTAGAATTTTTATTGGGTGATTGATCTATTCACCCCCCCTCTAGATCATCCTCTAGGGACCCTACAGGAAGCATGCTCAACTACTTGAAGATGCATCTAAAATTGCTAATAGGGTAAAGGAAAGAAATAATTTTTGAAGTTAAAGTAAGGGTAGCCATTCTCGAGAGCATGGTATTAATCTAGTCAATAATAGAAATAATAGATTTATTGATCATAATAGCCAACATGGTGATAAGAAGCCTTGAGAAATAGAATCTTAGCAAAAAGCTCAAGATTAGGAGTCATGCCAACATTGTTATAGGCGAGATCATTCATCAAATGAGTGATGGAAGAAGCAAGAAGCTTGCTTACATTATGGTAGCATGGAACATTATTTTCTAAATTGCCCACTAAGGGATAATCATCCTTCTCTTCAAAACAAGCTACAACCAGAATAACCCCCTATTGAGCACATGCAGAACATAAGTAATTGGACGATGGAAACACGCAATGCCGGGATGGCACATGGTATGTGTCGTCCAATTTCTGGGTGTGCATTTATGACTGTCAGATAGCATGCACAGGCTGGGTTCCGCTAGTGTAGGTGTATTAGATGATTGTACGATTCATGTACATGACATTTTCCCACCGACCATAGTTGGTGTTAATTTACATCGGAAGGAATCCAAACACCCTTGTTTAACTACTGAAAAGAGCACTGAGGACCCTGGAGGTTGTGGCATTGGAAGGGCTTGGTCCGAGCTACACTGACAAATCAATAGCCACAACAACAAGGATAGGTAAGGATAGGGTGACCAATCCTAGTTTAAGCATTGGTGGAGACACGGACTCTGGGTTGTGAGAGTGAAGCACTGGCTCGAAAGGTGGAGTGGTGGACATTGTCTCGACATGGAGTAGGCAGGTGTTGACTGGGGTGGAGTGATTGACACTAGCTTAACATAGAGCAGGCAGGTGTTGGCTTGGGTGTGGAGTGCCTGACACTGGCTTGGCAAGGAGTGGGTAGGTTGTGGCTCGGGTGTGGGGCGGCTGACGTTGGCTTGGCAAGGAGCGGGCAGATGCTGGCTCTGGTGTGGGATCCGTTCCGTTGGTGGGGAGGGGACCGAGCTGTAAGGCACCACATGATAGGAATTTTTCCACGATTCAAAATGAAGTAGCCTTAAGAAGGTTCCTCGAAAACAATGATTGTTTGGATGAAGAAAGAAAAAGGATAAAGATAAATGTGCATGCAGTGCATGAAGGAAAAGAAGATAGATCAACTTTCAACATCAGGGAAGTACCCCAGGTCGTGGACCTACAGGTTTCACTATTAAAGAGCGGTTACTAGCCATGTAGACATGATACAACAAGGTGGATCTAATAGAGTAGAGGATTGAATTGAGATAAAGGGGATAAGATCCAAACAAAGGGGTTTGTAAGAAAACAGCCCAAAATGGTGACAAGAAAAATCGAGTACTCAATTCAGAATGGAATATCTCATATCATAGGAATTAGAATTCGAGTGACTCTCAAAATTGAATTATAGAAGAGATTTTACATTGTTAAATCAAAGTCCTACATGAATGCATGCTGATTTTAAAGGGAAAAAAATAAACTAAAAAGATTATCGTTCTTATGCCATCTTGTGATCAAAAGAAAAATGAGTAGTACAACATGTTCACCAAAGAATTGGTCCATGAATTTCTTATTGCTATTCATAACTTGCTAGATTTTATTCATTCTATTATTAGGACTTTTTGAAGGTCACGCCACTCCGGTGGTCGTGACTTATCGTTCACTCCGTTTATCACATTTTTACACCTTCAATCTGGTGATAGTCGGGACACTCCACCAGATATTCCTTCCATCAGAGTATGACCGCTATTACGAGACCTCTGTAAGTCCCCGCATGCTTGGGATTCCCACTAGGACGTCAGACTGGTTGTACCCTGAAAGTCGAAACCTACAGACTCGATCGATTCTCATTTTTGGGCAGTCCGAGTTCATGACTGTTCTGCCTGTCTCGACTAGAAGGCCACCCTCTCTGGACCGCTACCTTGAGGTAGCGGCCATGGCGTGACAGCCTCCTGCTTTCTGATCTGGCCTGTGTGCCAGTTTACCAAGTCGGCTTATCCTTGATTGAAGTCGACCTAGCCTTGTTCAATTTGACCTATGGCCTCTCAATTGACTTGGGTTACATGGGCTGAACCCTAGTTCAGTCCAGCCATGCCTTAGGCCGATTGAGAACCCGATTAAGTCTACTGAATTTTGCCTCTTGCCTAATTTGACCTGGTAGCGGTCCTCCTTGGACCACCACTTTCAAATAGCGACCCCCCGATAGACCGCTATCTTGTTCCTGCCTTGTTGTGCGTTGACCCGTTGGTCCATCGAGTCGATGTAGGCCTCAACACTATCTTTTCAATAGCGGCCCTGCATAGACCGCTATATCATTGTAGTGGCCCTAGCATGATTGCAACCTGTTTCAAGATCCATTTTTTATGGTTCTTATGTGTGAAGTAGTAGCCCTTTAGGCTATGATCCAGTCCTAATCATGACTTCTTTTAGTGAATCTTGACTTCCAAGTCATACTTCTATGACTTCCTGTCCAAGTTATTTGGAATAACCCTTGGTCTTAGAGATAGGTTACCTAAGCTTAACCTTGAAACTCTTGGCCGAAATAAATGAATGTCTGGATATTACTTGGGATCTTTGATCCATCGATCAATGCCAACACATCATAAGGGCCTAGTCTGGTCCTAGGAGGAGAACTTGAAAGTACTTGTGCCCCGGGGAGTTTGTAATGATAAGGTGTGGCATTGCACCGAGTACTTGCTAGCGTGTTGTCTATGACATTCCTTCCTTCCTAGAAATATCTCTACATGGCTTGTTATACGTGTGTGCTTGTTACGTCCAATTACATGAAAGTTCTCGTTATACTTGTACTTGTTCTCTATATGCAATTTTCTTGAAGTCAACTCTTGGTCTTATCATTTATCATCTGGATATACTGCTATTATAATTCTTTTTCCTTCACATTTTTCTTTATACATGATTAAATAATTAATCACTTAAACTATGCCTGATGATAGAGATATAAAATCCTATTGAGCTCTTGCTCACCCTACTTTTCTAACCTTTTTCAGGTAGCTCGGATGACGATACGCGAACTGATAGAGATGGGAGAGAGCAATGCTTTGGAGCGAACCAGCTTAGTCATGGCATGTCCTGTGTCGTTTGGTGTTTTAGCTCCATCTGTTTAGTTGTTTTCGAGACATGGTAGATGATGTCGGTTTCTTTTCCTTAGATATTGATGTAAGAGTTGGATAGTCAAGTCCACAAGATGATGTAATTAAACATTTCCCTTTTATTATCAATAAAATTTAGCTTTATAGTCGCTATTTAAATTAACGACATGCATCATGTCATCAATTCCTTATAGTGTCACTTTTGATTTTAAAAGAATTTTATAAAAATAATTACATCAGCAGATCAATCAACGGAAACGAGCCTAGCATGCATCTAATTGTTGACAGAAAGAAAGACAAGCAAACCACAGAGTACACAAGATGTTTTAGGTGGTTCGGTCCTCCAGACCTACGTCCACCCCACACTCAACCCAGATGGTGGAGTCTCTTTTTTAAAAAAATGTAGGTATATTATTCTTTTATTTTTTTTACAAACTCATTGTGTAATCATATTACACCTGTATACATTCATATAATGTTTCCTATATGAATCTCACATTGAACACATCACTATTAACATAAACACTCACAATCAACCAATCAATATAAAGTCACATTCAACATATCAATATCAACATAGATCATATACGACCTTCGAAACACCACTAACAACTTCAAGAGATTCATTTCTCACCTACACACAGATTTACTTTCCAATTAGTAACTATTTGCCAATAGAACAAGTAACACATGCATAGATACATACTATATACATACGCATAAATAGATGGTTCCCCTGACTCTAATGTAAAAGAGCAAGAAGGCCACTGATACATACACATACCTATCATTGTGCAAGCATTTGTTCGTTCTTTGTAGTAAGGTCAGCCTTCTCTGTTCCTTCTTTGAGGGATAGGCAAAAGCTCCTCTCACTCTCTAGCTGGCCTCAGCCCACCATCTTAAAGCTACTAGGTTCATAAATAATTGCATGTTAAAAGCTTCTGGAGAAGTAATATACACTACAGAATGTTACACATTCCATTCCTTTCTTAAAAGAAAGGGGAATCATGTTTACTAGATGACAATCTAATTGTAAGGAAGAAACATGGACACAGAAATATACACTAACAACCTACCCTGCACACAAGCACGTAAAGGATTAAAAAGAACAAAAAAAAGAACCAAATATTACACTAGCAACCTCTTCGAACCTTCAACATATGTCACACCTTGAGATTTATGTACAGCGGAAGACATTCGGGAATCGTGAACAGTCGACTAGAATGCCACAAGCGAGCAATATAGTCAGAGCGTAATAATATTCACACAAAGATGAATGCACAATAATTGGACAAAACCTTTTAACTTTTATTGAAAAATATTCAAGTACACTGATAATCGACTCTCTTTACTAGACTCTAAAGAAAAGAAAAAATACGTAGACTCGACTTGGCTTATGACTCTACTAAGTCTTCTCTCGATCTTTAATCACTCTCGGACCTACCTCTTGAGTAGTCTGAATCCCCGCTAGAAGTTTCTGAAAAGATTTGAAAAGTAGGGAATGAACACACTTGCCCAGTATGTGTCTTCGTATCAACATGAAGGCAAAGTTTAAATAATTAGCATTTTAGCTCTAGAAAAGAAGAATAAATACAATACGATGAAATAAGTGAATAAATCAAAGTAACCATGCCAGTAATAAGACATGACTATGGAGATAAGAGATATAGTGTTTGAGAGAATAATCAATCAAGAATGTATAGTGGCCTTTCCTATAACAAGAATGTACTAGCATGTATCAAGAATATACTTTTCACAACTATGAAGGTCATGCTCTAGAAAGTCATGCAATTCAAGAATGTATACAATCATGTAGAGCCTCATGATTTTCACTCGTCTGTAAAAAAAGTACTCCCAATGCAATGCGACGTCAGTATTCATCATAACCCATGGTTTATCGCATGTTTCTAGCAATTAGCCGAGGGGGATAGAGTCGAGCCCTTGGGCACAATCAATGTCTGATCTGCATCTTCAAGTTATAGATCTGACTACTTCCATAAGAAAAATCAATAAAGTAGGCCAATAATGTGCCAGTTCAAACTATAGTTTCACGATAACAACTACCAAGGTAAGAATGCTCAATTATGAGTATGAGAGTTCAAAGATAATTTAAAACAAGGTCATGCCACGAAAATTTGGCAGCATAATGGCATATTCTTTAACCTTCCGTCATTTATTAAATAGCTTTTGGATAAGGTGTTAAGTTCTAGATAATCAATAGACCATCTAGGAACATAGAAAAATAAACCCTTGGGTCCAACCTCGGGTTAAGAATATTGAGAACACTTGCGGTCATAACTAGACCGTTTTCGGTCATTTGCGATCAGTACTGGACCGTTTGCGACAGAGTTGACACACTGGAACCATACGGTCATGGCAAGGCCATTAGGTGTCCTTAGCGGTCAAGTAAACGACCGCTAGTCAGGCTCTTGCGGTCTCCGGAGGGTCGTTAAGGTCCAGAACATAGAAAACTGCGGTGAAAGTACTTTCTAGACAATCAAATTTTGAGGGTACAACTAGCTCAGTGTCCTAGTCAGAACTCAGGCTCACGGAGACTTACAGAGGCCTTGAAATAAGATCACCTAATCAGGTAGAAGAAATATCCAACAGAGAGGGTCACAAGTCCAAGATTGTGTGCTTATGAGTGCAAAGTGTATCTAATGACTCCATATCAGAATACATGCCATGTACTTAAGAAAAGACTCTAGATGAGAAGGATTGTGATGCAACAACAATAAAACAAGTCCATTTGAAATAGGATTTAATACAAGAGTATAATATTTTTAGTATGAAACTAACTAAACTTTAAAATAATCCTCAAGTGTGATGCGGGACGACAATGAGACTCGGGGTGTGGATGCGTACCTTGGACTTCTACTAGATGACGCGACTAGTGGATCGACGAGACCAGCAACTACGCGACCAAGTCATCACCTAACGTGGTTCCCGAAGGGACAAAGATGCCCCGAAACAAGAAGCACTCACTCACAGTCGTCCCTGGTGAGGGAAACGAGTCGATCTACACAGTTGAGAAACTGGCGTTGAGTCTTGGGTGGTTGGCTCACTCTCGTGCTCGAAACGAGTCACGAGATGGGTCTCGCACTCACAACTCACAGCGGTGATCAACTACAGCGAACTAGATGCCTAACACACTCACAAGCAGCGGCATCAAGAGCCTATACTAGAAAAGCGAGCAACTAAAGTGGGCGTGCGGGTGTACCTCCACGAGCCAGGCGTGGGGAAGACGATCCCAGCTGAACCCGTACTCCCGGTACAATAATGAATAATTATTACAAAGGTGATGATTTCTGCCCACTCCACGCAGGGAGGTAAAGGGCTACACACGGGATCCAAGAGTAATGCGTTCGGGTTGACGGGCAGCACTCGGGGCCGCTTTGACGGTGGCACGTGCTAGTACTCACGGGGCCCACATCCTGGTTGGCAGACCGGGGACGCAGAAGGTTGCTGCTACATCGGAGACTCCTGGTTGGGTGGTCTCGGGGGCGGGGGCGTGCTGGTTGGCCTCGCGGAAGGCGAGGCGGCCGCCTCGGGGGTGGTCGTCGGGTGTCGTCCACGAATCGGAACCATTGTTCTGCTGTGCGCGACCCGACGAGAATTGTTGCTGCGATCAGCACTGACGTTGGATTGATGTAGGGTCAGTGGCATTGGAAAGTTCTTTCAAAGTACTACCACCCTAGGCTGAGAAAGGAACTTTGAATCTTTTGTGCTGACCGTGGCTAAATTTAGAAGCTTCAGTTTCTTAGATCTAGGACTGACAGGGTTGACAGAGAAGTTTCCTGAGAATAGGCTTTGACCATGTAGTAGATGGAGGATCTGGGTGTTGCACGCTTCATGAAACTCGTGGGTATTGAAGTAAGGAAAACGAGACTATTTTTTGTAAGGGATTTTATGGAGATTTTGATTTTATGGAGATTTTATACTGGATAGGGGTCGGGTCTGGAAAGTTGGGGATAGATAGAAAATGGGAGTTTACAAGAATTTTTAGGAGGGGTTAGAAAATTCCTAAATTCATGAACAAAATATGGGACGTGACACTTGATGGAAAAAATCTCCAGTTAAAATTTCATGCAATTTGGTGGAGATTAGAGGGGGTTAAGGGCTCGGGTGGTGGCTTGCTAGACTGGGATTGAAACAGTGGACAGATCTGACATGGGGGAAAAGATAAAAATGGGAAAAATCTAAATGGAGGGATTTTGGGGCTGAATTTTTTTGTGGAGTTCAGGGTGGATGTGGGGAACCTACTCTGAAACTTCCACCTTCAGGAGATCTGAGACTTGAGCACGAAAATTCCCGCTTTAAGGCTCTGATCAGCAGGACAGTACTTCGGACAGCAACTCGAAGGAACGATCACGGTGGCTCGTCGGCGGCACGAACGGCGGCGGCGGCAGCTGCAATAGAAGGGAGAGGGATAGGGGAGAAGGTAGAAGAGGGTCTCACACCCTGGACATCAGAGGAAGAGGAGGAGAGAGGGAGAGGGGCGCCCAAGGCTCCAAGACATTTCTTGCTTCAAATGATTTTCATTAATTCCAAAGGTAGAAAATACAACCTTATATATCACAATACAAAGATCATCTCCACCCTTGGATCTAGGGCTTGGGAAGAGGGTTAACTTTAGCGCCTTACAAATATCTCGGCCCACAACAATCCGTCTATCCGCTGTGACGTCCCCGGACACAATACAGGATCACAAGAAGGGGTCGCCACAGAAAGGCCCTTAAACATCATAGTGAACAAGCTCAAATGGACTGGAACTCTTTTTATTGAAGGAGGAAATGGAGTTTCTACAATGCTTCGCCAACTGACAAGTTTGGCAAGAAATAGACAAAACATCGGCTGACTTAAACAGAGAAGGAAACAAGACTCTCAATGAACAAAACGAAAGATGTCCAAATCTACAATGTCACAACACAATCTCCTGTTCTCGTTTGTCCACACAAGGAGAGGGCGAGGATTGAAAAGGGTCTCCCCAAGTACAAAGAAGTATAGTCCATCCGCTTCACGGCCAAGCCTAATTGTTTGCTTGGTTTTCAATTACGGAACAATTCGATTGTCTAGCAATACTACTCACCCAAAGTAGATTAATGAAAAGAGAAGGCACACCATGAAGCATGGAAGGAAGGGTCAATTGGTCAGAGAATCTAATGGAATCTTTACCAGCAATAGTAGTACGAGTACCATCAATAATAGTGGCCTTGTCTTGACCTGAGGATAGGAGATAAGAATGAAAAGAAGTGGATATATCAGTCATATGGTTAGTAGCATCAAAGTCGACCACTTAAGAATTTTCAAAAGAAGGAGCAATAGCACTCAAGGTAATGCCATGTGTACTTTAAGGCAAGGAAGAAGGTGTCTAGGAGGTGCCTTGAAGTTGTGCAAGAAGGTGCTAGAGGTTAACAATGTTTGAGGAGACCACTAGTGACACAGCAGCAGGAGAGCCGCCTGGAGTAAATGCACCAAGGACAACTGAAGATTGAGTGACATCCAAATTACCTCGAGACTTCTGTCCCTTTTTATTGGTTCGGAACTTGGCAAGCATCTTTTTTGGATACTTCTCCTAGCAAAAATTAGAGCCATGATTAGTACAACCACAATGACTACTTTTCTCACCATGCTTCTTATCACCGATTGGAGGAGTTTTACCAGAGGCATTGGCAAATGCAGAGTACTCCCCAACGTCAAAAGGTGCAGAAATGTCAGGCTTACTACCCATAACCTGTCGGCATTGCTCTTCACTAAGGACCTTAAAATATGTTTCTTCAAGTGATGGAGGGGGATCCGTATTCAAAATCTATCCTTGGAGTGCCTCATAACTACCCAAGAACTTCACAATGCGTTCATCCTCTTGAAGTGACAAAAAAGTTCTCTAATACTCTAGTAAGGTTCAAGTATTCATACAAGAATAGTCAAGTTCACCCCATAGACTTGTAAGGGTGCAAAAATAGGCAATGACAGACTGAGACCCCTACTTCAACTCCTGAATAGTATGACTGAGTTGATACAGGCGCATCTCATTTTTTTTACGATCATACAAACCAGCCAGAGTTTTCAACATATCAACAACAGTGAACTTGTGGAGGATCGTTGGTCAAATAGCACTGCTGATAGAGTTAAGGAGCCATGACATAACCATACTGTTGTCCCGACGCCACACTGCATATGGAGGATCTTTGGCATCTGGATTTTTGAGATCACCAGTGAGATATCCGAGCTTGTCGCATCCAACGATATACAATTCTACAACCATGGCCCACGAGACATAGTTGCTCTCCATGGATTTGTCAAAGGTGATCCGCAAAGAAGCGCTCGTCAAAGGAGTCAGAGCTACCGGTTGAACAAGCTGAGCAAATACATGTGAGTCCACAGAGGTAGATTTTGCCATGACAACGAGAACGAGAAAACAACAGGAGCATAGTTTGTCATCTCTTATGAGATGTCTGAGATCTCTCCGAGATCTATGTCTCTCCAAAAGACAAGGGAAATATGCACCGACCTTGACATGCTCTTGAATGAAGATGTAATTTCCTGTGATCTGATACTTAGACAAGAATCAGATTTGTTTGAGGTATTTATGTATTTTAGTCTCAACATGATTCATAGAATGTCATTATCAAAACCAGGGTTCCAACACTCCAGACCTCTTTCCTTGTTTCTGAGTCATCCTTTTACTCTTCCAGGACATCGCATCCTTCGTTCTTTTCCTCCTTTTGAATTGTCTTCTACCATACCTTTTCTCGAGGCATCACGTCCCTTGGCATCTTCTACCTCCAGAACCTCTGGATCCTTTCCAAACTGCTTCTAATTCACCCTTACCTCCAAAATTTCTAGATTCTTTATCTCTTCACCCAGGGCACCCCACCCCTCGCTATTCTCTCCTTCTGGAACCTCTGGATTTCCTTTCCTTTTGCTTATCAAGCTTCTTAGGGCATCGCATTCCTCGTCATTTTCCTCCTCCGGAACCTCTGGACCTTCTCTTCACCCCATTCTTTCAGGGCATCGCGTCCCTCATCTTCTTCTTTCTCTAAAGTTCTCACTCTTTTACCCCTCTGTTCTTTTTTTAGAGCATCGCGTCCCTTATTCTTTCCTTCCTCTGGAGCTATCTTCATCCATACCTTTCCCCAGGACATCGCATCCCTCGCCATTTCCTTCCTCATGAATCTCCAGACCCCCCCAATGATTCTCATCCTCTGCCCTCGAACCCTCCAGATCCACCCCTCTCAATTTACTAATTTCTTCTCCTAATTCCTCTTGATCCCGAGCCCGACCCAATTTCTCCTGCATCTACTGTCCTGGGCATCTATCCTTTCTCCCACTGATTTCGAGACTGTAGTCCTCACTCCTCTCCTTAATCTTCCTTTCCTTCTGTAGACCTTTAATGTGATCAGAGTCTCTGCACCTTAGTGAGGGAGTTCTAGCCCTCACCTCTTTTTCTTTTCTCCCTATTCGTGTAAGTCTAGTCTAGGCACTGCTCCTTCATGTTAAGTCACTTCTCATCCTTACTTCTTATTCTTTTATCTGTCAAATGAGGACTACAAATCCCATGTTTATCAAAATTGCCTCTGAAAGTTGCTTCTACAACAAAGGTCGCAAGATAACGTATTTGCGTAAGTATGCATTTTCACTATCTCATTCATCTCTACGCACGGTTTTTGACTCAAAGTGCTTCTTAACATGATTAAGAGTGGTAGTCTAGGCCTGGTCCTAGGTTTTTAATTTAGTCAAAAGAGTCTTTAGGCTTGCTGTTGCAGCACCTTTGGCTATGAGAACTCCGCACTGGGAGTTCGGCATTCCCTCCCTACTCATTAAGGACAACCCTTAGCTGGGCACCACACACGCTTCACTGTGTCCTAAGCCGTCTCCTTTTTAAACACCGTTACTACTTGGGCCATGCTCGAGGGCACAAAGTCTTTTTCTTTTCTCCACTTAGCCAAAATATGAGGGCAGAGATATTCTGGGCAAAACAACTAACCTAAGCACACCCTGACAAGAGGAAGTCTCAAATAGAGACAGTCTATTGAGACCTTATTCTCAGTCCAAATCTCGATTTCAATATCTTTCAAGTCCAAAAGATAACAAAAGAACAAAATGATGGTAAAAAAAATCAAATGATGAAGAAAAATTCAAAGATAATGGCATGACAAGAGGGCAGTACAGTTTTTCCATGGGACATTATGAGTCTGGTCATATGCGTGCCTAAAAGAGAATTAAGGTTTGATGATATGATGAAAAGTTCCGACGCAACAGACCGAATCTCTAGGGGTTGTGTTGTGAAAGGAAGTTAAACCCGGTAATTTCTTAACTGATATCAGGCTTATCTCCAATTTTCTTCTCTGGAGCAAGGGAGAAAAGTCCCCAAGCATCGTCCGCTGGGTCGTCGAGCTGAGGGTCTCGAAGAGGAAGGCAAGGACCGCCGCACCCCACGCATAGTCGCCCATGTGGGAGAGGTCCTCAAGAAGGGGCAAAAAGCGGCAGCTGATCACGTCCACCCTTATCGTGAAGAGGAGCCATCCGAACATCAGCATCAAGAACCTCCGAAGTACTCGATCCGCCTCTGCTCCCGCCGCCGCCGTAACTCTCGGCCTGGCTCGGACCACGAGCCTCTGAAGGTGCTGCTCGGGCAGCTCGCGGGTCGCGATCCCCGCACCTCTGAGCCCCAGACTGTCCTGGAGCGCCACCCTCATCACGGTCATTGACTGCCGCTCCGGGTGCAGCAGATCCAACTCGAGCAACTCCCGGGCCATGTCACGGTAGTCGGGATAAGTGCTCCCGGTCACCGGAGACCCATGCACGCGTAGGCCAATGATCCGGGCCACATCCTCCAACGTGGGGACCATATGCCCCCACGGGAAGAGGAAGCACCGATTCACCGGGTCCCAGCGGTCGTGCAGAGCGTATAGAAGAGGTGTGTTAAAGTGATACACCTCAATGCTCAAGAGTTCGACGAATCCCATCGCTGCCAACCTCTCACGCTGGAAGTCCGGCAGTGCCAGATACACTGCCCGGGCCTGCAGCCACGAAATTCGGGTCCGCCGCTTCCCCTGCATTCATGCCATATCTCAGTAAGTAAGAAAGCTAAAACTCCACACTCTGCAATTAAACGGTTCATCATGAACCGCCCCGTCACTCAGCGGTCATAGATGGACCGTCCTATCATTCCCCAAGTATTGAACGGTCTTTAGAGGACCGTCTGACTCTCCTCTCACAGAGTCCTCTCTGCCTCAGTCCCCGTAGAGCGGTCCAGGGCCTACATAGTCCACGGTCAAAGGTTGACCGTCTATTTTCAGTATCCATCCCCTTCATAACGGTCTCCACATGACCGTTTCACTGTGGAATGGCTCCCATTCAACCGTTCCGAGCCTGAAGCTTCACGATTCTAAACGGTCCTCTGCAGGCCGTCCTATGTTAAACGCTTTTCTAACAACCGTCCCAAACCTAACCCTTCGTGTTCCACACGGTCCGATGAGGGCTATCTTGTTTTCAAACGGTTTATGAGGAACCATTCCACACTTGTCATTTGATATCCTGAACGGTCCCTTTGGGGCCGTCCTATTATTAAGCGGTCCTATGCGAACCGTTCTGTCTTGTCGGTTTATAGGGTTTTAATGGCCACTCCTGGGCCATGTTTAATAAAACGGTTCTATGGGAACCGTGTGGTTTGATTGGATGGTTACTGTGGAACTGTTTTTCCCTTTTCTGTCACGACGGCGTATCCCCACTGGAGGTGGCCCAATGGCCACCGTTTTGATCCCCCAAGGGCCGTGGAAGTCTCCCACCCCCCCTAAGCTAGCATGCATTGATTAAAAAATGAGGATTTGAGATCGAGCCACATACCTTCGGGTCCCGGGCGGCTCTCACCATCGTCTCCACCGGCGCCGTCCCTCCCGCTGTCGCGTCGTCTCCGGCCGGTCCTCTAAGGGCCATGGGCATCGCGCGGTACTCCTCCACGGGCCTCGTCTCCGCTGGTGCTACTTCCTCCACGGCGAGCTCCGCCTCCGGTCGTGGCGACAACGTCCTCTCCTCGGCCATTGCTCGTCCTCCTCGCCGTGCGTAACGCTTCACGGGCATGAGAGTGGAAGAATGGGGGGATGGGATGAGAAGCCTCGCCTTGGCTTCCTCTTTGGCGGTGTGGGTTGGTTGAGCTTCCCCTCCTCCGTCGGTTACAGTGGGGGAGGAGGAAGATGAGCAGTTATTTCAAGAGGCCGCAGTCATACTAGATTTGCTACTTAGAGCAATGTTTACTATTCTGTTTCTATACTGGGTGCTCCTTTTATGAAATTAGATTAGAAAAATGATGTTTTGGAGCAAATACATTTTCCACAGATACATTTACTTTTCTTGCCTTGATAATAAAGGCAAGATATTATTGATACTTTCTGATTATTAACTTGCTGTGATAATTCTGCCATCCATCAGGTTCAGAAGAGGAAAATATGGGAATCTGTGCAACCCCACCTTAAGACAGATGAAAATTTTGTAGCTAGGTTGGGCGTACATCCTATGCAGACATCAGCGGGGGTTGTAGTTTGTAGATCTTTGAAGAATGCAAGGATATCTTGATAAGTATGCATCATTCACTGCATTCTATGGCTTAAATGTGGTTTGTATAGATTGTAGCCATCAGAATTCAAGTCTGTTGCGTGCATCCCTGCACTTGAGGAAGAAAAATATATGCCTTGCTGTCCGTTGAATAGAAGATAATCTTGCAGCATCAACATAATGCAGTTTATCAGTTGATGGAACAGAATATGAGCTTAACATTTTTCATGCCATTAATCTCCTTATGCCGAAAAAGTGAGCACTGGGCTATTGCATCTCCTTTTCATGTGACTCTACGAAGTCTCTTCAACTTTTATCCTCTATAACGTGAATTTTTTTCATCTATGTTGTCAGCCTCCACACATGCCCCCTGCCCTAACCCGGCATCGGCAACAGGAAGTAAATTCTGGCATGCCTTACTAATTTTCTGTGACTTGTACGTTAGAATTTAGTCTCTTGCTGAAGAGAATTTAGATGTTCATACTTTTTTCCCCTGAGAATTTGTTCTAAAAGTTGCCAGGTGCCTTGTCCTGCTTGAACGTGTTAATCAATGCTTGCCTTCATGTTTTGTTGATGCTCGGTGCTTATGATTAACATTTTTAGTAATATTTTGACATCAAAATTGCAACTGTTTATCATTTCATTTTTTCATATAGACCAAATATGGGCTAGTTTACAAGATGACTAAGCACAATGTGTGCACCACTGTGTACAGTGACTATGATTCTATTCAAGACAATGATTGAGAATAGCACTTAGAAGGAGACGAAGATAGGAATACAGATGAGGATGGAATGGCACTTGTGGGCCCTGATCAGATGCAAGGTTAGGGTTACATGAACATCCTTTTTGGGAATTTAAGTGAAATATATATTCCCACAAGACCAACGGCATAATCACTACCTTCTCTATATAGTTCTACATTTTGCCACCCTTGCATGATCCAATTGTTGAGATGAATAACTTAAATTCACACTTTTGTTCATTTTGTAAAGAACTGTTTAGGTTTGCATATACTTACTCTCATGTCTTAGATTGCACATATCCTTGCATACTTGTGAATAGAAATAACTTTTCATCATCATTACATTCACATGCATATGCTTGTATATATTTTTACATCTTTGGGTGCCTTAATGCCATGATTTTACGGTTTATCACATGGCGTTTGTGGAAGGGTGGATTATATCCACTTGGAAGCACTCCCCATGCGTGAGGTGGTCTTCGGACCTACGTTCTCCATCACGTACTGAAAATCAACTTGTATGAACAAATTTTTATATCCGTACTTGATTGCATGTATATATTTTATAAAACCTTTCCTTGAAATCTCCTAAGACTTTACCTCCTTGATAAATAAAACTGTATTAATTTTGATCACTTGTGAATCATGACATATACAAAGGAGGAGGATTCATTTCTAACTATGCATACATTTAGGGGGAGACATAGCTATATTTTGGCAAATTCATCTTCTACATACAAAATAATTACCCACACACTTTGCACAAAATGACTTCTCTCCTTGTTTCATCTCGACAAACCTCCCGATGATGCCTCTGGTAGGCACGTTCCTTGCTCTAGACAGGCCCGCCCCTGTCGGTTTCATTCCCTTTCAATTTCACCCACCGTTTTCTCCAGTCCTCACCCATCCAGTCGTGGGACAACCAACCCATGTTATCTTCACGTTCACCCATGACCACAAAAAAATGCCAATTCTCAAATGTGGGCTTGTGAGCTCACTGTTGAAGAAACCTCCTCCCTAGAACTCGGATCCCTCGGCCAAGGGCCAACGCTTTCCACCTTGAATTCTTCTTCGCAAATTCCCTTTGTACATAATAGGGTAGAGTCTTGCTCAAGTTAGGGTGTGTACATACCATCTTTTCCCTCTAGGTAATCTAGGGTCTGTCAGGTTCCTATGCGTTACATCTGGCAGCTAGTAGAGAAATGCATGCAGCTGTGTCAGGTCTCCAAATTTGCATCCGCTTCCATTCCTCTAGGGGCAGTTGAGCTAGAAGGATCTTCAGTAGACGATGGCCTAGGAGTCTACGTGTTAGAAGAAGAAGATGATGATGATGATGAAGGAAGAGAGCTAGAGGATGGCACTGATCCCATAGATTCCTTCATTGACGAAACTAATACATTTGATGAACCTAGTGCATTCGTCGACGAATCTACCAAAGAGATTAATCTCAACACAGAGGACAATCCCAAGATCATATTGATAAGTGCCAATTTGAAGAGAGGAGAAGAAGCTTCCCTTGTTGTAGTTCTGAAGGAATTCCCAGATGTTTTCGCTTGGTCCTATGAGGACATGCTAGGGTTGGATCCGTCATTGGTAGAACACTATCTGGTCCTAAAGCCCAATGCTCGAGTTGTCAAATAGAAATTGAGGCGACTTCACCAAAAGCTTGCGCTCAAAGTCAAAGAGAAAATTGACAAGCTCCATAAGGCCAAGTTCATTCGGGTAGTCATGTATCCACAATGGGTAGCTAATATTGTCCCTGTCATGAAGAAAGATAGTAGGGTCCAAGTCTGTATAGATTTTCGTAACCTCAATCGTACTTGCCCAAAGGATGATTTTCCTCTCCCACACATAGACGTCTTGGTAGATAATATCGCCGACTATGAGATGCTGTCCTTCATGGACGATTTCTCGAGGTGCAACCAGATCCGCCTAGCGGAGGAAGATCAGGAGAAAACCTCTTTCACCACTCAGTGGGGGACCTACTGCTATGTCATCATGCCCTTCAGACTGGAAAATTTTGGATCAACGTATCAAAGGGCAATGGTGGCCATCTTCCAGGATATGATGCACGTTCACATGGAAGTATACGTGGATGACATTCTGGTCAAATCAAGATCAGGAGTGGCCATGCAGAAGTCCTCTGAGCAGTTCTCCAACGGTCTCGGGAGCATCAACTTAAGATGAACCCCAAGAAATGTGTGTTCAGGGTTTCTTTAGGAAAGCTTTTAGGGTTCATCGTTAACAAAAGAGGAATTGAGATTGACCCTAATAAAGCTAAGGCCATCGTTAAAATGCCTCCTCCTAAGAACATCAAGGAAGTCTACGATCTAATTGAGCATTTACAATTCATTAGGAGATTTATATCTCACCACCCTCAACGATGCAAACCCTTTTACGACATGTTGAAGGGAGAAGTGAAGTTTGATTAAAATGATAAATGTCAAAAGGCCTTTGATTACCTAAAGAGTTATCTCCAAAATCCCCCCATTCTGGCACCCCCGGTCCCGGGTAGGCCCCTACTGCTCTATGTGTCCACCCTGGGGGAATCTACCGGAGTAGTGTTGGCTCAATATGACGACGCAAAGAGGGAACAGATAGTCTACTACTTATCCAAGTTGTTTAATGAAGGCCTATGGACATCTACCAAATGTTGGTATGCTTCATTGTTGACTTTAATGCGCTGACTAAAGCTTTCATGTAGACTTTAGATATAATGAGCAAATGACACAACTGACTTAGAAACTCTAGCATGCAATGGCAAGGGGATAAGATCTACAAGTTTGCTAGGTTTGTGACCATGAACAACCTCAAATGGACTCAACCCCATGGTCCTCTTGACCGAACTATTGTAAGCAAACTCAGCACGAGGCAAAATCAAATCCCAATTCCTCCCATGCTCACTAACACGGCAACGCAAAAAGTTCCCAAGACTCCTGTTAACCACTTCTGTCTAGCCATCAGTTTGTGGGTGACATGTTCAAAAAAAAATTTGAGCTTAGTACCCAAGATGTGCTAAAGAGTCTTCCAAAAGTAGCTCCTGAAGCGCACATCTCTGTCAGACACAATGGATTTAGGGAGTCCTTGCAATTTGAGCACCGCATCAAAGTACAAACGGGCTACCTTAGAAGCATGTGAGGTCTTAGCACAAGGAATGAAATAGGCCATTTTGAAAAAACGATCCACCAATACCAAGATGGAGTTATGTTTTCAAACTGTTCAAGGCAAGCCCAACACAACGGCCATACTCACATCCTGCCACGAATAGTCATGTACAGGGAGAAGGGTATATAGGCCAATTTTCTACTTCCTCTGCTTTGCCATAGCGCATGTACGGCACTGAGTAACGATTTGTGCCACATCATGCTTAAGCCTAGGCTAATAGAACTAATCCTCAATGGCCCCAATAGTCTTCTTGCATCCAAAATGACTTGCTAAGCCTCCTGCATACATCTCCAACACAAGAAAATCCCTCACAAAAATCTGAGGAATGCACAATCGATGCTCTCTAAATAGGTAACCATCTAGGACGAAATAATCAGTAAACTCTCTCGTGGGGCCAACCATCAAAGTTGCATAAATCTCCCCAAAATCGGGACACTCATATGAATCTCGAAGCCTATCAAATCTGGTCACCTCGATGCTCATCACGGAGAGTAGGGACTCTGTGACTGAGCGCATCAACTGCTCTGCTCTCATCCCCCACCTTGTCCTTTAACACAAAGGCATAAGCCTGAAAGAATTCAACCCACCGACCATGTCAATGGTTCAGCTTCTTCTAGGAGTTAGGAAATCAAAGGGTCTCATGATCCGAGTAGAGGACAAACTCCTACAGCAATAAATAATGACGTCAATACCTCAAAAACCTACATTACCACAAAAAATTCCCAATCATAAGTGGAGTACCTCAACTTGGAGTAACTTTTCACTGAAAAATATGACTGGGTGGCCATCCTGACTCAAAACACCTCCAATGCCTACTCTAGAGGCATCACATACCACCTCAAACACCTTGGAAAAATCAAGAATACACAACACAGGTGCCTCAGTCATCTTCTCCTTGATGTCCTAAAAGACTCTATCAGTCGCCTTGGTCCACTCAAAAGCTCCTCTTCCGATATAGTCCATGATGGACCCATGAGCATACTAAAACCCCGAATGAACTAACGGTAGAAGGTCACCAAGCTGTGGAAACTGTGAACATCATGGATGCTCCTTGACTCCAGCTAATCTACAATTGCCTTAACTTTTTCCGAGTCAATAGAAATGCCCTTTGAGGAGACTACAAATCCTCATAAATTGGCGCGATCTATTATAAAGGCACACTTCTTGAGGTTGGCATAAATTGGCGCGATCTATTATAAAGGCACAAATCCTCCGATGTCCCAAAATTACCAAAATACCCTTGTTCTGACTCACGCAATTTGCACAACTCGGTAGAGCTGGACCACGCCCTTTCCCTGAAGTGACGTGTGCTCTTGAGTTCGGCGTCTCTAATTTCAATTTTTAATTTACTTTACAAGAAAATGGATTTGCAACACCATTATAGAAACATGGGTTTACCAGATAGAAGGGGTCCAAGAACATAAAATACACAGCACTATGCCATGGACACAAATACCAGGGAGCACAACAACATGGAACCATATGACCTACATTATAAGACATCAAACTGCCTCCAGACTCCTAACCTAGCTAAATGAAGTCGCATTAGCACAAATCAATGCCATCTGAAAAAACATTCATTTGCTAAATGCTAACTCATGAACTTCCATTTAAGAAATATTGATGAAAATATGAAAGAGTTTAGCCTCCGAAATTATTATTTTTAAGACTATACTACTATTTGAAGTGTCTGAGGATGAGGAAGTGACCCTCTGGCCTCTAGGTGACTTATTTATTTATTTAAATACATTCAGCCACAAGGAACATCATTTTCCATTGAGTACTCTGACATCTGCAGTATCCTGGCACTGAAGACACCTTGTCTCTTCCATGGCACATTATTCTTGCCATACTCACTAACACCTATTGGATTAAAACTTCGCAACATGACAGGAATAGGCAAATCGGAGGTCCATCATCATGTGAGCAAACCTTCAAAGGATGATAGTGCTCCTTGCAGATGAGAAAATGACAGCTTTCAAATTTGGAGTATGTTTGTTTTGATTATTGCCTGGATCACCATCTCAAATACTGAAGGTTCTGGGCACTTGGCAGCGTGGAATCTAAGAGGACCTAATTCTAGGTGTTCCATCAGAAGTTTGTATCACTCCAATCAGATTTTGGACATTGTTCACAGACTACACATGGTTCCCATTTAGATTGCCGATAGTAATCTCTCCATCATGAATATTCAAACTTTTCACGTCGGCCACAGGATTCTTGAGATTTAAGGATCAGGGAGACCTTCAATTTCCTACTTACGTCAGATTCCGCAGGGAGTAAAATAGATGGAATTACCATTCTACGCTACTTGCTAAAGTCAACACAATTCCTGACAGCAGAAGCTACCGCCGCTGCCATCCAATTTTGTGTTCCTTCCTCCAATCGTTCTCAAGTAAACTCACATTTGTACGATCACAAACACACAGACAGAGGGTTTATTTAAAACATACAGATTCACCTGATCCACATTTCCTCCAGCAAAAAAAAAAAGAGTACTGTTATCCATCTTGCGAGATTGAAAACCCCCCAAAACATATACTGTGACACCCCCACCTGATCCATCACCGGTTTTCTCAACTAGAGAATTCAAAACCAGGCAGAAAAGAAGAAGGAATCCGAAGATAGCAGACGGAGCATCACAACCCTTCCACCAAAAACTTACAGGAAACGCGGAGAAAAAGAAAAAGGAAGCACCCAAGAAAGAAATGGTAGGGCGGGGGGGGGCGTGGCCATTACCTCCCGATCCATGGACGGGAACATGCGGAGGAGGAAGGAGACCTTGTCGTCGGAGGCGAGGCCGAGGTCGACTGGGGGGCGGATCGGGGACCCGTAGCGGGCGCACCGGGACCTCTTCGCCGACGGGGCCGCCGGCGCGGACCCGAAGATCTCTTCGAACCCTAGGCGCTTCCCGCAGATCCCCGCAGACATCGCCGCCGACACCTAGGGTTCTGATGGGACCAGCGAACCCCCCGGGCGACCTCCCTCCCCGCCCTCCAATTCCGATCTCTTCGTTTTCCCTCCCGTCCTTCCTTGGGTTTCCCCACCCACCACCACCACTCCCCCCCCCCCCCCGCCGGCGGCCCCGCCCCTCGCCCCCGCCGCCCCCGGGCCGCGCACCATGTTAGACTTGGTAGGTGAGGTAGTTGGTCTCCCTTGTGGACTTTGTAAGCCTATTGTCCCCCAAGCCTCCTCGGAGAGCACCTAAAAGAAGAGTGTGGAGATAAGAAGAGAGCAGCCATCAGAGATAGTGAGAGAGCTCTTCGTGACAGAATGTGAGGGGTTTCCAGACTCGACTGTGAGCCTTGCAGGTGTCCATCAGAAAAGCTCCCAGATCTTCATCTGGAGCAACATTGTGCTTTATCAATTTTCTTTTTCTCTTCTTTTGTTTTTGGCTCATTATTCATTTCTGATCTGTCCACAATGTGTGTTTTTCGATCCCCTGTTTTGGGTTCATTTCCTTTTATTGCAAGCTGTAAGTCAGGGGTGTGAGGAGGCTATTCCTTATCTCAAGCTATTAGTCAGTGGTGTTTGCAGACTGATTTCGCTTGTATGTGTATGTGTTACTTGCAAGTAGTGAAGCCTCAATGATCTAGTGAGTGTTTGGGTAGTGGTGCTAGCTAATATACGCACGGCTAAGATCCAGAGGGGGGGTGAATGGATCCCCAATGAAACTTTTACAGAATTAAAATTTTAAACTACACTCAAGGATGACAAACCACCCACAACCAAGTCTTATACGAGGCAGAGGTTCAATCTAGGATCTCCTCACGCAAGAGGTGACATTCCAGATAGGCCTAACCTACTTTTCAGCCACGCCTTTCTATATACTCCTTGGTTGAAGGCGCACACACATCATGCGAATGAAAACACAGTAAGTATCATATGCCAGCTGAGAATGGTCCTAGGCATACATCTAAACGAAGGAGTAAAGAGATAATCAATCACACAAGGGAGACAACCATTTTAAGGTGGTTCGGTCTCAACATTGAGACCTACGTCCACCCCTCACTCAAACTAGAATGAGGCTTACCACTGATACACAGCTTAAATCCACTGATCCACAGCTTCGGGGATGAATCCTTAAAAACCGCTGATCTACAGCTTCAGGGATTGAATCCCAAACTGCTGCCTCACAGCTTGCTAAACCCGCTGAGCCTCACAGCTTGCTGTCCGAGTAATTGATCCTCGCTGCTGAGTAATGCAGCTTGCTAACCCGCTGAGCCTCACAGCTTACTGTTCGAGGAATTGCTCCTTGCTGCTGAGCAACACAGCTTGCTCCACTACCCAATAGCTTGAAGATAGAGTCAAAACAAAAACACAAAAGAATAAAGAACAATACACAGATAAATCTCGAGAAACAATGTAGCTCTGATAAGCATTCGATTCTAGACCTAATCTAGAAATTGAAACTTCAGCAACGATCTCTTCTCTGATTTCTTTTCCTCTCTTTGATACTTTGTTTTCTCTCTTCCTCTCTTCTCTGCAACGAACTCACTTTCTCTCGTAGCACTCTAGCTCCTTTTCTCTCCAGCTCTTCTATTCTGGCGCTCTAACATTTAGTCTCTCCACTTCTATTCTTTGTGTGTTATCTGCTCTCAATTCTCTTCTTTTTCTCTGTGATCTTAATGTCTCTCTTATTATATCTGCGAGTTGAATCTTGTGGTCCCCACAAGATTCTAGTCTGATGCGTGGAGGGTACATTCCCGCCAATGACTTTTCAGGAGAAGAAGCTTAAAGTCCATGTGTCAGATAGGAAGGAGAAGAATCCACGTGGCAAATTTATTCTGTTGAGCTATTAGCATTGGATCACATGCCAGTCTAATTGATTCCTTGAACCACGTGACCAAATAAGTCTTCCACAACTTCTACACTTCAAATGTTTAATCAATTTCCTTAAGTTGTTTGATGCTGTAATATTGATGTTCTTGTCAACAAGATATGAAATATTTCATCAAATACTTTATCATCATGTAGATCATGAGGTATAGAAGGAAAATGCCTGAGGAATGTAGACTTATGTATATTTATAGAGATAAGCAAAATGATGCCGAAGCTGCTGAGAGCCCGAGTCTGATAAGACAAGAAGGAGAAGTAAAGAGAAAGAGAGTGTAGGAGAGTCTAATCGAAGAGGAGTAGAGATCGAAGCAGAAAAGAGCAAGAGTGTAGAAGAGTCTGAGAGCCAGAAAGCTCGTGAGAAGAGTTGGAGTTAGAGTAAGAGAGAGAGTTTCTGGAGGCAGAAGAGAAAGAAGGAGAAAGAAAATTGGTAGCCTCTGGATCAGATCCAAGCTACATCGCTCCTGAGTGAGCTACAGTTTAGTGGGCTTACTTCTAGCTTCCTGTTGCTGAATTTCCATCACTTTTCTTTTATATTTTCGATTTCCTTTCAAGTTGTGTGTCAGCAGAGCTAAGCTGTAATGCTCAGTGGGTGAGGTATGTTCCTCGGACAGGAAGCTGTGATGCTCAGCGACTTAGCAAGTTGTGATGCTCAGCGGTTGTAAGCCAAGTTGTAATGCTCAGCGGACGTAAGTTGTGATGCACAACAGTAAGCCACACTCTAGTTTGAGTGTGGGGTGGATGTAGGTCTGGAGGACCGAACCACCTAAAACCTCTCTATGCATTATGATTGGATTCTCATTTGTTATCAGTTAGATGCATGCATAGGCTCGTCGCCTCTGGTTAGTTTAAGATCAATCTGATTTTGCTGTGGTTAAATCATCCATAGTTTGGTTCCTATTAAGCACCTAAGTAAGCTGACTAGCTATGCATGTTAAGTGTTCGAATAAGAATCACATAAGAATAGCTGGCTCGGTACTTGAGTGTGAATCTTGTTAGAGCAACTAATTTCTGAACCATCGAGTTTGACTCCAAAAGATCTAAATTGGGCCCCAAGCTTAAATTTGGCAAATATTTTAGAAGGGGATTCATTCACCCCCCCTCTAAATCCGATCTGCACCATCTCCTAAACCCTACACGGCTCTCCAACAAAAATTACGCAGATGAGGTCAGAATCTGCTAGTCGTAACCAAAATTTTTGCTAAATCGGAAAGGGTAGTACGGCTCCAAATAAGTACTCCCACCCTTCCTGAAAACTAAGAAGCTAGGCCTGATGGACAGTGCCCAGTCTACCAGCTCCAGCTCTAGAGACAGCTTGGTGCAGACCTTACCCGAAATAGGGTGTATGTATTCCTCTACATCACTGAGCTTACATTCCCACAAACAATTCACCAAAGGGCTAGAATTGTCGGCTAAACGCCAGAAATATAAAGCTCTAGGAGCATTCATGGGCACTCTTGTCAACTGCCCTCTAAAAGTAAAAAGCTGGTCCGTCGGTTGCTGAGGTTTGGCACCAGCAAATTCCAACATTTTGGGAATAAATTTGAGGATTGAAGCACTCGGGGAACAAACTCTGTTGAGCTATGATTTTAATGATAACTAAACCTCATGTATGATGTTATGGCTTTGATGCTTGTTGAAGCTATTATTTTGATGATAACTAAACTGAATGTGTGATTGATTGCATTGTTCCTGATGACAGTATGCATAAATGTTGCTTAAACCATGGTTGAGATGACAAATAGATTTTGAGGATCTAACATGTTGATTATATGCATTGTAATATGGTTTTAACCCTTGGTTGAAATGTTGGTTCTACAAGAGGCTTCCAACTACTCTTCGTTGAACCAAGTCCTTGCAAATCCATGATGAATTAACCTTGACTACTTTGACTTGCAGGTTCAAGCTCATGGCAGTCACCTGGTGAATCAAACGTGTGGATAAGCAACTTGCTTTTCTACAAATCAACACAAATGGCATATGTCATTTACTATCAAGAACCATGGGTAAGATTCTTACCTTGTTATAGCATCAATCTCACCATGGGTATTCCATATACTTCTCTTTTATGCTAAATCACACGCCATGGGCATGGAACGAGGGTGCAAATGACGTAATAATAAGAACACACGCCGTAGGCATGGAAAAATCCAAAGAAAGGCAATAACTAATAGAAAAGAGGTGATGAATACCCAAAATGAAGATGTGTGATCGCCACCGGGGACTGCAACACAGAGGGGACTGCACTACGTACCTTGGAAAAGGGTGGAGAAAAGGCTCACTCACAAGCTGGAGAAAACCCAGGTGCAAAATAAGAGACGGTCTCCCAGAGGGCCGCAATATTCAATAAATGGTCTCTTGATGGCCGCAAATAGAGAAAGACGGTCCGACGAAGACTGCTACTTGACCCAAAAAATCAAACGTGAGAACTTAATCCTCCCTCTCTCCTGGCTGGCCAGAAGGGCTGGGCCTCGTGTTAGGAGTGTTGTAGACCTGCAAGAGAATGTAGAGACAAGGAGAAAGCAACCCAATTAGATCTGGAGATGTGTGTTGACGCCCATTTTTAGCCTGCAAGTTGAGTCACTTCTCTTGTTCACTTTCGTGATGTCCCGAATTACCCATTATTTTTGGAGCATCCTTGATCTGATTCTGAGCACATTTCATGATCATTTCCCAACCCTTTGAGTTTGGGAGCCTTTTTCCATCAGTTCCTAGCTATTTTCCAAGTTTCTATATGTTTCGAGACTATTCCCCATCATCTCCGACTCTCGGAGTGCCTTAGGCCTGCAGTGAGAGGAAGGCAGCCCTCACTGAGCTGCCCAGGCAGCGAGGCGGCCCTCACTGGATCGCCTGGCTCCCTGGGAGCTGGCTCTCTGGGGAGGCCTTTACTGGGCCGCCTGGAGGAGTGAGGCGGCCCTCGCTGGGCCACCAGGTTCAGAGTGGGGCAGCCCTACTGGGGCCGTCGAGCACAGTATGGAGGTCATCTGGTAGACCGCCATTATCTGAGAGGAGGTCTTCACTAGACCACCTTTAACCTATTTTGCTCATAGTACCGTGTTCACCAACGGCTCTATTTTTATGGTTATCCCAAGGTTAGTAGCGGCCCGGACCATATTGTTTCTAACTAGTGGCAGCCTCGCGATAGACCGTCTTTACAGCAGAGAGTCCAGATGATCCTGAACTCTGATTTCTTCGCCGCTGGACTCTTTGGCCGATTTTTGCTCAACGGATCCTCCTTATAAGGGCTCTATCTTCCTGAATATTCCCCCAAATAGAGTCTCATTTCTTTCTATCTCTTGGCTTTTCTATTATCTCGACTTTGGTCTATAGAACACGAATTTTCATGGGCTATATCTCCCAAAATCTTGGACGATAGTTAAGGATTTATGTGTTTCGTGTAATACAAGCTCCTTCCACCAAATAGAGTCCCATTTTCTCCTACCTCTTATCTTGACTATTATCTCGAGAATGATCCATAGATCTCGAGAGTTGGTGGAATCAATCTCCTGCAATCTCGCCAAAAACTTCTGGATTCCAGCAGATTTCTATAAAAGCCTGCCAAGTTCGCCTACGCGACGGGGAGCTCTTCTTCGACCTAGGGCAAAGCCATGCTGAATTTTCGACTCAACTCTTCAACCCCAGGCTGTTGAGGGAAGTATTAACTTTCCATTCCATCTATTTGGGCTTTATTTGATCATCATTTGCCCTCTCTTCTTCGCCCTAACTTTTCTGATTTTGTCACAGTTTCTGGGTTTTCTACATGTCTTTTGAACCTATGCGACGGCGTGCTCTTCGTCGGTTTGGGGCAGAGTCATGCTTCATCCTCTTTGTTCTCCTTTGACTCCATATTGAAGAGGGGAGTATTAGTGTTCATTTCCATCTCTTTGGGCTTATTTTCCTCATCTCCATGCTTAGTTCTCCTCTCCTACTTGGGGGATAAACCGGTATAAACTAGTATAACTCATTGAAATTTATCCTATTCGATTTGGTTGCTCATACAAGGTATTCCATGGGATAGGCTCTTACCTTGGTTTATCCCGGGACAACTTATTCTACCAAAAAGTAGAATAAGAAGGTTTAAACTTTTTCACAATTCTCAATGGTATTCCGTGTTATCTTATTTCCCAATCAAAGTAAAATAGCCTACTTTTTGGAATACCCAACCCTTGGTTAAGCTATTCCCCTTAACCTATCCTCCAAACAAACAGGCCCCAAGAGCTTTAGAGCCCCAGCGTACTGACTTCTGTCAACGGGGATGGGGACCCCTCCTCCCTCCAGCAGACCTCTATCTCTCGGATGACTCGAGCAGCTCCAGAAAAGTGAGACCTGACGAAGCCGGAGTCAAGAAACTGGGGAGGCAGGTCCTCCCTCCTCAGGCGCCTCTCCTCAGCAACCTGGGTGGCATCGACAACCTGTCTGAACACATTGCTGACCTTAAACCACCAACGTGCATAGTGTATGTCGAAGTGACCCTTGCACATTTGTGCTGGAATAGGATAATCCTCCTTCACGTCACGAAAGAGGAAGGCCTACCAAGCACCTGCAACCAGATGTACATCTCTCTGTCTATACTATCAAAGGGCCAGAGGGAAGTCCACATTTGGGGGGTAGTCTGATCATATCTGAAATTCCTGACAAATCGATGTGGATAGGATGGCTCGAGAACCGCTTTGTTGGAACGGCGGTAAACTAGAACTCCAGGCCGTACACAAATCACCTACTTGGCTAGTGCGTGGGAGGAGGGTAAGGCCCGTGAAGACAACCTGCAAGCAACAGTATCACCTTGCCTCTCCAAATAGGGACAATATAGGTGAGAGCTGTGGTCAAAGTCCAGACTCTCACTCCTCCCATTGTGGAGGAAAGACAAGGCACGACGGGCACTGGCCAACTGTAAAATAACATCCTAGTCCGGGTGACCAGCAAAAGCAAAGATGAGCGGAGTAGCTGTATTATCAATCGACGTTCTCTACGAAAGCTCTGGCAATAGTAAACCAGCCCACGCACTCAAGCAATGGGTGGTCATCAAAGTGCCCTTATCTCTGGGCGATGAATGTGGAGTCAAAGCCCCGAAAGAGTGGTAGATATTTGTTAATGCGGTCGGGACAATAGCAATTTTGTGCCCACACGACATCAGATAAGCCGGGTAGATCACCTCCGCCTGAAGAACTTCATCCTCTCCATGAGGGATCACAAAGCTGGCCAACCAGTAGGCCAAGTAAGCTGCCAAGTACGTCAGTGGCGGCAGCTCTCTCAAGTTCCACCCCTGTGCTGGGGCGGGCATGACGTGGGTGTGAAGCAAGCCTCAATATGACCTCCTTACACTGCTCCCAGGTCATACCAGAAGAAGCAAACTCCTCGTAAAAATAGTAAGGACCGCTGTAAAAGTGCATCACCCATACATTCAATGTCACTGTCGGTGTGCGGGTTGTTAGGTCCTTTGGTGCAACCATAATCAAGAGGGGGGGGGTGAATTGATATCGCCTTTTACAAATTAATCAGATGATGCTCTAATTTTAGAGCACACAGCGGATTCAACAATAGCACTTAAAAGCAATTGAGCGAAACTTAGATACACTAAGTATCAAAATAATCATGTTAAAGGAGCTAAGTGGCTTGATGAAACAAACTGAAATTCCAGCAGATAGAAGGATTTGCTGCACCACGGAGCAGTAATGTATCGAACACGTGGGTGTGTGTGAGCAATGTGTGTAGCAGTGTAATCAACGTAGTGTGTGTGATAGTGTTAACTTGAACTTGCGAATGAAGATAGAAGAAATGGACAATCGTACAAGCATTCAGATATAAACACAGTGATTTTTAAGGTGGTTTGGGACTACAGTCGGGCTCCCTACGTCCATCCCTCGTCAAATTCGGTGAGGATTTCTACGCTGCAAATGTAGCAACACACACGGGGACAAGTGCCCAACAGCACGTTGATACACAGCTTAACGGGGATGACCCCCCCCCCCCCAACACGCTGCTTTCACAACCACACTCGGGGATGAACCCCACACCACACACACACACACGCTGCTAATCACAGCAACCACACGGGGACAAACCCCAAAAGAAGAACACGCTGTTAAGATGCAGCAGCACACGGGGACGAATCTCACAACAACCACAGACGTTGCTTCATAGCTTCACCTCGAGGAACACTCTCCTCGATTGCACACGGCTACTCAACAGCCAAAACACAGTCCGGTCCCTAAAATAGGGTACCCGAAAAACGCTGAAATCTCAACAACTCCACACGGTTAACAGGCGAAGAAGTTCAAAAAGAGAACATCAAATTGAAACGATAAAATACAAAATGTAGCTTCAAATCGAAATCTAGAAGCTGCAACTGTAGATCTGAACTCAGATCTTAAGCTGCTTTGCCTCTCTGTTCAGTGGCCAGATGATAACTTGGGGAGGAAGACTCTCTCAAGCTTCTCTCACATTTTCCCCTCTACAATCGCACAGGCCAACTAGTAGACTGCACTCCTCTCTTTTCTTCTGCTCAGAGGCTCTTCAATATGCTCAGGGCATTTCTCAGAATTTCTCCTCAAGCTCAGCCGCTCACTCCAAACTGCTTAGGGCGTCTCTCTTAAGTCCTCAGGCCTCTCCCGTCTTATTCCAGGGCGCATGATAGTATTTATAGCAGAGAATATGGATAATCCCTTTTTCCAAGCTATTTTCTGAGTGGTCCATAATAAAAATAGAATATTCTAACCTAGGACCTTTCCAGAACCCGAGGCACATGTTCTGGAGGCGTGCGCCCATGATTGGGAGTAAGTGAGCACGTGACCCCGTGGCCCGCTCGTAGTCTGCAACTGCTGCGACCTTCAGACAATGTCAGTTGACTGAGTTGATGGTAAGTCGACTGAGTTTATCATTACTGTGAGAGTTCGTACTAGGCCCAGATTCAGGCACAACCCATCCATTGTATGCATCATTTGTTGGCTCACTCATCCATTCGTTGTCTATTTTAGAGGAAGATGAAGAGGCAGCTTGTGAACCTCAGCCATTGTGAGTGGCATTATCTGGGCTGCCCCATCCATTGTATGCATCATTTGTTGGCATGCATCATTTGTTGGCTCACTCATCCAGTCGTTGTCTATCTTAGAGGAAGATGAAGAGGCGGCTTGTGAACCTCAGCCATTGTGAGTGACATTATCTGGGCTGCCCTATCCATTGTATGCATCATTTGTTGGCTCACTCATCCAGTCGTTGTCTATCTTAGAGGAAGATGAAGAGGCAGCTTGTGAACCTCAGCCATTGTGAGTGGCATTATCTGGGCAGCCCCAGCCATTAGTTCTTTGAGGCTGAGGAAGTTGTGGGATACTGACAAAGGAGAGACCCCCTCTACCGTAGCCGATTGAATAGAGGCATTGATAGCCATAGCTAACTCCACATCATCTGAGACTGCAAGAGCAGTAGAAGCTGTTGTAGAAATTCTTGCATTAGGCAACAAAGATACCTGTGTACCTGCTGGCACTACTGGATGGGGAAAGTTGGCCTGACGCGTTCCCCTGCATGCATTAGAAAACCATAATAGTTGTTGCTTGTCCCCTACTTGTACTGTTAAGAACTTGAATCTTGTTCTTGCATTAGTATCGATAACAACCAGCATAGGATCTAGTTGGTTGAAATTCGGTTCTTCAATTTTAACCTTCCAAAGAGCAATAACAATCCTTGGCTGAGCAACTTTGAAGACATCTGTCAACTTGATGGAGACCAAGTCGATCTCTAATCTCTGCTGACTATCCTTTCTTTGAGGTCGACACAGTGTTGGATTTGATGTTCTCTCTTTGTTGTCTTTGTCGACTCTTCTGCACATCTGTCGACTCTTCTTCACATCTGTCGATTGAGTTTCACATCTTTTGACTGAGTTTGAACTTGGCCGACTGATTTTTACCTTATTCTGTCGACTATCTTTGCGGATAATTTACTGTCTTCCACACTCTGCCCATCTACACCCAATATTTGTTGTCTCATGAAGTGACATCTTGAGCTTCACGTTCTCTGTCTTGTGCCTTGTCTCAATCCTAAAGTTCTTCAACATGCTCTTGGCCTTCCTGTTGATGTCTGTCGACTTGGACTCGTATCTGTCAACTTAAACACTAAGTCTGTCAACCTGTTGACATATCTGTCGACTTGAGTCTCATGTCTATCGACTTGGACTTATATCTGTCGACTGAATTTGTGCTTAGTCGACTGACATTATCTCTGTCAACTCCTTTTCTCATTTGTCGACTTTCAAATGATTCATTCACTCACATCATGAGGGGAATAAAAGTAAAATCATTCAAAATATTTTGAATATCAGAGTTTAAAAACCTTGCTGGCCACTTCGGCCGGAACAAGACCATAGAGGTAGTTGAGCATCGATTCTATTGGCCTAGCCTGAAGAGGGATATTGCTTGTATTGTGGCCCAGTGCCACACTTGTGCTTTGGCCAAGTAGAGGGACCGTCTAAAGTCTTACTCAAGCGCTACAACAAGTGGCGCAAGGAGGTATGAATCATGAAGCGGGAGATCTCCACAGAAGCTTTAGAAACATGAACCCACCAAAGTTTACCAGCTCATCTGACCCTGATGATGTTGAGAACTGGATGAAGGAAATCGAGCATATATTCCGTGTGATGTAATGCATGGATGAGGAGAAGGTGTTATTGGTAACTTTTCAGCTGGAGTGAGATGATCGGTTTTGGTGGGAGTCAGTGGAAGCAACCTTGTCGCATGAATAAATCACATGGGGCGAGTTTGTGGACCATTTCAAAAATAAGTACTTTTCTAATTGTGTCCAAGAGAAGAAAGTCGCAGAATTTGCTGCGCTCAAGCAAAGGAGCTTGTCTGTGGCGGAATACGAGGCATAGTTCTCAAGATTATCCCATTATGCACCACACTTAGTGCATATGGAAAAGATGAAGGCCTGAAGATTCCTCAATGAGTTAAAACCCCAATATATTACACAACTGGCACCAATGGACGTGCAAGCCTACTCTGAAATGGTTAGGCGAGGACAATTACTAGAAGATGCCACAGAACTATCTGACTGAATCCGTGGGAGAGATAAGAAGGAACATGTTACTAGTTTTGAATCTTTTAAGGCCTCGTCCACAAAGAAGAGGTCCAATGATGGAGGAGATCATTCTAAAGATAAGAAATCCAAGAAGAATGAAAAGCCATTTTCTATTACCGCCACACTGTCCAAAGAGGTCTGCAAGCACCGTGACAAGACAGGGCACAAGGCCGATGAGTGTTGGAGGAGATTAGGAGCTTGTCTCCATTGTGAGAGCCGTGATCACAGGATTCTCGACTGCCCTCTATTAAATGAGCAAGCTAGCAACGACAAGCACCCGGTAAAGAAGCAAGGCCGTCTCCAAGCGTTGCAAGAGGCAGAGAAAGGTGAAGGCGGAATAGTAGAAGGTACATTGAATATTTGTTCTAAGACTGCATGTGTCTTATTTGATATCGGTGCAACTCATTCATTTATTTCTCAAAGATTTGCTGCTTCATTATTTGTGAAACTTGTTTTGCTAGAAATGGATCTAGTTATCTCTACTCCTCTTGGAACTAGATCCGAGATTAAATATCATTACCCAGATAGTGAAGTCTTGGTGGAAGGGCATAATCTACCTACCGATCTAGTATGCTTGGACATGGAAGGGTATGATGTCATTGTAGGCGCAGATTGGCTATCCACACATAGGGCTATAATAGACTGTCAGAACGGTCTAGTAACTTTTAATGATCACTCGAAGCTTCTTTACTCTAGTCCCTGGAGTCGTAACAAGTCTCCCCTTATTTTGGCTCTCCGAGCTAGTAAACTTATAAGGAAGGGTTGTATGGCCTTCCTAGCCCTTGTAACTATAACAAAGGTTAAGGAATCGAAGTTAGAAGATATCCGCATGGGTTGAAATTTTCCCTATGTATTTTCGTAAGATTTGTCCAATTTAGCCCCAGAAAGGGAAGTGTCTATCACAATTGACCTGTGCTGGCCCTATTTCAAAGGCACTGTATAGAATGTTCCCCGCTGAGCTAAAGGAGTTAAAGGAGTAATTAATGGAGCTATTGAAGAAAGGATTCATTAGGCCGAGTACTTCCCCTTGGGGAGCACCTATTGTAACGTCCCAGAGTACACAATACCGATAACCCGATACTAGGTATCGAATTACCGCCATTATGCACTGAGAGCCAAGAACCTTAAAAAGCATGGATCAATTGTTAAGAAGAGGCAAGGACAGAGACGATGCATCGACGCATCCGGTAGATACCTCGATGCAGTCAAGATCATCGAAGCAACCCCAACATGATGCATCGATGCAACCAGTATATACACAACAGATGCATCGACGCACCCAACAGATGCCTCAGTGAAGTCACACTTCTAAAGAGAGATTCATAGAGCTGACTAGCTAGACTCTAGAGATGTCTTGACATATCATGAAGGTCACCTGGTTCAGAACCTAAAGTTACTCAGAAAGGTCGATGCACCCAGTAGATGCATCAACACAACTGGATGCTGCACAAACATTTAGCATGGCACTGAAGTTTCTTTCCTCGACACACCAAGAAGATAAACTGCCATAGTATATTTGAGGTCTACGCATCAGCATGATGCACTGATGCATCAAGGTAGTCTATGTACCTTCTTTAGCAACAACGTCAACGCATCAGGGTGATGCACTGAAGCATCAATCAAGGTTCAGACTTTAAAAGGTAGCTACATTGAAGCATCACGGCCATGCATCGATACATCAAGCCACAAATCATGTTTAAGACTGAGCCAAGACCTAATGCTCTGACACCTCAGAGACTAACACAAAAAATTGAACATCATTGTCTCGACCTGTTTGACATGGGCCATGCTCCATATTGTTTATCTACATGCAAGGATTATTATCTGACTTAGTTGGATTATTTTAAGTGTCAATTGATCTATCTAAGGTTCAGTAAGATATATGGAACATCAATGAAGGGTTGTTTGGGAAAAGTTAAGCCGTAAAAGAAGGATTCGATCCATGCATGGGATCAGTTATAGAGAGGACACGTGATGATCGTACTGGGAAAGAAGTGGCACAAAAACATCTAGCACACGTGGCAATTCTCTGATAATTCTGATTGCCATCAGAATATTCCTTAATACATGTGGAAAAATCAGCATTTAGTTGCTGATCTGGATCACGGAGAGAAGGACTATGGCGCTCTGCTCTATCTCCTTCATTCAGAAGGGATGGCTGGAGGAATTGCAGAGAGAACACCCATATGAGAATTCCCTTTGAGAGAAAGAAGAAGAGAAAACTCTAGAGGGAGAGAGAGAAGCTTGTCTGGTCGATTTTCATCGCAC
Source organism: Amorphophallus titanum (assembly GCA_024336825.1). Taxonomy (NCBI): domain Eukaryota; kingdom Viridiplantae; phylum Streptophyta; class Magnoliopsida; order Alismatales; family Araceae; genus Amorphophallus; species Amorphophallus titanum. The sequence goes on from JANBPO010002302.1 coordinate 11,492,993, forward strand.
ATCTGCTTCAATCTGAAGCTACATTGTCCTCTCTTACTATCTCGATCGAAGTGTTTCGATTTCAATTTCCATTTTTCATTTTTTTTATCCTTCACCATTTCAATTTTGGTCTGTGTTTCCCTCTGAGCAACATCAGAGGAAGGGAGTCTAACTCCGGAGTTCCCTCTATGGAATCAGAGGAAGAGAGATCTGTGACCTCTGGTTTGGTGAATTACTGGGTGCAATTCACTAGGTTCCCTCTTGGTAAAGAGGAAGGGAGGTTGATCCTTTGGGTTTTCCTCCTAGGTTGCAGGAGAAGCAAGGAGTTGTTCCTTGGGAAACTGTGTGATAGCCATTGTCGCAGACTAAGCCTGTTGTGATTGTTGCTTGGTTAAACAAGGAACCTCACTCTATTCGAGTGAAGGAGTGGATGTTGGTAGATCTTGGATCTGGCTGAACCACCATAAAATCGCTTGTCTGCTATGCGATAGTTTGAACACTTTTACTTCTTATCTGAATTCATAAATAGCTCATTCCGTGGGTTAATCTGCTAGGCATTCAGAGTGTGGTGCAGCACCTAACCAGTATATCAAAAGGCACAATTGAAAGGATCGGTCATGCCTATCTGGAAGGCTGCCTCTTGTGTGAGGAGATCTTTTGATCAAACTCTGCCAAGTACTGGTGACCATGATTGCAAGCACATTTAGGTGCCGATAGTAGATTACTCCTGGTGAGCTCCTAGTGGTGCGGGCTCCCGGCGGTGCGCTCGTGTGGGTTTCCGTTCATGGCTGACCCTGGGGGGCCATCTGAGCCCCCCTGGCTCCCTCTCCTCCGTCCCCTCTGTCCATTAAACCACCTGCTATGCCTATCTCTCCACCAGCTCAGAGAACTAGAACCGTTGCGGAGGTTTTATCCTCGTCCATGGCGCCTCCTGTGGTTCACAGTATTGTTCATGAACCAGCTAAGACCGATAATGGCGAACCAGCAGTATTCTTCAGTCTAAATGAAATTTCTGTTTCTCTTCGACCTTTCTCCTTCTCTTTGGTGGCTTGCACTCCATAGGGAAGACCTTCATTTTCTGACATTAGAGCATATCTATCCAGCAGGTGTGGGTTTAAGGAGGATTTCATGATTCGTGCTCTCGATAACAGGCACCTTCTTTTGAGATTCAGGAATTATGATGACTACCTTCTTTTGTTGCTGAGAGAGACTCTGTATGTTCATTGTCAAATCTTCCATTTTTTAAAATGGACTATGGATTTCTCCCCAAATGCTGATTCGCCCATCCTACCGGTATGGATTACTTTTCCAGGACTTCGGGTTAATTTCTTTATCGAACCAATGCTTCGTTCTATTGCTGGAAATATTGGCCGGGTATTGAAGATCGATCCTTCGACGCTAAATCTGTCCCAAACCAATGCTGCCCGAGTCTACGTTGAGCTAGATATATCTAAACCATGCCCTTCTAGGGTGTGGATTGGTTTCCCGGGGGGTGGAGCTTGGCAAGACATATATTACCCTGACCTCCCAGATTATTGCTCTCATTGCTCCCAGATTGGTCATAATGTGGACACCTGCAAAGGAATCAAAAACCAGGCACAGATTGGAATGTTGCAGTAGGAATCTTTAGCTCATGTGAATACTAGTTTCGATAAAAAGACCAAGGCTATATGGCAACATGTTATCAACAGTAAGGACAGAGTAGAAGAGAGGAAGAATGATGCAGTCGCACCTTAGGCGGATCCTGACTCCAGCGTTCCATCAAACAGCTCAGACTTGGTCACTTCCTTGGAGATTCTTCGAGGGGATAACTCTAAGCAAGGTTCATCTAATTCATCCCCAGAAGGAAAAGATAAGTTTTTGGCTACTATGCAATTGCCAGTAGAGCCCCAGTCGAACACTGTGTCTCAGCATTTGGAACCTATCTCAATTTCATCAGAAATTCCAGTTGCGTGTTTGAGGGATTCTATGGTTATTCCTCAAGTGGAGCTTCCTTCATTCAAAATTTTAATTACATCGAAGATTGCCCCTATCCCTGAGCTAGCTGTAGTGGGTCAAGGTAAAAGCAGGACTAGTAAAGAAATTATCCTTGAGGACACTGGCGGCTAAACTCATCAAGATAATATCTATAAAAGCTATCAGGAGATTACTGCTACTGCTAAATTAAACAACGTGAGAGTTTTGCACAATCAACATACTGGAGTCCTCACCAGATCCATGCAAAGGACTAGATCTATGGGTAACAATACTGAAACCGCCCTTTATCAATGACTTTTCTTGTTTGGAACATCAGAGGTATTGGGAATGATGTGTCTCAAGGTCGAATAAAATTTCTTCTTAAATCTCACAATGTTAACTGTGTTGCTATTTTGGAGCCCAAAATTAATACCAGCCAATTGGAGAGTTCTTGTAGGAAATTGGGCATGAAAAAAGCTATTGCCAATAATGACACGCAAGCACATAGCTGGGTTTTGTGGAAAGATCCTCTGGACTTCACTATTTCTAATAGGGATGACCAGCAGATTACACTCTTGCAAACTAGTACTGCTATGACAAATTTTTATATTACCATTGTCTATGCAAAATGTTCGTATAACAACCCATTTTAAAAATCCATGAAAATAAAAGTTTTGATTTTCCCTGATCTATAGGTTTCCAGTTATCTTAGGCAAAAAAATCAAAATCAGTTAAAAAGGGTGGATGCCACATGATTTTAAAACTCTGCAAATTTACTGCATTCCAAATGTACGTAATCGGTACTTTGATGGCATTTTGCAGTATTCTACGGCACACCAAACCACTCCTCAGAGACCCCTGGATTGAGATCCTGAAGTTATATTCATCACATGAGTTCTCCAACAGTCACGCCGTACAAAGACCAATGGAGACGTAAATCAGAAGGTGACATAGTGCATTTATAATCCAGTAGGTATCGCCCTTGAGAGTATCATATCAGAGTGTGGGCTTTGCACAACTTGGAAAAGCAGTGCGACTGGTGCTGGGCCTGTTTGGCGTCCTCGTGGGCCTTTTAGTTCGACCTTGGGCATGCCCTCTCAACCATAACGTGTTTTTTTTCTTCTTCTCTTTTTTAACGACGGAGCATCTAACACGGTTAGCAAACTCTTAACTCACATCTCTCTAAGATTAAATGTGAATCGAGTAAATTCTCTTCAAAAGTCGAACTCGAGATCTCTCTACTATGAGACAAGATCTTTTATTATTTCACCCGCTCGTAATCCTCCTCAACCATAACACGTTGTTGTCGACACGTGTTCGTGCCTATGTAAGGAATATCCCCATTGTCAAAATTAATTACGGCTACGCACAAATATTTGCTAAGTCGTATGTGGGTAAGGAAGGGATGGCAAAGCACACTTTTCCTTCTTTGAGCTTCCGTGAACATGGAAATTACATAAGACGTCGTTCTCATGACGCTGTTTCGGAAGTGTTGGCCGGTTGGCTATGTTCCAATGACGTGACGTCAATGTTGTCACATTCCTTGCTACGTACCACGTCGTGATGCTTTGAAATAAACGTCGATTTATAACTACAAACTGTTGAAGGATGCCCATTCTTCCTCCCATCAGAAAACAAGTCGAATAATTATCCCCTCTGTTTGATGCATCACTGCGGGCAGTGCTTATCTCCGTCTTCCTGTTTTTGATCCTGTAGCTACTAAGGACTTTGCTCCGACCTGGGCCGACTTCTGGGCCCAGGCATGCCTGGAAGCCTCATCAAAGTCTCGTGGGCCTGGTCCCAGTCAGACATTTAATTTGGATTTATATTTGTCTCAAATCTAATTTATATATGAATATAATAATAATAATAATAAGGAAAAGAACGGATGTTGGATTGGCCTCAATAGGCCAACCTCATGAAAGAAGCCTAAAAAGATGCTATTTGTGATCACAAAATCTAGTATATGAATAACTCAGTATATTATAGATATATATATATGCTGGAAAAGAGCAGTCTTCGCTGCACACTGCAGTGGGGTTAGTTCATATATTTATACGGCACTGGCACTGGATGGGCGGATGTGACGTCAGCTGATGTACAACACCCCGCAAATGTTTCTGGTTAGAAAAATGGAGACATGAGCGTGGGCCCCTCGAAAGTGTGTGCAGGGACAAGTCTATGCTATGACTATTTGTGGGCCACCTCTTGTGACGAAATAAGAATGATACATTTCAAAAGTTAAAATAGCTTTTTAATAAGATCAAACAAGAAGGAAAATACAAAATATGTTCAATCCAATCTGACCATGGAGGTGAATTTGAAAACTCCATGTTTTCTGATTTCAGTGAAATTGAAGGACTGACATACAAATTCTCTTCTCCCGAAACACCGGAGCAGAATGGAATCGTGGAGAGCAGAAATCGAACCATTGTGGAGATGGCCCAAACTATACTGATTGAGAGCCAATTACTAAGAAAGTTTTGGGCAAAGGAACTGGGAATATTGGTTTAAATGGGCACGAGCAAAGATGAATGCTTTGACCCAAAAGCCTTCATATTTTTTCCACATAAAGAAACACAAATGCATAACGGGTTCTCACTTTATTTGGAGGTGTAAAGAATGTATAATCCAACCATGTCCAGTGACAGATTATAATACTGATTATCTCATGATCAATGATCAAGTGATGAAATACAGACCACTTTTCTTTAGAAACAGGGTTGAAGTCCCACTGTATCTATATGAAGTTCAACACCAATTTGTTCTTTTGAATGTGAAATGAAAAGCAAGTATCATTTGCCTTACCCCTTTCAAATAAATATCATGTCATTGTCAAGGGAAGAACAAAACCATGAGCAACATACTTATGTGCTATGTGAGTGTTGTGTTTGGGAACAAATGTCTACATCTCATATGCCACTTGTAAATCTAAGAAACATGTTAATTAACAAAGCATCTCGACTAAGTGAAAGAAAGCTAGGCCTTCTCTGACATATTTATAAATCATGTCCCATTGTCAATTCTGTTTAATGTCACATCCTTTCAGCACGGAGGACTTGCTGCTTATGAGTGGGGTTTGCCACTTTGCCCTGATTCCCTTCTTTGATAATTTGCTAATCCTATGGCCATTCATTACACTATAGACACCATAAATTTGAAGGTAGCTGAAAGTAGAGTCCAATTCACATCTCGGCAAAGTCAAAATCACAACCAGCCAGAACAGTGAGAGAATCTTTGACTCTTTATAATGACGAGAAAATTCTTTTGAGCATTTGTAGTTTAAGACAGTAAAGCTGGCAAGAAGCATTTAGAGAAGTGTATACTTTCGTTCAAGTCAAAAGTCATCATTACACAGGGGCCTCCACATCCAGTTGAAACTAGAAGCGAAGTTTACATCGTTGCTGGAACGTAGGACTCAAACATACCACCGATATCAGTGTGTAATGACAATTGAAAATATCGGCGACTAGACAAATCAGTTCTGCGTATTCCGAGTCTCTGACAGACTCCACAGGAAGTTATGGCAGATTAAGTCATGACCTCATGATGAACAGATATCGTCTGTTCCTAGTCTTCAGTAATCACCATACAATGAACTAATAACTCGAGAAAAAACAGTTAGACTGCCATCACTGTTTGATAGCTTTGTTCTTTTGAAATATCCATTGATGTCAACAATCGCACACAAAGTTGGGTTGGACGCCAGTTCTTTCTCAGAGCAAAATACCACGGAAATCACAATACATAGACGCCCAACCACGCATAGGACAAATGGACACTACTGTGCAATCAACTGTAACTTCCTATAAAACAGAAGAGGGGGAAGGGATGGATGTTCTCACTGGGATGGGGGACCGTGCAGAGTACACCGAGGACGAGAAGAGTGTCGCCACCGCGAAGGATGTCCCCCCTCATCCGGATCTCATTCACGGTCCGGCCGAGCTCGTGCTCGTTATGCTCCCTAGTGGCGTCGTAGGCTATGACCACGCGCCTCTCCATCGGCAGACCCCGATGCCAGGACAAACCTCGCCGCCTGGTGGCACGGAGAGTGGAAGGAGAAGAAGACGGCACACTGCCGTTCCTCCGCCTCCACCTGATCCCTTTAGGGTTGCCCTCCGCCGCGCTGCAGCTCCATGGCTCCATCCCTTTCGGCCCCCCGTCATGTTGGGAGGGAATGAGGGGGGGATCTGGAAGAGATGCGGGGGGATCAACGATCTGAAGGGGATGATCCGGGGTATATTCGCGCGGGCAGGGTGGGGAGGAGGGGAAGAGCAGAGGAGAGAGAGACAAAGAGAAGGGGATCGGCTTTGGCTGGAGCAGACGAAGGTGGAGCTTTCGGCCGGCCGTGTAGATAGTGGGGAATCCATCCGACTTGTTAAAAGAGCAAATCGAGTGTACCCGGTTTGCCCCGGCTTTTCCAGCATCCCATGCGGGGATTTGGCAACAATGCGACGGCGAGCCACAGTGCAACACCGCGGCGCTTTGCCAATTGTTGCGCACAGTCATACAATCGCCGGGAGCGTGCTGCGGCATCACGCCCGGCCCCTCTTCGACGGTGGAGGGAAAAACGACAGATGATTGAGATGTTAGATTCGAATTGGGAATCATGACTGCAGACTACGCATCCATCCTCAAAACCGAGCGCCTGCGCGCCGGCGCTGCCTCTTCGCTTTCAGCCGAAGCCGAAGCCGATCGCGGCCGCATCGTGTTCTCTCCCGCTTTCCGCCGCCTGCAGCAGCAGGGGCAATTGTTTTCGCTGGCCAGCAGCACGGCGGTGCGCAGCCGCTTGAGCCATGCGCTGCAGGTGTCGCAAGTCGGCCGCACCATCGCCGCGCGCGTGGCATCCGGTTTGGCGACACAAGGCCGCGCCGATGGCGACACCCATGCCGCCTTGCTGGCCTTTGTCGAAACCGCCTGCCTGGCGCGCGATGTCGGCAGCCCGCCTTACGGCGCAGCCGGGGCTGCCGCGATACGCAACTGGTTTGCCGAGGAAGGCGCCGGCTTGATCCGCGCCGCCAGCCTGGCCTATGGCGCGCGCGAGCTGGAAGCGCGCGACCCGCGCGTCTTGAACGCACTGGTCGACTTCCATCAATTCAATGAAGTGCCGCAAGGCTTGCGCCTGCTTGGCAAATGGCATTGGCACGGCGAACCGGGCGGCTTGAACCTGACCAAGACCAGCCTGGCCACTTATCTGCGCCATCTCGACATGTGCGGCGGCGATTCGATTGCAGCCGACAAGACCGGTGAGCATGCCGGCTTCTTTTCCACCGAAGCCGGCCTGGTCAAAGGCATCTGGTCGGCCTTCGGCATCGATGCCGGTGCGCCACGCAAATTTCCTCTCACGCTGTTGGTGGAAGCGGCGCACGAAATCGTGGCCGGCTTCGGCGACCTGGAAGATGCGATTGCCATCGGCGCAGTCGATGCCGGTGCCGTGCTCACCACCTTGCGTGACGATTGGCTTTCGACCTATATCCCGATGGATCCGGATGAGGCCGATGAAAAAATCATGGAGTTGCTGGGCCAGGCCGCCGATGCCGGCACCGCTGCCGCTTTCGCCAGCGTGCGCGCCGAACTGTTTGCCGTGATGGCCGACTATGCCGCGCGCTGCTTCCTCAACGCACAGGAAGACGCCTTCGCCGGCAAGCTCGACAACGTGTTGCCGCCCACCTCGGGCACAGCCGTGCTGCTGGAATCGCTGCGCAAGTTTTGCGCTGCGCAAATCCATACCCTGGAGCCGGTGCAGCGCCACGCATTGGACGGCTACAACATCGTCAAGGATTTGTTGCAGCAATTTGCCGTGCTGCTCAAGGCTTCGATGCCGCGCTTCCAGGCTGCCATGGCGTCCTCCAATGACCCCTCGCTCTTTCTCGAACGGCAATTGCTGGCACTGATCCCTTCCGAATGCCGCCTGGCTTACACGCAAGCCATGGCCCATTTGAGCGGGCGCGACCACGAGTTCGAGGAATGGAATGCGCGTGCCCACCTGGTGGTCGATTTCATCGCCAGCCAGTTTCAGGATCGCTTTTGTACCGGCCAATCGGTGCAAGCGGCTCAGGACGTGACACCGCCGCCGCCGCGCCCCGTGTATCGCTGGCAGAGACTCTCCACCGAGCCGTCGGGACTTGGCGGCCCGATTGCCGAAGCAGTGCCCGACCCCAAGCAAAGTCGCTGACTTTTCGTTGATCGGCACAAGCGCATTGTTCGATCATCACAACAATACACAAATAGACTTAAAAGTAAACGGGTCAGAGTAATATCCAGAGAGTAAAACAGAAGAGCAAGTCTTAACTTACTAGTTCTCTAATCACATTAAGAAGAAGAAGAAATGAAACCACGAGTTTATTTGGGAATAAAGAAGACTCGATAGCCAATATTTCAAGCCGAATATATATTAACATTCCTCAATGCATCAAGTCCCAACTGCCAACTTTGTTTTAGAGTCCCTTTTTACCATCACACTTTATAATAATTCCAAAATCATCATCAGAAAGAGTTCAAAAATCACCAGCTATACTGAAAAGCTGAGAATACATATGGGCTTGGCATGCATCTTCAACAAAAGGCTAATGAAAGAAATAGTCCTAACATCTGGCCATCCCACATTAGAAGAACCAGGTGTACTCACAGTGCTTGAGATCCCAGAAGAATTATGTAGACAATCACAGTGAATCCTAAGTTGAGCCTGACCAAGACTATGGCTAAGATACCTCTTTTTCTTTGGTTGGTACCACATTTGTATTAAATGGAAATATTAAGGGATATACAGGCTGACAACCTCATACAGAATAATGAGTTGCAAAATCCAAGAAACATGTTAAAAATAAGTTGTTTTTTAAGTGGATGGTACACTAATTGTATAAAATCAAAAAATGTCAAAAATAAGTGATAGAATCCTTCAAGACAATAATTCTTTTACCAATGTATCATGTATTACCATTTAACCCATTTAACAGTAAGACAGTTGCATTTTACAGAAAGAAAAAGTGACAAAATGAGGGAGGGAGCAATGAGGGCGAGCCAATTTCACGCAGGAGCAGCTCACTGCTGTAATAGCTAAGTGCCAGAGGACCAACTGCAGCCAAGTGTCTTATGCTGAAACAAAGGTGCCAACGCTTCATTAGATAGGATGGGTCTAGGAAGGGAGAAAGTGACAGAGAAAATACAAAGATTGAGAGAGGGATTTCCACCAAAGATCCAGAGCAAGAAGGATCTCAAGAAGCATGGATTATGGCCTTCTGGCATGGGCATCTAAACAGCCAGCACCCAACTGACATGGGCATCTCACCAAAAAGGGCTCCTGCACTGCCATGTCTGCCAGCTGGGTAGTAGACACTTTTTTTCTTTTTTTGAAAGTGGGTGGTACCACTATTCTATTAAAAGTAAAAGAGGGAGGGCACCAGAAACTCCCACTTCCATTCTTCTTCCCCCTCCCCCTCCTTGTGCAAGATACTGGCTGCTTAGGCTATTAAATAGCAACATCCTAGCCTGCCAGACACAGTAGCTCGGAGGCTTGGGCTACCTTGCTCACCAGCCGATGAGACACTGTGAAACCCCATGCTACATTATCTATGGCAGCCTCAGGATAGGAAGAGAACCAGGAGAAATAGGGTAGTTAAGGAATTTTGGTGATGTTTACATTTGTCTGGTAATATGAAAAAGAACGAACATATTATTCTATTTTACTTTTGTTTCTTATTTTTCTGGGGGGTGAGAGTGGGGTTATGCAGAGGATTACGGATGCATATGTGAATTGAGATGGGGATTGTTTAACCACCCACGGAAATAAATAAATAAATAGATAAGTAAATATTTCCATTTGAAGAAGAAAATGCACATTCGTGGTTATTTAGGTAACGGGTGTATTATTATTTCCGCAAATTTAGGTTTATCAGATGATTAGGGTTCGGGTACGGGACATTCCCCCATTGACCATAGTCGATGTTTATTTACATTGGCGTAAAGTCCGAATACCCTTGATTAACTGTCAAAGAAAATATTTTTCGGCCTCCACAATATTAACTGTGATATTGGGGGTTTTATCTAACAGATTTGATCAAGAAGATCACCCATTGAGTGCTTGTGGAGTTGAGGAATCAGTCAACATTGGTGGGAGTTCAACTGACAGATTGGTTTGATCTAGTGAAAAAATTCAAGCCTAATATAGATCTCATTATTGTTCAAGATTAACTCCAAATTCTGGCATCTTCCTCCATAAGAGCATTTCATGGTTTTTCATTATTGATTGAATGATTTAAAGTAAATAACTTCAGAAGTTTTAGAAACCAAGAAAGCAACAAGAGTGTCTACACTCAGAATTACTAGAACGAAAGCACGTATGTGTACCAAAGTCCTTGATATTTTCTTTTAGATTTTCTTATTAAGGTCTAGTAACCATTTAGGATTAACTTCCTTTAGTGTTGAAACCAAACAAATTTTTGCAGCTCGAGTTTATCCATTCAAGTACCTTCATTTTTAGAACAACACATTAACAACTTCTTTTTCAAGATAATAGCCAGGTTCAACTTACACCTTTTTACATGAGGAATCACATTGGTTAGATGCAAGATTCCCCAATTACTCAGTGCAGTACTAAACCATTCTATCTCATTTAGAGCAGAGATAGCTTGCCACCTCATGCCTTAACACTTATCACTTCATTGGTGAAGGGTCATAGTTTCTCAGCAAACTGAAGCCATTGCTCTGCAAATTCAACTTCTCGTGGGTTTTTTCACAAAGTTAGCTCGATTACCACTTCATGACCCAATCCATATCACTTCTTTGGTGATAGGTATTTAGTTTCTCAGTGAATCTGAGCCATTGCTCTGTCACTTTTCTCTTACTTTCTTTTTCCCTTGGTGGTGATTAGAAGGAAAAACAGATCAGAGTTTGTTAAGATAATATCTTTTGACGCGAGCCACCTCATGTCTCAGGTGAAGTGTGCCTGATTACTTAGTAAGTCTCTACCATTGCTCTGCATAGAGTGCCTTAGATAGACTTAGACAGCATGGTTGTTTGAAGACAATACTTAATGTGAGGTTCATCAACGAAAACTATCATTGTGCTCTCATAATCAGACTAAGAAGAATATTAGGACTCAGCATACTAGATTACCTTAGTAAAAGTAAGCCTGAAAAAACCTCCCTTTAATTTCTTAGTTTCAGACCTCATGGAGTTATTAGCCTTAAAGCGTCAATTTATTTGATCAACCATGATGCCAAATGTAGGAAGATTCTTATTTCAGGAGCACTAGTCAATAGAGATCAGTGATCAGACATGAATCTCTCCCTGAATTCAAGCTCATCATACAAGGAATTTTGAAAAGGAATCAGCTGACTGTTGGGTAGATTTTAAAGAAGGAACCCAGAGAGTATCAGATGATCAAGGAATTGCTGGATGTTCATAGTTAAAGAATCAAGTCGACTAAGTACTTTTTCAGGTCAATGGAAATCTAGAATACTTTAGGGATTTATAGCAAGGGAAGTCGACTCAAATAGAACAAACTCAACTGACTCTCAGCAACCTATAACTAGGTTGACTGACCTGAGAATGTGACACTAAAAACTTACTCCCCCTAAATTGCTCAACCTATGGACCCTTGTCAGCTATATATACAGACTCTTGATACTTGGCGGAGCATGTTCTCACTTATGGTGAGTGCTTCTAGATAGACTTAATATGTCCTTCCACACAACATCATTTGATATACCAGGGTATGGCCATATGCAGCAAACAAAATCAGAAGTCCTGGGTCTTTGACACAACTCTAAACTCCCCCTGACAAAAACAATCATTTCACCCTTAGACTGAGACAAACTGAAGCCTCAGATTTCTATACAGGTTGTGACAAAGGAGGTGTGCAAAGTCCTTGTTCTCTTCTCAAAGTGAAAAATCTGTCTGAATTTAAAGGTTTAGTAAAAATATCAGTAAGTTGTCAGTCAACCGAATATTCGATTCGGTCGACTGAACCTCCCAGACATGGGGGGGGGGTCTGCTGGCTGGGTAGACGTAGCCAAGCACTGCGTCGACTCGGCCACCGGTCGGTCGACCGAAACACAAGTTTGGTTGGCCGAACTCAGTAGCGAAGTAATTTCAATTTTTTTGTTCTTTCGTTTGTTCTATTTTGTTTTGGTATGTTTTTTTTTGTTCTTGCCTCCTTCTTTATTTCTTTTGATCTTTATATCTAACTTTCATTGGGTTCACATTATGGCTTTGTCATCACTCCTTTTTCATGTGTTTCATTTTTTCTCTCCCTCTCTCTTTACTGTTGTTCTTACAAATAGGTAGAACAATGTAATGTGGATATGCATGCATGCAGAGGAGCCAAAGGGACTGGGTTTGGCATGTTAGACGAGGGTGTGCCACCGCGAGGGCTCCCTGCGTCGACATGCTGTGTGATTAGGAAGAGAGATTGAAAGCTTAGACAAGGGTCGTGTCGGCGCAGGAGGGGGTCTACGTTGACCCAACATGCAGCCAGAGGCTGAGCTGGGAGTCTGGATAAAGGGGTGCATCGATGCAAGGGGGGTGCCTGCGTCGACGCATTGCCCAGCCTGCGAACATTTGATGTGTTCTGCTCTAAGGCATCATGGATGAATTCAGGGCTCGGTGCACCTACAGAAGAAAACATGCAACATTTGGAACACATGAATGGTGTTTGGTTGATTTGTGGACAATCATGAAATGCATATGTAACGACCCAAGATTCGGATACCGAGAATGACCCGATACCATTCGAATCTTGGTCCACCGCTCATGAGCCAGAGGGCTTCGAAGGGCTAAAATGATAGATGTGGTGTACATAGAAATAGGAAATAAAGTAAGATAATACAATAATTAACAAAAATAAATGATCTAACTATAACAGAGTCCAGTCTAACAAAAGTACAGTCTAAAGTAGAAAAATATACCAAATGCCAAGTGAACTAATGCGGGATGGACACGCGACCTAAAACTCTAGCTCGCGATCGTCTCTATGCGATGGAAATGCTGGACCGTGCGCGGTTGAGAAACCGACAGTGAGTCTCGGGTATCAGCTTTTCCACGTGTACTCGGATTGAGTCACGGGATGGGTCACTCACTCACTCTCGTAGCGGTGATCAAAATATACGAGCTAGATTAACCTATCACATGCAGCGGCATAAGAAAATATACGAGTAAAGTAAAATGCCGAGAGAGGAGTGGGCACAATACCTCCACGCTCCCAACATGGGGAAGACAACCCCGGCCAAATCTGTACTCCCGGTTAACAAATATTACAGCAGTACAAAGTTCCAACCCACTCCACGCAAGGAGGTAACAGGTCACATGTGGGGCCCGGGAGTAACGGGAAGTGGGTTGACGGGCAGCACTTTGATCACCCATCGGCGCGGTTCGGAAGGCGTAGGCTGCTGGTTGTGGGGCCCACGTGCTGGTCAGCGGGTCCGAGTGGGTTCGGAGTGGTACCGCTATGATGGTGGCTCCTGGAGAGGTCCTCCTTGGGATGGCGGCATGTTGGTTCACCTCGTGGAAGGCGACGCGGTGGCCGGGCGGTCATTGCGGCTTGTTGTCCACAGATCTGTAGTTCTATTTTGCAGTGTGTGACCCGACGAAAATACTTGCTGCGACCAGCACCGACGTCAGATCGGTGCAAAACCAGCGCTGTTGGAAAGCTCTCTTGAAATCCTTTGACCCTATGTGACTCCAGGAATTTTAACAGGGCCAAAATTTTGATGGCAGAATTTTGAACAGGGCTGTTTGAGGTCTCAGATCTGGTCTGGCAGACTGAGATTTGACTGAGAATAGTCATTGACCGTGATGTAGACCCCAGATCGGGATGTTGAGATCTTCATGAAAGTTATAGAGGGGAGAGAGAGGAAGATGGGGATATTTTTTATGAAAAGTTTTGTGGATATTTAGGTAGGGAAAAGTATTTTCCACTACTAGTTGGTCAGATCTGGACAGTGGCAGACAAAACTGAGTTGGGTTCTGAAGGAGATTTTTAAAAAATACAAACGGGATTCTAAATTCACAAGAAAATTTGTGGAAGAAGGATTAGGTGTACAGAAACCTCAATAAAAATTTTAGTTCATTCTGACATGGGGAAGGTGGGTTCATGGGTGGACTATCAGGTTGCTGTGACAGAAGACAGACTACAGGCAGATCTAGAAGGAGAGGGAGCACGAAAATGAAAAAATAGAAAATAAAGACTAGAGGTTGGGAAACTTTTTGTGGGATGTGGGATGGACCTCAGGAACTCACCCTCAAAATTTGGAATCTACCAGATCAAGAGGTTGAGAACTAAAAATCTGGGAAGAGCTTGCTGTCTTGATTTGGACAGAACTCCGGCGATGGTGGTGGCGGCGCGATGGCGGCACGAATGGAAGGCGGCAGTAGAGCTTCACACCAACTGAAGCTAGAGCACTTGGAATCCACCAAGTATAGCAGGGAATCCACCCTAGAAGATAGCCATCCAGTTGCAAGAGGAGGGGGAAGAGAGAGGGGCACCCAAGGGCCTTTGCACTTTCACAATTTTTCTTCTCATTAATTCATCAACTCTTTACATGACACTATACATGGGTTTATATAGAGGGGGAGCAAGGGGGAGGGGGTTGGAATCTCCCATGGGGAGGGGAAGAGAGAGAGGGGGCGCCCTTGGGGTGGAAAGATACAATTTTGCCTCATTTTCTCATTTTTTTTTTCAACCCTTGCACCTACCTTCACCTACCTTGTCTCCTTGACCAAGGTAGAAAAACTCATTTTTTCTTCTTTCTCTCCCTTGGGTCGAAGGAGAAGGAATCTTTCTAGAAGGTCCAATTTGGACTTGGACCAACCTCACATGTGCCCCTAGGACTTAGGTGGACCAATGGGGAAGGATTGGGGGCCCCCTTGCTGGACCTACTGACATTTTGCACATAAACTCAAAGATCCTTAGGGAATGACACATTGACTTATAAAGCCTTACAATTGTAATCATACTTTTTCAAGGATATAAAAATAAACTAAATGACACAAATGTAAATTAAAAATGTTAGTGCTCGATGTTGATTCCCATCAGGTGGTTAGTAGGAAGGCAGTCAGAGGTTCTCTGATCTGTGGTTTGGTGTGCTGCACTTGTGAAGCCTCACCGGGTTTGGTGAGGGGTGGACGTAGGACTGGGAATTCAGTCTGAACCACCTTAAAATCTATTGTGTCGTGGTTTGTTTGTGTGATTGCTTCATTCTAGATGCATGCTTAGGTTCAAATTGATATATTACTTGTTCATCTTGCCAAGCAAATCGCAGTGTCCTTCGGTAAGCTAGTTGTATTCTGCTGTAATTCGTTTTATCTAGCTTTAAAGAGGGTTTCTCTGCGAAAAGAGGGGCAAATCTATTCACCCCTCCCCTCTAGATCCACCATCCACTGCTCAACAGGTTTGACTCATCAGTAGCTATGTCGCCCATCACATTAGTATAGTGGGCAATGTGCTCACGTGGAGACCCCTGCCCGTTGAACTTTTCAAACGTTGGAGGCTTAGTGATGTCATGAGGTAGCCTCTTGGCAGAATGATGAGATGGATATGGTACCCTATACACATCAAATGAGGTAGAGTCGCTATCTCTCCTTTCCGCTAGCTTCATTTCTATCATTTGCTCGACCATGAGCTTGTTCACCAGTGCTGGGTTAACCAGGTTTGGGTAGAAGTGAGTTTGTTGCATGTACGATGTTGCTAGCATGACTGCGTGGGGTGTGGTAGGAGCCCCTTGGAATTGGAGAACTGTGGGCTGTAGTGTAGCCGTAAGTTGTTGTTGCGGGGGAGGCATGCCCCCAATGTAGTTGTGCACCGGTTGTGAGGCGATCGCCTGCGGTGAGACTTCAAATGCCTGGTTGCTGTCCCATGATGTTCTAGGTGGGCCTTCAACCAGTGTGGGCGTGGAGAGGTGCATATCCCTCTGACTCAATTACTTCTTTAATGCTTCAATTTCTTATTGGTACTTGTGCAGCAACATCAGCAAGGCTGGGTCACTGATGGAAGGGTCGGGGTGGCTTCCGCTATCCTCGCCAGGTGTTTCTTCAAATGAGGTGAATGACATAGCGCTATCTCCTTCAGTTGTAACCACATTAATAGCTAGAGTTACCATGACCTCTTCGGGACTTGTCATCTCATCGAGAGTTTGTAATGCCTCCCCAGTCGCCCTTTTTCTTCTCGTGAGAGGGCCGAGCCTCTCGACAATTCTGGCAACTTCTTAAGGCAGGGCCCCATAATGGCTGGTCATTCCGACCACATGACAAGTGTAGACTTGGATACTTCAGCTTCTTCCCCTGACCAGGGAAGGTCAGTCTTTCAAACATCGAGACTCTCGACAGAGCTTAGCCAAGGATAGAATTCTACAACAGATCGAAAGACTAGATCACTTGGAGGAGGGAGGTTTACTGGACACGGGCAATAGGACCCTTCAGGACTCCTTCAGGTATCCATTTGAGGAGATCCTCTCTAGGGAGAAAATCTACTGAAGGTAGAGATCCAAGGACAGGTGGATTAAAGAAGATGATAGGAACATTGCTTATTTCCAGCACATCGCATCAAGGAGAATGAGAGTTAATACCATCTCTTGTATTAGAGTGGGAGAGCTTTCTTTCTCTTCAGTTGAGCACACCAGGAGTTTGGTCACGGACTTCTACTCCAGGCTATTTTCTGAGGAGGATCACTGCAAACCCACGATAGCAGATGATTTTCTCCCCTGCCTATCTTCTGAGGAGAGGGGGGATATTACCCAGAGCTTTTCAGAGGAGGGGATTCGTCAAGTAATTTCTCTCTTGCAGGGGACAGAGTACCCGGACCAGATGACTTTTCATTGGCCTTCTTCCAGCATTGTTGGGATGTCATCAGTTCTGACTTGGTGGCAGCAATTAGAAAGTTTCAAGAGAGGAGGGCACACTTGGGGGTATTAATAAAACCCTCATTGTCTGTATCCCTAAGAAATAGGGAGCTCAAGATTTCAAGGACTTCAGACCCATCAGCTTGTTGAATGGCACTTATAAAATTATTACCAAACTGCAAGCAGGGAGACTGGATAGAGTCATGGACAGGCTGGTAAGTTGCTATCAGGGAACCTTCATCAGGGGAGACATATACAAGATAATTTTTTGGTGGTCCATGAGTGCTTGCATGCCATGAAGACTCAGAAGAGAAAAGGAGTGGTCTTGCAGTTAGATTTTAAGAAGGCTTATGACAGAGTCAATTGACTTTGCTTGTTCGATTTGTTGAAAAAGATGGGCTTTGGGGATAAATGATTTGGTTGGATCTGAGGTTATATCTCATCTGCTTCCTTTACTATGCTAGCCAATGGGAAGCCATCTGCATACTTTTATAGCGACAGAGGGCTCCAACAGGGGGACCCTATGTCCCCCCTCCTTTTTGCTCTGGTGGTCCATACCCTTAGCAGGGTGTGGCAAAAAGCAGAGGCTGCACATTTCATTAGAGACTCCCAGGTGGTCAAAAGGGGTCCCGCGATCACCCACTTGCAGCATGCCGACGATACTATCTTGTTCTTGACAGAGGGTGAACAACATCTTTATGTGACTAGACTTCTATGGGAATTGTTGGAGGAAATCATTGGCTTGAAAGTTAACTTCAACAAGAGCTTGATTGTTGAGGTTAATATGGATGATTTGTCTCTCCTGCGAACAACGTGCACCATGGGTTGTCAGATTGATTCTTTCACCATTTCATACTTAGGCCTCCATTTATCTCTAGGTGCGTTGCGGTGTGCTGATTGGCTCCCTCTTATTCACGGGTATGAGGCAAAATTGGCTTGGAAAGCTAGACTGTTGTCTTATGGGGGCAGATTAGTTCTTTACAGATCAACTCTAGGCAGCTTACCTATCTACTTTCTCTCGATATTCTGGATCTCAAGGACTGTGCTGCAAAGGATTGAGTCCATTCGGAGGAGATTCGTCTAACATGGGAGTGGAGGGAGGTGCAGGGGATAACATGACATCAGGTGGAGGAGGGTGGCTACTAGCAAGGAATAAGGGGGACTGGGGATCAAAGATGTAAGAGATTTTAATTTGGTCCTTTTGTGTAAGTGACTTTGGATATTGGGGGCAGGGGATGTGGGTTGTAGGTGAGCCAGAGGTATTACAATATGAGGCGGGAGTGGGACTCGAACACTCCACCCATTTCACAAACCTCTCCCATCTGGCATGACATTTTGACTTACAGGGACATCACTAGGTAAGGATCCTTGTGGCTTTCCTAGACTGGGAGGATTCCTTTCCAATGATTATCTCATTCTAAAATCAATCTTCCTAATTGTTCTTGGAATTAACTTCTATCTTTCCCTATAAATAAGCTCTTTGCTACCCTGTTCAAAAAAGAGAGATTTTTCGATCGATGGGGTGGTGCTGTCGGATCACAGGCTTAAGGAGGAGCCTCCTTGTATCTAAAGCTATATCACGTTGGGGTTCCTTCCTCTGGAGCACAGTGAAGATCCTTCTTAAAGCCTCGTTGGGTGTCCAAGTCCCTTCCAGGGAAGAGCATAAGCCAACCCTTTCTCTTCTCTTCCTTTTATTTACGTTGCATTAATTCCTACATTTGCGTGCATCATATTTTTATCTCCTCATCTCACCCACATTGAGAACTGCTCCATGCAACACTTGCACTCTCCTACTATCATATCATCATCATACTTATCCTACCCTTTGCATAGTTAAGGGCCAACACCCAACAAGGTGTGTTCATCTCCATGCTTCCACGTTATATTTATATTTGGGATTTGATACTACACACACTTGGTTTCTAATCCAATCTTTTGTTGGTTGTTGTCTATTATTTTGCAAGGGTAATCTAAAGAAGACTCTCTTCATCGGCTAGCCGATTAGAAGAGAAAGTAAACACTCACATCTCCCTTACTTTTCAATGTAGTTATCGCGATCCATCCTCCTTTCTTTATTGCCTATATCCTTCAAGGCCAATGCATCTCTGGCGATCACACACTCCACTAGCATCCTACGCATGCTCCCTTTTTTTCCATTCTCTTCTTTTCATAATCCCCTCATTCTTACAATGCTCTTTTATTTATTTTAAGTGGATTTTTAATAGATCTACAGTGGCTAGAGGCCCGCACGCTCCATGACATCCGTAGCTTCCATGGCCTCGTGACATTCTACTGTCATTTCATCTGCAGATTTAGTTCCATCACTACCCTGATCATGGACTGTATCAAGAAGGGCACATTTGAATGGATAAAGGCCGCCACTGCTGCATTCAGGGACATCAAGGAGCGTATGACCCAGACACCGGTCCTTCGATTGCCACATTTCACAAAGGTGTTTGAGGTCTCGTGTGATGCGTTAGGTGTAGGTATTGGAGGAGTGTTGTGTCAGGAGTCACACCTGATTGTGTATTTTAGTGAGAAGCTAAATGACACAAAACTACGATACTCTACCTATGATAAGGAATTCTATGCAGTTGTTCAGGCTCAGAGGCATTGGAGGCACCACTTATTACATTAGGAGTTTATCTTGTACTCCGATCATTAGGCCTTGAAGTTCCTCCATGCCTAAAAGAAGCTCAATGCATGTCACAATAAATGGGTCGAGTATCTCCAGCAGTTCACCTTTGTGCTCAAACACAAGAATAAAATGGATAATAAGGTGGCTGATTCCTTGAGTCAGCGTGCTTGTCTGCTAACCACCATAAGTGCCGAGGTTATAGTGCTAGAGAAGATAAGAGAGGCTTATGTTGATTGCCCTGACTTTGGTCAGATCTTTGCCACTCTCTAGGCCAGACCATTGAGAGACTATGATTATGTGCTTCAGGAGGGTTATCTCTTTCGAGGAGGTAGGCTTTGTGTTCCCTGGACTTTAGTTCGTGATTTCCTAGTTTGGGAACTTCATGCGGGAGGTCTAGCCGGCCACTTCAGCCGGCATAAGACTATCGAGGCTGTTGAGCACCGATTCTATTGGCCGAGCTTGAAGCGTGATGTTGCTCGCATTATGGCCCAGTGCCGTAACTACCTCGCTAGCTTCTTCAGGAGGGGGGGAATCCCATGGCCGAAATGATCAGATCATATTTTCTTTCAGGGAGACCCTATTACTAGTGGATCCCCTCCCCATTACTCTCTTGTACCCTAGTGGATCCCCTCCCCATTACTAGTGGATCCCCTCCCCTCTTGTACCCTAGCGGATCCCCTCCACATTACTAGTGGATCCCCTCCCTATTATTCTCTTATATCCTAGTGGATCCCCCTCCTCATTACTAGTGGATCTCCCTCCCCATTACTTTGCTATCCCCTAAGTACCCCTCCCTAGCCCTAGATCTGAGGGGACTTATGGCCTTTATATCTAAGGTCTACCCCCATATAAATATTCTCCTGTACAATTTTAATGGAGAAATGAATCATTTTGTGCAAAAAATTACCTAGAGCACCCCTCTCCTCTTCCCTCCTTATAGATAAGAAGATTGCTCCTCCAGGGTGTGAAGCCCTTCTTATTAGGCCCCCTCTGAGTGAGAAGCCCAATCGCGCCACCGTCACCGCCGCCACCGAAGCCGCCATCACACCACCTTCGCCTCACCATCGTCGATCTGTCTACCGCAGGGTAGCAACTCGGAGTTTGCTTCAGATTGCCCAATCCCCCTGTCAGATCACCACCCAACTTTTAAGGTAAGCTCCCCATGTTGTCTCCACTCTCCATAAAAATTGCCACGCCTCCGATCGCCCGTTTGCATCCCAATCCACCACTATTTTCCTGATCTGCACAGTTCTGTCTCTATGCAGATTGACAAACCATCAACCCACTTTCACCTCCTTACCCCTTTCCGATCGGGCTGAAATTTGGTATGGGATGTCTTTCCATCCAACCCCATCTCCATAATTTTTTTCATGATTTTTGGAGCCTGTTTACCCCTCTTTAAAAATCATTGTTCAGACCAAATTCGGCTTTGTTTCTGCAGCCCAGATCCAACCTTCCCCTACCTTAAAATTGCTCTCACCCTTAAAACTACCTTTGATTGGCCCCTAAATTTGTAGGCTTGATCCATACTTTCCCATCTATCTTCCACGACCACCCCACCTTCCAGATCCAACGCTTTCCCCTTGTTCCACCATTGCCTTCTGGTGCTTACATTCGGTCCAGTCTGCTCTAGGTTAGGGAATCAGCCTATTCAAAATTCCCCCATGGAAAATAAATCAACATAAAAATTCCTGTAACATCATGGGATTATAGATCCTCGAGAGAGCGTCGCAACAACATCAGTTTCACCACAATCTCACATCAGACCTAATCACAAGAAGTGTTTCCATCGGGACGCACAATTTTGAATTTGTAGAATTGGTTTGGGACAGCAAAGAACAATGGCCAACGAGTCAGACCACATTGCCTTCCACAAGGCGATCCAACGCGATTCCCTCCAAGGGGTCGTTCCTCCAGAAGTCCTCTTCACAACGGGACCATCACATGCTGATCGGCCTTCCGACCAGAGTGTGGTACTCCATGTTGTTAGCACTTGCCATCCTGCCTGCACCGAGCAGCAATGCATCGGCATCGTCGAAGCTACCCAAAACGCTGCCCGTCAACCCAAGCTCGATACTCCTGGGTCCCACCTTGTTGCCTATTACCTCCCTGCGTGGAGTGGGTATAACTTCTGTAATTGTTGGTAATTGTTTGTACTGAGAGTACGGGTCTTGGCTGGGGTTGTCTTCCCCACGTCCGGAGTGTGGAGGTATCAATTTTTATCTCTCTCGATATTTGCTTATTTGTATGTGTTTGTATGCCATTGCTGGTACGTGATAGGATTCTAGCTTAATATATATTGATCACCGTTGCAAGTGAGAGTGTGTGACCTGTCCCGTGACTCGGTCCGAGCACGAGAGTGAATTGACCACCTTTGACTCTGCCGGTTTCTCATGTAACATCCCAACATTTTTGAAACCTAAAAATAATTAAATTCTTCTACGACAGTTGCCTTCGTGTGCTAGGCCGGAGTAAGTGACCTTAAAATCTTTCTTACAATCTCTTGTTCTGAATATGTCATTCCTAAACCAGTCAAACTGTTAGTGACCACAGATAGACGAGTGTACATGTCTGAAATAGATTCTTCAGGCTTCATCCTAAACATCTTGTATTCTGTAATGAGTAGGTTAGCCTTTGTCTCACGTAGCCTTCATAGATTACCTCTAATTTATCTCACATCTCTTTGACAGTGGTACATGTAGACACTCTTAAGAACTCTGCTGGATGAAGAAAGCACTGCATTAAGTGTCTGGCGCCCCAATTGAGTGTAGATCTTCTTATCTACTCCTGAGTTCAAAGCTCTCCAACCGGAGGTAGCTCGAAGGGACCTTTGCTCACCACCTTCCACATCTCATAGTCTTGTGCCCAAATAAACACATGCATGTGATTTTTCCAGTAAGGGTAATTAGTACCTGTGAAAAAGGGTGGCCTATTAACAGAATGACCCTCAGACATTTGACCCCTTGATGCCATTCCACCGTTTCTCTCAAGGTCGTTGGACCCTTGCATGAGAGATTGGCTCTGATACCACGTGATGTGTAGGAATGGCGGATTTAGAGGGGAGGGGTGAATAGATCAGTCCCATTTTTCACAAATAAACACAGTAGAATGTAAAAGATGCTAATACACAGGAAGATCGACAAGGATGGAATCAATGAAAAATATGTAGACGGCCTATGCATGCATCTACCGCAGGACAAACACACAAGCAAACCACACAAGATAAGATTTTTAGGGTGGTTCGTACTCAACCCAGAGTCCTATGTCCACCCCTTACTCAACCGAGTGAGGCTTCCCTAGTGCAACCGCACTAAACATTGCTGACACATAGCTTACGGGCCCACAAGGCCAATGCAGACACACAGCTTACAGGCTCACATAGCCAATGCTGACACATAGCTTATGGGCTCACACAACCAACGCTAACATAAAGCTAACCCACAGAACAGAACCACCTTCTGCCTGTTTTCCTATAGCTCCCTATAGGGACCAAACAAGGTATCAAGTGAAAAGTTCAAAAAAAAGAAAAGATGATGCAAAAGAAAACCCAGATAGGATGTAAGACACTTGAAGATAGTAATAAAGGGCCCTGTCTGGAATCTGGATGGCGATCCTCACTTCTTCCAGATGGAGTGCTTCCTAGAAGGGCAGGTTCTCCTACATAGGAAGTTGAAGCTTCTTCCTCTTCTTCTTGCAGGATGAAGAGAGAAGATGAAGGCGTCTATCTTCAGATGCTTCAAGGTTGTAGTAGGCCCTTCGCAGCTAGCTTTAGGTCACAAGGCTTCTTCCTGCTGCTGACTTTTCGCAAGCTCACCCGCTCCAACTGGATTTTCATGAGCTCTCCCTCTTCTGCTATCTTTTCTTCTGCTATGTTCTCTTCTACGTTCGTTGTTGCTCCTACTCCTTTTAAGTTCTACCTTATCTTTAATCCTTCGTGCGCTCGATACCCTTCACTCTTGTAGCTTTTCGTTCCATCTTTGAACAAATCCACCTTTTTTCTTTAACTTACTGTGCGATATGCTTTTGCAGAGTATGTCTCCCAGGTGGTATTCTTTTGGGTCAAACATTCTTTTCTTCTTCCTGCAACGTACAAGATTTGTAGCCCCTGATTTGGTAAGAGGTAATCTGGACCATCCATCTTCATCAGAGAGGCCTGAATGCCAGAACAGGGTGACTTCTGATTTGTCTGGAAGAGATAAGGTGCAATGAGTTCTCATTGGCTGGCCAGTCTACTTCATGAGGTACATTGTAGTTCCCCATTAGCTGACCAAACATATCATCGTCAGGTACACAATTTCTTTTTTTGGGAGTCGAGAACCTGAGACACCATCCTCAAGGGAACATCAGAGACAACAAATAGACTGGGGAAGGAAGCCTCCAAAGAGAAGTCTTTACACCATCTATCATTCCAGAAGAGGCACTGGTCGCCTCTTCCTTAGCGGACTCAGACACCAAAGGAAATGAAGTCCATACAAGTTAAAATGTCGCCCCAAAGAGGTGAGGCCCTATGTTGAGGGAAAGGACCTAGGTCCCACACTCTCCTCCTGTCAAAGTATCTTTGTCGAACCACCAGCATCCACAATCTATCATTTTATGCCCCCAGCCTCCACAACCATTTACATAGGAGGGCAATGTTGAAATCCCTCACATCCTTGATCCCTAACCCCCCTCCTTGCTCACAACCACCCTCCTCTAAGCAATGTCATGCTACCCTTTGCACCTCCACCACTACCATGTCAAAAGAACCTCCCTTGAATAGACTCAATCTTCTTGGCCACTGTCTTCAGGATCCGGAACATAGAGAGAAAATAGATCGGAAGACTATCTAGCATAGATCTGCACAAGACAAGTCTGCCTACATAAGATAATAACCTTGCCTTCCATCCATCCAGCCTAGACTCTTATCTTTGTATAATAGGAAGCCTATCTGGACAATGAATAGCACTCATGGACAACGGCATGCCCAAGTACGAGATAGGGAATTCCCCTATCTTGCACTCCAGAATACAAGCTGATGTTTGAAGAGATTTGTTGTATCAGGTTTTGGACCTCCGCCTTTCCTTTCCCTCTGGCGCCATTTTGTTAGGAAAATTAGGCATTGGGAGAAGATGATATGGGGGGAGGATACCGAGGACACATAGGGGAGCATGAAACTGGCGGCAACACGACCGTTTGAGGCCCAGGACCAGGAGGGCTCCATGAGTGTGAGTGCATTTGGTGACGGGATTCGGGTACATGACGTCATTCCCACTGATCGCAAGCGATCGGTGTTTATTTACATCGATTGAATGCGAACACCTTGGTTCATTGTATCGTGAGAGGTAAAAATTGTAGAAAGCCATGATGTAAGAGGAGGAGGATGACCGTCGTCACGACAGGAATATATCACACGAATAGTTTATAAAATTATAGAATCATGAAAGTGGGAATAAAACGAAAACAATCACCCACATTTCATTGATATAGGCCGTGAAAGATGTAACATGAGTACAACGAAAGTTCTGCAGTGCAAGCCACGGAATAGTCCCGTCACAAATGTCAGTCCTCGGGTCATTGCATCATAAAGAACCCAACTGTTTACATGATCATGTCCCAAGCAGGGGACTATGTGCTGAGAGGCGTCGGCCCCGAACCTAACACTGCTAGTGTTGAATTGATTGTCCAGGGATCTAGGTTTCTCCCGAATTGAGCGGTTGGGCATCTTTTAGAACACTAGCGTGCCAGAATGGGTGCGAGCTCGGGTGATGGCATGTTGGAACAACAGATATGCCCCTATGTGGGGACGTAGTTCCATGCCTATGTCAAATAGGTAGAATTTCTCTTGGAGCCTCATTACAACGGCGTGATAAGGAATTAACTCTTACTTTCGGACGTCATAGTCGGCTAGACCTTGTCGTATGACGAGTTGTGAGTTTTCGTAGACTTTGATGCATTTGATGTCTATTTCAAGAGCTAATTGAAGCCCAACAATTATTGCTTCATATTCTGCTTCATTGTTTGTTAATGGCTTCATAAGGGTGTAGGAATTGTGTAGTATTCCACCTTGAGGAGTCACGAAGACGATATCTGCGCCTGAGATGAGACTTGTAGTACTGTTAGATTTCTTAATTGTTCGGGAGGCGCCATCGAAGTAGAGCTCCAAGCATGGAACATCAAAAATAATAAGATAATCTGATGATGACTTATAATTCGGACGCCTCAATCTCAACCTGAGTCGAGTCAGGTCGTGCGAGTCGAGTCGACCCACACCTGATCTGCAAATCTTGAAAAAAAGAGAGCAAATTTTATCGGCTGCGCCAATCGCCGACCTCTTCCTCTGCAAGGGCTTCATGTACAATTTAGTAAGGTTATGGGCATTTTTCTTACAACACATCTTAAGCATGGTATCTATTTACAATTATAGTCTGTACTGTACACTCACTCACACTGTACGCTGCTTCTCCTTCGACGCGAGCTCGCCCCCATTTGACCTCTCTCTCTCTCTCTCTCTCTACATCCAGAGGCCACGATCACCCTCGGCAGGGAGGCATGTTGGGGATGCACGCAGGGCCCACGAGGCTGGTGCCGCTGGGCCAGAACCCGGGCTTCGTGGAAGTGGCCGGCCGCCGGGACGCCGCCTCCGCCGAGGAGCCGGCGGGGACGGAGCAGAGCGGGGGGATCCGCAGCCGGCGGAAGAGGAGGGATTTGGGCCCGGCGGGGTCGGAGGACGAGTTCTCCAAGCTCGCGTCCACCTGCAGCGGCAACGATTTGGTATGTGCTTCCCCGTGCTGCCTTATTCCCCGAGCGGGCTTCCCGTGGTGAGGAGGGTTGCTACTGAGTCTGTGGGGATGTTCGTCTCTGATTCGTCAATGCTCGGTTAGCTGATGGATGCGGTGGCATTGTTGTCGCGAGATCTTGGACTTCCATATTGGGGATGGGGGATTGGGTAGTAGGATTTACAATAATTTGACCTTTCGAAGGGTCTTCAGTGTCTTCTGTTTCATTTGGACGCCTTTTTCTTGATTTGCCTGTTGAATGCCAAGAAGATGTTCTCAACAGTTTCGTCTCTGGGCTGTTCAACGGGAAACACAGGAATCGAGTGACCATGTGGATTTTGTGGTGATTATACATTCTCTTTTGCTTTTTTGGTTTTATTTTATTGGAAGAAACCACAGAATGAACTTCAGCTCATGTGGGCTATTCCACCCCTTTGGAGGTCCTGCATATGCAAAATCTTCATTCCTTGAAATCTTAGAGGACCATTCAATCTATAGGCACATCCTACGTATCTAAGAATTTCAACATTTCTTGAAGGTTGCCTTTTTATTTTCTACTGCACTCGTGCAAGTTCACATGTCGAGCTTCTGATAAGATTATTTGAAATCACTGAAGAAAGCAAACATTGTTTTGATATAAAACAAGGCTTGACATTTGTCATCTCAGTTCTTGGAGGCATCTTTGGAGGTCCAAAGAGAGATGATATTGGCTATTGGGTACCTTTGCCAGCTTGGAGGGAAGCGAAACCAACTTGGAACCCTGGAGACCAAGAGATCTTGAAGTGATGGAAGCCATGATATGAAATGTGAATGAGGAAATGAAGACTTAATTTGCAGCTGTATGTCAGTAACCACTGATCATCATATATAGCATTTCTAGAATAGATACTCAACCGCTTTTACAAGAGGTTAGGTGTGATTATCCCCAAGGAACAGGGCTGACAATTTGGATAACCTCAGTTTTATTAATCCTCTCAACAGATCTTATAAATACCTGCAAAGCTTGTATGGCAGAGAAAAAGGATTCCATGAAATGCTACTTTTAACGACATTAAATGAAGAGGGGAAGACTGGACTGTCATCATCTTAGTTTGATGTCCAGCAGGATTTGCCAGCCTTAGTGAGCAACATCCTCAGGGCCGGTTATTCCATGTCCAACTCTTCTGCTAGCAAGTTTAGGGGGAAGCATGAAAGGAGAAGTCCTTACTATTTTAGATGCAGAAATTTTGCTACTAGGCAAGGATGTATGAAGTGCAATTCAATTTTTTTTGATGATTTACTACACACGGGGCTCATTCAGGCAGTGGCGGAGCACTTCAACCACCGGTGGAATATAGTAGCTATAGCAGAGGGGGAGACCTCACTGGAATTGTGGTCTCTCTTCCAGATTTTAGGCTTGCCGATCAGTGGCGAAGGCCATGAGGAGGTAATGTTGGATGACCTCCACCGCAGTCATACTGATGGGCTGGGGTGATACCGAGTATCACACAGTTATTGGTATTTGCTGAAGACCTGGAGAGATCTGGCCCTAGTGGGCAAGGAGAAGGCCGCACAGTCGAGGGTGCCCTTGAAGGCATGGGTCTGTCACTTCTACAACTGGCCCTTTTGTTTTCATAATGAGTTCGCACAGGACCAGACCCCTTGGGAGGAGTACACAGAGGTGGAGCTATGGTTCAGGACTTATTCTCGATATATTTATGCACTGAGAGAGGGGTGGAATCCCCATGGGCTGCCAAATGTTACCTACTTGGCTGCATACTTGGCATACTAGTTGGCGACTTTTGTGATCCCCAATGGAGAGGACACCCTTCTGCAAGTAGAGCTGTTGTGGCTCGCATGCTCGTTAGTGGAGGGATGGAGATTGGCGTTGGCTTCAGCGGCCCTGGCTAACATCTATCATGGCCTGGTGGAATTGTCAGTACACCCCATTCCATGAGAGAAGAGTTTGCTTCTGTCGACCCACTATCTCAGTGTGTGGGCCGGTCTACTATTCCCTGGGTTTGTGACGAGGGCAGCAGTAGTGAACCCAGGGGCCCCCTTGCTCTTTAGCTTCACTGGTCAGCCGGACGGAGATGCAGCAGATCAGCTAGAGAGGGCCAGGAGGGCTCTGTCGTACTTGCCAGGTAAAGGCGAGGATGGGCTCCCGTTTGACTGTGGGTCAACAGGCTTCCGACCCGTGCTGGTACCGATGAGTGATCAGGTGGCCTACGCCCTACCACACCAGCGAGAGCTAGACATGCTAGTGTATACAGAGTGGGTGATGAGCACCCTGCTGATGGTGTTAGCATTGCACTAGTCCAACGCTAGTGTCCTAGAGCCCTACTACCCACACCGGTTTGCTAGGAACTTCAGGTACGACCAGATGATCCTACTGAACCAGGAGTTTCCTCTAGCAGGCTGAGTGCACAAGGGTAGGGACAGTCACTTGCTGGTGGATGCTTGGTGGAACTTTAGCTGTTGAGGAGAGGTAGAGAAGCTACTAACACTGGGACTAGATCACCGAGGGAGGTTCGACTTCCACTTTGCCCGGTGGTAGTTTGAGTACAACCACTTGTATCGCTAGAAGGCTTCGGCGATCAAGAAGGCTGAGGAGGGCCGGCTTCTATGGGAGGATCAGCCTCTCATTTCACTGGATGTAGAGTACCTAAGGAGATGCTTTTCCTCGATTCACCGGGATGTGGAGCGGCTAGAGCAGTAGTGGCCCCGGGAAGGCCAGGCTTCCTTGTCGTTAAGGCAAGGTTATAGTGGGGCCATCAAGCCCTGAGGCTGGCTCAGGTGGGGCTTGTGGCTACTGGTGCTGTGACATCATGGTCGAGGGCACTGAGGGCCTGGTGGACCTAGTTCTGAGCTGATTGCGACTTTGGGAGGAGCAACACCCTTGATGGCGTGCTCCCGGAGGAGAGTTTTGCTGACACTATCATCCCTGAATATAGGTGTTACATCGCCCACGCAATTGAGTCAGGCAGGCCGGTGGAGTTTGTCTCTCATATAGAGCATGCCTACACATTGAGAGAATTAAGGAGGCAGTTGCGAAGGCTGCCTGAGTGTTGGGACTGAAGTCAGAACAACTGGTTTCTCTACTATTGACTCCCTTCCGGGCTCCAGGTAAGACGTGTTCTTTATTACATTGTCTTTACCTTCCTTCTTTGTCTATTTGGCTGAGATATCATTCATTGGTGTGTTTCATTGGAAGGTTCCCCAGTAGCAGAAGATCATTCCTTAATGGGGGCGTCCACTGGGAGTGGTAATGGGGATATTCAGCCTAGGCGGAAGCACCCCAGTGTGGATGCTGGAGCAACGAAGGCCAGGGAGTTCTCTCGTGGGCTTGCGGAGGATGAACACATCGAGGCAGAGCCAGCTCTGAGTAAGCGCCAATGCTCAATCCTTCTTCTCTTACTAGTTTAGTCATTGTGGTTGACTAACCTTACATGTATGGCTGGTTTTGTAGCTCCACTGGAGACCAAGGTGGAGGTGGCCTTCTCGCCACCCTTGGAGACCAATCCTTTGATAGACAATGAGGTCGAGTGTGATCTCGATGTGAACAAGGTCCTCCGAATGATGGATGAGATTGGCCCCGACACTGTTGCACCTCCTTACTTTGGGTTGAGGGAGACTTCTGGGGGCATTCAGCCAGGTAGAGTCTCTAAGACTAGTAATGTTCTGTCCATAGCAATGCCTTTTCTTGGAAGCTCACATTGTACTATGTCCGCATGCAGAGATGGCAGGGGCGGCAGGGGCTTATGCTCCCGCAGGGGCCAGAGATGGGATGCCCCCTTCCGCTGATGAGCAGGGACTCGAGGAACCCTAGGGTGGCTCAGGTGAGTGCCATACCACTATAGGAGGGTTAACCTCTCCTTCCCCTACATTTGTTGATTAGAGGTTGTTAACTGGGCTTGTTGTGTTGCTTGCCAGCTGATGACCAGGCAACTACCTTGGAGATGGTCCAGGAGCTAGTTAACACCGGCCAGGAGTGGAACTTCCCTCCTTCGAGGCAGAGCCGGGGGTAGCAGGTGGCCTGACGACCCTTGTCACTGGAGTTGTATCTATGCCACTATGACAGCCGCCGATTGACTTGCCTCTCTCTCCTTTGCCAATCGTCGTCTCAGCTTGCACAGTGGGGCTAGTTGGGTCTTCCACCATGGGACCCTCAGGTATGTGACTAGAACTTAGATCTTATGTTGGCTTTCTACATTTTGCCAATATTGAAATTTCCATGGGATGTGTCACAGGTACCTCATCTCTTTTGGAGGAGGGTGAGCTTCATCTTGACACTGCTGGAGCTACAGGCAGGGATCCTATAGCTATGGCTCCAGCTGGAGAGGACGAGGAGATTATCGACATCGAGGGAATCTCCGATAGAGGTGCCTCGACTGGTGAGCTTTATTCAATACCTTTGGCTGGCTAATCCCATTTTGTGGGGTCAGATTGTGTGCTGACTTTGTTGTTTTATTGATTCACAGGGACTTCTAGTTCTGCCACCTTTGGGGATTCATTAGTGGCTTCCTCTCAGAGCTCCTCAGGCGGTGGTAGCCTTACCAGGAGACGGAAGAGAGCTCATGTTCCTCCTCTTCTGGGGCCTCATCTGCTAAGGCGATAAAGACTGAGGTTGCTTCCACAGGTGTGTGGGGCTCTTTCCCATGCTTCCAGTGCTTATTTACGCTTTTTGGCAGAACACTGATTTCTGTTTTGTATACAACACTGGCGTTAGAGGAGCAACGTGTGCCAACTCCTGCTGCAGGTGGCCAGGAGGAGCTTCCCATCCCGACCAGTGCTACTTGAGAGGATAGGGCTGTGGAAGAGGGCTCCCCGATCGTTGAGGAGTCGCCGCCTTCCCCTACCCCGATGAGTGATGCCGCAGGTGTGGAAGGACTTGCTCTAGGTAGAGGCTAAAAATTTTCTCATGTTTTCCACCTTTTTTAACATGGAAAGTTTCATATGTATTTCTCACTTTACATTTGTTCCTTTTGGGGTTATGCAGCCTCGACTGATGTTTTGATGGAGACTACCTCCACTCCACTGCCAGAGCTATTGGTGGATGAGAGCATGACCACCTCTTTGCTTCAACGTGCATGAGGGTACCTTAGAGTGACGCCCTCCTTTCTCCAAAGGTCTTAAGGTGGTGGCTAGCAGACTACACCTGGGGTTATCACAACCTCAATTTCCCGCAGGAGCCCTAGATGGTGGGGCTGGCAGCTATATGGGCCTAGTACCTGCGACTTCGTCAGACATAGGAGTGGAGGGCCCAGAGGTAGGCTGCCATCAGGGAGAAGTGGAGGAGGCTGGACCGACTGGCGATGACCATGGCCGAGCATAGAGGCTACGTCAAGGCGACTTATACACGCGCCCAGGACTGGGCTGCTCAGCTAGGGGAGGCTGAGAGTAGGACTGAGGCCTTGAGGAAGGCCTTAGAAGAGCAGCAGCTAGCCACTAAGCGAGTCAGGGCTGAGTGGCGAGAGGCCGTGAGCACGACCGAGGATAGTACTCAGATCTTGTCCACTCTAGAGGCGGAGTTTACGACTACTCAATCTCTCTTGTTAGCACTGGAGGAGGGCGAGCCCTGAATTGGTTGTACCTTTCTCTTTTCTTATCGTACTCCGTGCTTGGTTGCACAGATTTCTTTTGTCACCCCAAGGGCATGTCTTGGGATCCTTTTCCGTTCTTGCTTTCGATGCTTGCCGTTCACTATATCGCGCCGAGCGACAGGCGAATATGGAGTCATGCGGCGTTGCTTTTTGGGACTATGTATGTTGTTTACGTCGTGCTCATGTACGTCGTCCAATTGGCGGTAGTCATTCCGGCACCCGTACAGGATCCTTCCATTGAGGTGCTAAGGGTTTCGCCGCATTCGTTTTTCTGGACGCTCGATGGGTTAGGATATATTTGCATGGGGGCATCGACTTTATTTGCCGCATTCGTGTTTTCACATGAAGGATTACAGAAATGGGTCAGGCGTTTTCTGATCGCCAACGGCTTGTTAACCCCCGTTATCGCCTTCATCTATTTTTACCCGCATTATTCTACTGCGTTGCTACTGGTTGGGACGCCATGGATAATCGTCGTCCCCGGTTCACTGTTCTTACTGGCTCTCGTCTTTCGTGGGAGGATCGGCAAGGCGAGGGTGGCTTTGGGCAATCCTACGCAAGAACAATCCAAGTATTGAAAAATGGACTATCATGAAAAGGTCTGGCTTGTTTATCTTCTTGTTACTTATTCTGCTATTCAATCCCTTCCCACCTGCTTTTTGTCAATTATCCTTTAACCGGCATTTCCCGGACCATGACAGCGTATCCGCAGCCCGTCTCGCGGACACGTTGCCCAGAAAAAGGTTTTGGCGCGGCGCAGGAGAACTGCTGTTGGCGGAAATGACGCCCTGGGTATTTGATCAATACATCAGAAGGGAGGACTATACACATATTTCTTTCCAGACCGTTGCCTACAACCTAAAGCCAAGCAGCTGGGCCTGGGATAACGATCCATTTGTCACTAACCAGTTCGGCCACCCCTATCATGGAAGCCTGTTCTTCAATGCGCTTAGAGAAAATGGTTACGGATTCTGGCAGTCGGTACCTGCCAGCTTTGTAGGAAGCTACTTATGGGAGACTGTCGCGGAAAACCAGGCCCCCGCTCCCAATGATTTCATCAATACCGGCTTTGGCGGTGTTACGTTGGGCGAAATGACTTACCGGCTGGCCAACAGGCTCGTTAATAATAACAGCCGGGGTTTCAGGCGACAAGTAAACGAAGTATTCGCGATGTTGATCAATCCGATCAATGGTTTCAACAGGATAGTCAGCGGGCAATGGGGCAGATCGACCTACGATCCTACAAGGCGGGATTCCACCAAAATATATACCGAATTGGACGTAGGGCTGCGAAAATTCAAAGTCGACAATACCGACGGCAATTTTGGCCTATATGGGCACGCACTGCTTTTGTATGGTTCGCCTTACGAGAACTGTAAGACTCCCTTTGGCTTTATGTATATCAACGCGGAGCTTGGAAAAGATGACAGCTCATTCGTGAACATTGTAAGCGTTTACGGATCGCTCACCGGATGGAACATTCAGTCGACGAAGAATATCCACCAGGCAGTCCTGCTAACAGCCAATTATGATTTTATCCGAAACGAGGCCTTCTCTTACAGTTCTCAGAATATCAAACTCAATCTATTCTCCGCATTCGGATTGACGAAAACGATCAAGTTCAATACCTCCATCGCCGGAGGCCCGGTGATATTGGCGGCAGTACCCGATGTCTATATAACCCCGGACGGCAGGGACTATGATTACTGTTCAGGTGTTGCCTTTAATTTCAACGGCGGCATCGATATCGCGGATAGACTGTTCTACAGCATTAGCTATAAAGGCGCCTGGCTCAAGACTGTAAATGGCAATCGGTCCCATTATCTCCTGCATACGGTCACCAGCGAATTCCGTTACAGGGTCATCAACAGATTTTCCTTGTGTGCAGAGCCGGGATATTTTGCCTTGCTGGGTAGATACAGATCGTTTCCGGCTGGCAGGTTGGGGGATTGTGCGCGTGTGCACACAACGCGGCAACCAGGGAAGCTGGGTGGATTCGAGGATTTGTCGAATACGTCGCGTAGCGCAGGCGCGGCCCGCAAATTAACGTCATCAAGTGACACATTGCGTCACTTTTGTGGCGGCTTGATCCATGGGTCAATCGCAAGTACGGCGATAGGTTGTAGATGGTCGGGTGAGAGGATGGCGGTGTAATCCATGTCCTGGCGTTCCAGTGGCAGGAAATAGAGGATTTGTCCTCGCGCGGCGGCGGCTTGTTCCAGCCGCGCCAGCTGTTTGTGCTGCCAGGCATCCGCCGGCTGAAGTTGGGTCAGCGGTCGCGCACGTTTCATCAGGCTGTCAGCCACCTGCTCGTAGGGTACGTAAAACTCGGGTAGCCGATCGATATCCTTGCCGGAATGCGCCTGCAAACCCACGACGCAACTGTTGCTCTATATACTTCGCTATCAAACGGTAATAGCCGCGTTGGTCCCTGGCACTACGGATTTCGTCGTCAAATTCCTCTATCAAATCTAAATGGTGCAAGTTCCTACTATCGTTGCAAATTGACTTTTACGAACTGGGCGCAGGGGCCTGGGGCATCTATATCCCTTTCCGCTTCGTCAAATGCGTCCGGTTCCGCAAATATTAATGTTACTTCTACATCCGGCATATTCCCCGGCCAATTCGTCAGCATGACCGGATTTCCCGCTGGAACACGGGTCAGTTCAATCAATTCGCCTACTATTGTGGTCGTAAACCAAGCCGCTACTTCCACCAATGCGTCGGCGATCGCAACGTTTACGTCAGCGCCCAACTATTACAACGGCGGTGCCGGCGAAATCGACAGCGTCGGTGACTATATCATTCTTGGAAACGTCAGCTTCTTGCCAGTATGGAATAGCGGCGACACTCCAATTCAAGTCTTATTTCAAGGGGCCAAATCGATATCTATTCCGTACGGCTCAACGATTGATTCAGATTGGTTCCAAGTTAACCTCGTTCCCACTTTAAGCCAATTCGCCGAAGAGAGGCACGATGTTTGGTGGGGTGCGAATTCCAATCTGTTCGGTGACGAAGTGATGCGGCTCGATCTAGGGGAAGGTTTCAACTATGCCGCGGAAACGGCCGCTGTTTCAGGTACTTCCATCGATCAAACAATGGCTATGTCGCCCAGCTTCACGCAGAATTCTGCCATTTATGGTTGGGGTCCCACGGGGTTGACTTGCACGGCGCTCACGTCGCCGGGGCTAAATCGAGCATTTTTGATAATTGGAGATAGCAAGGGTAGAGGAGCTTACGATTCTATTTTATATAATGGTCAAACATCGCTTATGGCGCACGGCGATTCCAATGGCAATGTGGGATGGATAGCAAGGCTGTTGGCCAACAATGGGTACGCATATATCAATGGATCTCAATCGTCGAAGTGGTTGGCCAATTTTGTATCGAATCCGAGCAACATACTTGGATTAATTCAAAAAGACGGAATTACGGACGCTATACTCGCCTTGGGCGTGAATGACGCGGCCAACGGTCAAACGGCTTCGCAAATTGAGGCAAATTTTCAGGCAGCCGCCGCTTTGCTCAAGTCGGTAGGCGTCAAAGTGTGGGCGGTTACGGTCGGGACCGAAACAACGACAGTGGATGGCGGCGCTACTGCCGTTGGACAGACGCCGGTGTCTGGATTTTCTGTTGGCGGTGCAGCGCAAGTATACAACGATT
Organism: Amorphophallus titanum; assembly: GCA_024336825.1. NCBI lineage: Eukaryota > Viridiplantae > Streptophyta > Magnoliopsida > Alismatales > Araceae > Amorphophallus > Amorphophallus titanum. The sequence continues at coordinate 11,528,400 of JANBPO010002302.1, forward strand.
GGCTCCGGTCGACTGGCGCTCCGACTTTGGCCGGTGGGCGGATTTTGGACGAAGCCAACGCAGAAATGGGAGTTGGTATTCAAGGGGCGTGCGGCTCGACATGCACACCCGCTCAAGACAGTCAGGTCCTCGGAAATGGAGTCCATGTAAACCTGACGCAATAGCGCCGGGTTGCCGCCTACGATCTGGGCTTGTTCAGCGGTATAGCCGCGATTTTGAAGCCATTGCACTGTTGATGGCGCTGGCCCGCGCGTTTGGCATCCGGTCAAGAGAATGGCGCTTAGCGCCGCAACGATAAAACCCCGCATATCCCGCCAATATACCACAAATCGCAGGAACTTCCAGATGGCTAACTACATCCGTTATGCCAACCAGGGCGCTACGCGCAACCAGCCTCTTAGCCCCCAATTGGTGAAGGCGCTTGGCTATCTGGAGCCGCTAGGCATTACCGCTGAGGTGTTCTCGGGAGGGCAGGACGCAACCGGTCCACACCGCACAGGTTCACACCGCCACGATCACGGTGGCTCCGGCGATATCCGCTTCTACAAGGACGGCAAACCCATTAGCTGGGCTAATCCCAACGATCTGCCGATATTTCAGCAAATTGTCCAGCAGGGCAAGGCGGCGGGCATTACGGGCTTCGGAGCAGGTCCCGGCTACATGGGAGAAGGCACCATGCATGTCGGGTTTGGCTCCCCCGGTGTGTGGGGTGCTGGTGGCAAGGGTGCAAACGCTCCTGAGTGGCTACGGGCTGCTTATGGTGGTGCCGCCGCTGGACCAGCGCCAGTGGTGGCAAATGTACCGGACGGCCCTAAAGGTCAAGAAGTCTACGCGCCTCCTTCCCCCGGCATTGACCAAACAATGGTTGCCAGTACGGGGCAGGGCGCAGGCAGCATCGACCCCAACGACCTTCAGGACAAGAAGGAAGGCGGCATTCTCGGCTCCTTCTTCAAGGCCCTATCCAAGTATCCCGACGCAGAACATGCCCGCATGGGGCCAATGGGCGATGCACGGCAATCAGGCGGTGGGCTGCTGGAGCTTCTGGCAAGCCCCAATCCCTACACGCAGTTCGCGCGCCAGCAGCGCGGTATTCTCGGCTAACAATCAGGTAACGCAATGGCGAACGATATCACCGCGTGGTCCACCACGGCTGCGAGCAATGCGTCTGTTGATGGCATGAACTGGTCCGAAGGTATGCCTCCCGGATCAGTCAACGATTCCGCGCGCCAGATGATGGCAAGCACGAAGGCGTGGTATGCTGACATGGCCGGTGGCCTTGTCGCGGGCGGCACCGCTAACGCAATCACTCTCACATCGAATGTCGGTTTTTCTGCGCTCGCCAATGGCCTTGTTGTTGCCTTCAAAGCCTCTGCCGCAAATACCGGGGCCACTACGCTTAATGTAAACGTTCTTGGTGCGAAGTCGGTACGCAAGATGACCGCTACCGGTGATGCAGCCCTGACTGGCGGGGAAATCCAGAACGACGGTATCTATGTCGCGCACTACTCCGAAGACGCCAACAGCGCAGCGGGTGGATGGATACTGGTCAATCCGACGCCAAGCGTTACTGCGTGGGCTGGATACACACCTACCTTCACAGGCTTCGGAACGCCCACGAATGTCAGCATCCAATGGCGGCGCGATTACGACACCCTGAAGCTCAGAGGTTCTTTTACCTGCGGAACACCTACAGCAGTGGAAGCCAGAATGAGCCTGCCATCCGGATTGGCCTCTGGCGTTGAAGGCATTCGCCTTGCCGGCTTGGGAGTTATCAGCGCCGTATCCGCCTCGATATGGACACTCCTTATTGAGCCAAGCTCTGCCTACGTCACCTTTGGCCGACAAGGCGTTGCGGATGCAGGTCTGACAAAAATGAACGGTAGTTCCCTCCTGTCCAGCGGGAACACCCTGACGTTTACAGCCGAACTCAGGATTGACGGGTGGTAACAATGCCTCCCATCGTCATTCTTGCCACCGGACAATCCAATGCAGGTTCAGGAGTCGCAGTACGACCTCTTCAAGCAGGAAATCCAGTCCGAAGACCCCTGGGTCCGGCGCTGGCGCCCCTGCATCGCGATCGCGTTCGCGTGCGTCCTCATCTTCTACGCGATCGTTGTGCCCGTTCTGGTCGATTGGTACGGGTTCCCGCCGCTCCGTGTCGGCGACAAACTGTTGGAGTGGATTTTCACCCTGCTTGGCGGTACACTAGGAGCATTCGCCATCGGACGGACTATAGAGAAGGTGGCAGGTTCGTTTAAACGCTAACCAGACCGAGGGGTCTCATGAAGACAAAAGCCCAAGCTAAAGCCACTACGCCCGCCGCAACCCCTTTACAGGACGTTGAAGTGGGTCACAATGATGACATAATGGACCGGCTCGGCACCCCAGCCGACCTCCGCTGTGAGCGAATCCTGAATCACGAAGCCTTCCTCTTCCCCCCGGTCCAGCACGCCCTTCACAAATGGCGACCTGCAACCGATGTGGCGGCCTGGGTCGAGTTGGTTCAGCAAGTCCTAGAGGACGAATCGGCGGTTTGGGCAGTCGGTTCCGGGAACCGTATCTGGGGTATGCTGATCATATCCCGCCCCTTCAACGATCTCTGGCCGTGGCCCTTCGTAGCCCACCTCCAGATCGAGCCAGATTCGCCTAGGGCGGCCAAACAACTGCTGATCGAGGCAGGGGTAGCCTGGATGAAAGAAGAGGGCTATGATCGCTTCTGGTCAATGAATGTAGCTGGACTTTCGGACGAGGTTTGGGAACGGGTTTTCCGAAGTGCAGGTACACCTATAAGACGGGGCTCAGTGTACGAGGTTCAGCTTTGAGGTCCCGCCATGTCCGATCTTTTCGGTGGTTCCAAGTCCGGCTCTACGGATATGACTCCTGCCGCCTTTAAGGCGCTTCAGCAGCCGTTCGCCAATGCGCTCAGCTCGCTCTTCTCCGGGTCACCATCCACCCTCTTTTCCATCCCACAGTCGCAGGCGGCCCAATCCGGCCGTCTCGCTGCCCCCATCACCCAGGGCGAGTCCGCTGTCCTCGGACAGCTGAACAACGCCGGTTTCGATCAGCGTCAGCAGTACCTTAACGACGTGATCAGCGGCAAATATCTGCCAGGTCAGGCGAACGCCAATCCCTTCCTCCAAGCCTCTATCGAGGCCGCACAGCGACCCACACTCCAGGGCCTTTCGGAGACGCTGGAGAGGGCCCTCCCAGGCCGCTTCACGGCCGGTGGACAGTTCACCAACCCGAAGGGCTCATCCGCCTTCGATCGCGCTGCTGCAACCGCCACTACTGGCGCGGCGCAGACCCTCGGTGATATCGCCACCAACATCAGCTCCGGGGCCTACACCGCCGAGCGCAATAACCAGCAGCAGGCGGTCCAGCTCGGTCAGCAGGAAGTCAATACTCTGGTCACCAACCTCCAGGCCCAGGGGCTCCCGCGCCTGATCGAAGACCTCGGTATCGAGCGCGGCCTCAACGAGTTCAACGTGCGTATAAACGCGCTGATGCAGGCCCTCGGTCTCTTCGGGCAGGTCACGCGACCGGTTGTCGGTCAGGAGAGTGAGACCAAACCGAACATCGTCGGCACGCTGCTGAATGGCTTTAAGGGGACGCCGGTTCTTCCCGGCGCTTCGCCTGTTTAAACGAGGTTGATCATGAACCCCTTCGATATGCTCTCCGGTTTGTGGGGCGGCCAGTCTCAGCAGCCGCCCCCGCAAGCGCAGCCCGGCGACGCTGCCCGCTCCGCTCTTGAGCGCGGCGGTGTACTCGGGTCTCCCTTCGAGGCTATCTGGGGTAAGCCAACAGCCATCCGCCAACAGGAATCACAGATGGTTCAGGGGCAGGAAGAGGGTGCGGCTCGGTGCTGCCACCTGCGAATACTTGCTGGAAGTCATGTGGAGTGGTTCCCGCAAGTAGAATCACCAGCTGAGGGCCGACCGGCTTGACGAAGCCGAGCCCGACCAACTCCAGACCGAGACGACCAGAACGTTGAAGGCCCAAACACCCAAAGCCGAAACAACCACCGAACCAAACGACCGCCTGAAATAGCATGCTGGGACGATGTGAAACCTTGCCGCAACCATCCAAGGACAAGAGCGACCAAGTTCGGACGGCTGTGTCGCACATCACAACCTCGTGCCTCCACCACTTTGCCTTCGTCGATGCCCACCCGCTCCTCGTTCGAGCTCGGGCTTGAAGAATGACACGTCGACGTGATGCTCGTCGTGTGAGAATCACATGTGAACACGACCTGCTGGCCACGGAGGCTGAGAGAACGAGTTGTGATGTGAGTCGAACAACATGTCGATGAGCCTGCCAGCTTGCACAACCCACCTCGTCGTTGTTCTTGCTCGTCAGGCACCAAGGCTTGATGCTGCCACCCACGAATGCTTGCTAGAGGTGCTGGGGATGTGGTTCCTGCATGAAGAGTCACGAGTCGAGCACCGAGCAGCTGCACGAAGCTCAGCCCAAACCAACTCCAAACCGTTGAAGGCCCAACCGCTCGGCCGAAGCATCAGGAAACCAAACGGCTGGTGAGAATAGCATGCTGGGACGATGGAAGACCTTGCCGAACGCACCCGAAGAGCCAAGCTGCAGAGTTGGGACAGCCTTCACCGCTCGCGACCTCGATGACTGGTGTTCGGCTTCGTCGATGGCCCTGCTGCTTCCGTTTTGCACCACCACGACTTGAAGAACACCCCGTCGATGGCACCTCACACGTGCAGGTATCATGTGTGAACCAGTGGTTCCGACCAAGTCAAGTCGCAGGAACGAGCGGGTTGGCTTGTCCGCAGTCCGATCGGCTGAACGACCTGCATCGCCAGCTGAAACACGACGCGGCAGACCTCGGAGAACGACGGGGACGATGAGATATGCACGAACAGGCTTGTGGATTCATGGTGAAACGAAGGGTGGTGCGAGATTCGGATGTGAAGTGAAGGTGGTTGGGTCGTGGAGGTCGCGATGGGATGTTGAACTGCAAACCCACACCAGATGCCACCACCACAGCCAAAGAAAACGACCCGCACGATGAGACAACCACGAGGAGCATCGCAACTGCATGGGCAAGCCAAATCACGACACGAATTGCGCCAAGAAACGAGTGGTGAAGAGGTCGCGGGCACAGCGTCGTTGCGATTCGGGCTTCAGCGCAAAGAACGACGACCTGCTGGCCAACGAAAACGAGTTAGATGATGAGGCGATCACGAGCAGATAGGCCTTGACATGAGGAATCGAATAAATAGGCTGAAGTGGAAGCGGGGAGTGAGCGGTGTTGAGCTGGTTCGCACGGCGTCGGCAAGAAGACGAGGCGATGGTGTTGGTGATGCGTTTGGCGGCCTGTTCTCGCTTCGAACTCCGACATGAGCGGTATGGTTAGAAAGAGAAGGTGAAGATCTTTGTCATGGTGAAGATGATTTTCGGCGTGGCGTTGGAACAGATGCAGCGGATGCGGGAAAGCGAAGGAGAAGCAGGCTTGTGCTGCGCGCTCGAACGGTCAACGCCAGCAACGGTCGTTTTTATTTTATTTTATTTTTGTAACCAGTGCAAACCAGGTATGGAATAAACCAATCACGTTCTTCGATATTCGCCGAATGAAATGCCGGAGAGAAAAATGTGGTTTCGGACTAATTTTATACACGAGAGGCTTCCTCATCTAAAATAAAATCCAAAATCCTAATTTAATACACGTGTGAGCTCCTCATCGAAATCTGCAGACATCAAAAATTCAACCAACTCCTCAGCAAGGGTTATGTTTTCAGTGAAAGAAATCAGCAAATGTAATATTTAATTCATGTGGACAGATATGCTGTTCTCACTCTTGAACAGGCATGGTCAGAGACTCTTCCAAAGATGCACTGGTTATATTTTTATCCTAGTGGAGCAAAAAATTGCCAAACCTAGGTTTTGCTTTAAAACTTAGCAAACCAAATGCCACTTTCTTTTTGAAAATGTAGCACTTCTCTGCCATAGCATTTTTAAAGGAATAACCAATTAACAACTGATGATAAGTCACTCAGGTAGCGCATCTGAATATTACTATTTACTGAGCCCAATAATGAGTTTTGGCAATTCAACTAAAGGACCACGCTACCACATGCAACATGGAAACCGCACTGCAAAATTGCCACTTCCTCAGTTGAATATGATCAGCCTGCATAAACTATTTGCTGGTATCATACATTTATTTCCCTTACTTTATCCAACAAAAAGCTACATGCTAAATAGATTTAAATAGGCCTTCAACAATATCGAAGTCACCCTTTCCCAGTAGCTAACAAAGATGATTATGTCTGGATGCACTACTCGTGAAACCTTGGGTACCAAGGCTGATAGACAGAAAAAAACATCTTGAAGGATAACCCAAGCTTCACAGAAAGAAAATTATGTCTTTATGACAATGATCGCATCATGATTTAAATAGTATGGATAAGTCACACAAGATTGGATACAAGACATTTTCCAGTTTTGAGCCACGGCCAACTCACTGAATCTTTAAAATTGAGCTCAGACATGGCAGACCCTCATCATACAGAGCCATGTGACGCCATTCAAGATGGAATTGGACTCTATTCTATTATTTCAACTTTGTTTAACATTTTCAGTAAAGGTTCAGTTCATACTTCATGAATATGAACAAAAAGTGAAAATTCATTGAATCTAACAAAACTTAAAATAAATCAAGAATTCTTTATTGATTAATTTTAGAAATAACCACTGCTAATTTGACTCTCATCAGACTTAAGTGAAAAAGCCTAATAAATCTACCATCTAGAACTTGATCCCAAGAAAGTTTACCAACTCTATGAGACATAAATAATATTTATGATTGAGAACCATTGACCTAAGTCACACGGTTAGCAATGTATGGTCATTACTTGTTCAACTCTCATGACAAGTTTTATACCACACATCTAGCCTAATTCCATTGCTCACTATGAATGGAGAAACATATGACCACTGGTCATAATCAGAACTTACAAAACACAGATTTTGAAACTCGTCAGCAATAAGTTAGAAGCCCTAATCCTTTATCCTTTCCTAGTATAGTTTTGTGTCCGATGATTTATAGTAAAAACTAACATAAGAAAAATGGACAAACCTTCCTGACACTTTAGGACAGGTAGCGGAGGGAATGCATCCCAAGGAGTACCAGCAGGTGTCTCAGAACCCTTCAGTTCTCTGCTCTTCCTACGAATAAGCAAAATCAAAATCACCAGGAGCAGCATTGCCATGCCAGTAATACCTATGGCAACTGCTGGAATCAACGTAAGATGGTACGGATGATGGTTTCTCTTGGCAGCTAGGGCAGTAACATGTTGAGAAGGAGCTTTGGCCAAGGGAGGACTAGGAGAAACCACAGGTGTAGGTGGCTGAAGAGATGGCCCTGAAATATTAACTAAACCATAACTTTAATTAGAACTTAAAACAAAGTGAGATGAAAAAATAAGAAAACAAACACCCTCTTGCCATGAAAACGATGGAAAGAGCAGCATACAATTAACACTGAAAAGATGCATTACAAGCATGTTCATAAAAAATTATGGGAGGTAAAAAGATAACTCATAAAGCACAATGTCCAACCCGTTGGCCAGCTTGTCTGTCTGGATTTCCATCGCCTTCATCTCCCCTGTCATCATCACAAAGGCCGCAACGAACGCGGCCAGAATCCTTAAATGCATTGTTTTGCGCACCTTATTCAGCGGCGGGTTCCGCATCAACATTCGGCATCGGCAGGGCCGTTGTTGCGGTCGTCGCCACGGCGGCGGGCGCTGTTTTCTGCGTGCCCCCCACGGCTTCCAGCAGCCAGCTGTCGGTGTCGGTCGCCTGCGTGGTGGTTTCCTTCTGCACGGGGCCACCGCTGATCAGCGTCTCGATTTTTCCGCTCTCTTCGGCACTTACCCGGGTGGCAAAATCCTCGTCGCTGCCGCGCGGCGGGCGCAACTGGAAATCAGGCGGCACCGCCAGTTTCGGCCCGGCGATCACGCGCGATTCATCCGGCAAACTCTTGCCGCCAAAGAGCCCGCCACCGGCACATCCACTCAGTAAAACCCCTGCACACAGCAGTCCATAAGCAACCAAACGCATCTTATTTTTCTCCCTTGGCAGGTTTTTTCCGGTCAAAAAACCAGTTCGCTAATATCAGCACGAGCCCCACACTAATGCAAGTGTCGGCAACGTTAAAAGCCGGGAACCACGGTTCAGCCTTCCACAGCGGTAAAAGGAAATCCACCACCGCCCCATGCTGCAACCGGTCCACCAGGTTCCCCAGCGCCCCGCCCAGGATCATCCCCAGCCCCACCTGGTGCAGCACCTTTTTGCTTTCGCCCAGCCAGTGGATGAACCACGCACTCGCCACGATCGCAATGACCGAAAGCAGTACCGGCGCATACGCCTGGTTGGTCAGCATGCTGAAACTCATGCCGCGGTTGAACGCCAGCACCAGCGCCCCGATGTCCTCATGCAAAACGATCGGCAACTGCCCGCGCCCAAACGTGTTCAGCGCCCACAGCTTGGTCGCCGCATCCACCGCCATCACGCCCGCCGCCACCGCCAACCCCAATACCCGCCCCGTCAGGTAGGCACGCACGTCCAAACAGGCACCCTGTTTTTTCTTCTTTTTAGTAGCGGCCACCGGGCTCATCCTCTTCTTCCTCTTCGGCATATTCTTCACCTTCCTCTTCCGGCAGACTCGGCTGGTACACGATCGGCACTTTCGTGCTCATGCCTTCGGGCTGTTCGGTAAAAATATGCACCTGCTGGGCGCTGGCGTCACGGTCCACGATCTGCATGGTTTCATGGCTCCAGCGGCCGTAAGTGTCGTCCAAAAGCTGCTCCAGGTTACGCTCCGGCCCGCGGGTCGCAATGTAAAAATCTTCGCCCAGGTCTTCCACGTACACGTCGTGCGCCTCGTCCATCAAAAGCATGGCGGTTGTCAACAGCTCCACGTTGGAGTACGCGTCCTCCCCCTCGTCCTCCATTTCCATGGTATCCATAATTTCGTCCCACTCGGCCAGCCACTCGTTATCCACCGGCAGATCGAACGTGAGCCCATCCCCGCTGTTGTCCAGCAAGGTGCGGGATTCCTCCAGCGCCCGCTCCGGGTGCCAGCCGGAGAGCGTGAGCAGATCTCCCAGCTGGTAATGCGGCATCATCTCGTTGCCGTGCGCGTCGCGGTGCTGCACTACCACCAAACGGCAGCCATACTGGCGTATCGCCATCAACCAGCGCCAGTGCCAGAAGGCCCGCTCCACCGCCTCACCAACACTCTTGGCTAATACCGCATCATCGGCGGTTTCCCAGCTTTCCAGGCATTTATTCAGCACGCTGGCGGGCAGAAAAACTTCACGCGTGTCCATACCTGTCCCCTCCCCGTCCCGTTCTACGTGGCTTTTCCGGTTTTCTGCAAGGCGTCATCACAGCGCAAGCATACCGCTCTGGCGCGGCTGTACGAGCGCGTCTTGCTCGACGGCCTCGTCCGACGTACGCAAGAGATCGCTCCGATGCAGCGGAAGGCTGTCGTCGCCAGCCTGAGCGAACGCCTCGCCAAAGCCGGGCAGGCGGCGGAAGGGTTAGCCGAGGCCGTACCGCCCGCGTCGGCCGCGAGTTCGTTGGCCTTCTCAAGGGCAATGCCGTTGGAATAGAAGGCCGCGAGATTGGAGATTTGCCCCGAGGCCGCGTAGCCGTAGAGCGCGAGGCGATCAGCACGCGATTCCGCCGAACTATCCACCACGTCCTGCCACATGGACATGAGCGTGCCGCGCTTGCTGAAGAGATGGTCGCCCTGTTCGATCAGGGTCTCGTCGATGAGGTCCATATCCGGCAGAAACAGCTTGAGTCGCAGGCGAGTCGAAACCGAGACCCGGTGATGTACGGCTGGAGACCGGAGGATTACGCCGACTACTTCGTTGACAGATCAGCCTTGAATGCAAGACCTATCCGTTTTGAGCCGACGCCGCGTGACGTGTCAGACTATGAAGCCCGAACACATACACTCTGGCTCGGACTGATCCCGGCCTATGACCGATGGATTTTTCACGCCCGCGCCAAGCTGCCTCCGTTGGACTGGTGGCAGATCGCAGATGAGGAACGCGTAGAAGAGCATGTGATCGTTGAAAGGTATCAGAAAGCGTTGGAGAGGATTTTTAAGAGGGTGAGGGGTTAGATGAGCAACGTAATCGACCTTCCGGTAATGACGACTGTTGATTTGCCGGCTGAAAAAATATTGAACGCCGCCATCCGAGCGGAATTGGAAACGGCCGTTGTAATTGGCTGGAGCAAAGACGGTCAGCTTTATTTTTCAAGCACAACCGCCGACGGTGCCGAGGTCATTTGGCTGTTTGAGGTGGGCAAGCATGAGCTGATGACGATGCGGGCTCCAGAATGAAAATACACCTCACGAAGTCACAATGGGGCGGCGCTTACAAGTCCGGCGACGGAAGGCTGAAGAGTTGGCGTCGTCCGAAGAATGCGAGTCAACGTATCGCGTTGAGAAAGTCCAAGAAAAAGACCATTATTTCGCGAAGAAAAGCCGCTCTTTTGCAGAGGCCGACATGAAAGCATTTGATCTTTCGGGACAGAGGTTCGGTCGGCTCCTGGTTGTTCGCAGCCTCCACATGCAGCGTGGCAAGGAACTTAGGTTAGTATGGGAATGCCTTTGCGATTGCGGGGCAATAACGCATGTTAAGGCGGCTCACCTCCGAAGTGGAAATACGAGTTCATGCGGATGTTTTCACAAAGAGAGATGTGGGGAGGTCCATTGGAAACATGGACACGGGCGCGAGCCCACGCCGGAATACGTTTGCTGGTCGTCCATGATTCGAAGGTGCTCAAGTGATGCCGAGGCGTCCCGCAACTACAAGCCACGCGGCATACGGGTGTGTGAGAGATGGAAAAACTTTGCGTCGTTCCTTGAGGATATGGGCGCTCGACCGAGCCGCGCTCATACTCTCGACCGCATTGATTACGATGGGAACTACGAGCCAGGAAATGTCCGCTGGGCAACCATCGACGAACAGGCCAACAATAAACGGACAAGCGCCCGCGTAGAATTTCGTGGGGAGATGTTGACGATAAGGCAACTGCCAAATCCTCTCGGGATTCCGTATATGACGATCTATAACCGCATCTTCTCGTCTGGGTATCCGGTGGCGGAAGCTATCTCCACTCCGTCTGGCCAACTCTTGCGTTATGAGAAAGGTCGGCGCGGCTCTTCGCCTGTGACACCTGAGAGAAGGGAGCGATCTGCGAGCGCGCGTTTGTCTAGGCACAATAGGACGGTGAAGTAGAAAGGGGTGAGGTTGGCCATCGGTGACGCCGACCCGGCGGGTGCGCCGGACAGAATCTCGCCCGTGTTCGGGTCGATCACCTCGACGCCTTTCGCGCCTGCGCCCGCGGGAGGGAGAGAAGCTTCTAAGAATCCCGTCCCGTCCCGTCCCGTCCCTCTCTTAGCCGGTGACAGGTTTGTGACTGGTGGCTCCTGTCCTTGTGACGCGTCACCACCTGTCACGCGTGACAGGTCTGTGACATGCGCCAACAAGTCACGCAGCTCTGACGTTGGTGTATTCCACTTCGGGCTGTGACCGGCGGCGCGAAGAGCCTCGAATATGTGGGCGCGCTCGATGCGCTCGTTGCGCTTTCGCTCTGCAGCAGCATCACGATCTGCGCGGTAGGCTACGCGCTCTTCCCAGGCCAGCAGTGCCTGCTCCGCGACGACGGGGTGGTAGAGCCTGCCGTCGTCGCACTCCACCCATCCACGCAGCGCCATGGCCTTCAGCTTCTTCCAGGCCGCGCCAGCGCCGCTGAGGTGCGCAAGGATTCGGTCATCCATCGGCAGGCTCGCCGCCGGCATCTGCGTCCAGCTCTTGCACCACAGCGCCACCGCCGCCTTGAACTCCGGGCCTGTGCTCAGCGCGAACAGGTCGCTGTCCAGCAGCCGGCCGGTGTCCAGGCGCATCCACGGCAAGCCGCGCAGGTCGACCTCTGCGGGCACCAGTGGGTTTGGACGTGCCGGCATATCAGCAGCCATCAGAAGGACCCATCCGGCTCATGGCTTGGGTCCACCACAAAGCGCGGGCCGCTCTCGTGCATGGCTGGGTGCACGCGCAGGCGATCGTGCAGCGAAGGGATGGCGCTGAGCTCGATGTCGCCAAGTTGTGCCAGCTGCTCGCGCATCGCGGCCTGCTTGGCCTGGTGTGCCGCATCTTCGGCAGCCATGCGGTCCAGCAGCTCGGCCTGCAGCTCAGCCGTAGGTATCTTGCGCGGGCGCTCGAAACCCAGCTCGTCGCACATCCAGAAAAACAGGTCGTAGCGCTGGAATCGCTTCATCAGCACCAGCACTTCGCTGATCTTGAAGAACTCCGACTTCCCGGGGTTCATGCACGCGTTGAATTTCGTGCGCGCCGCCGCCTCGCTCTGGCGCTCGTTATCCCAGAAGCCGTTCGAACGCAGGAAGTCGATCATCTGCGACTTCAGGTCATCGCCTGCATCGAACGTCGCCTTCAGGACGTTCAGACCGCGCTGCAACCACGCAGGGTCACGCCAGGACATAGGTCACCGCCATCGCCACGCAAGGCACGCCGGCGTTGACGCCGTGTTCACACCCGGCGTTCTCGCGAAAAGGTTTGCTGAGGGTTCGCCTACCCATGTCTCATTCCCCTGTGTCGTGCTGGGTCAGTTGGTCGACGGTGTTGCTTTTTCCCGCTCTTCCAGCGTCGTCAACGCGGCAATCAGTGGCTCCAGGTTGCGCATCGTCGGGTTCCGGGCATGCCCCTGAGCAAACTTCGTCAACCAGGAATAGCTGAGTTCAGCCATGCGGCTGATCTCCGGATAGCGCCCGTGGAACCGGACAAGCCGGTTGCGCGTTTCGTCAACGAGAGGGGTATGCATGGACGGGAATCTAGCAGTGTACTGCTTGGCAATCAAGCGCCAAAGCGCTAGCAACTGTCCGCATACTGCTAGGATGGCAATGCAGAGAGAAATTGCGCTGGCCCTGGCGCACAACGTACAGAGGCTGATGGATCACTTCAGCCTGTCGCAGGCCGAACTGGGACGTCGGTCAGGGATAGCACAGCGCACGATCTCCACGCTTCTCGATGTGGAGAATCCATCAGCCATCAACCCTCGCGCACGCACGATCGAGCAGCTTGCCGCTAAATTCTGCTACCCCCATGGGCACTTCGCACTTCTGGTTGAAGCCCGCGATTTTGATGTTCTTCACTTCGACTAAGTGCACGTCGAAGTAGTGCTTCTGGTACACCCGATAGGGGAGTATGTTGACTGCCGCCCCTGGGTCGATCAGGACCCTGTTGATGGGCTGTCCGTTCAGCTGCCCCTTCATGTAGAGCGGCCTATTGTGACTGCATGTGGGTAGGAGCATGTCATCCTCGGTGAAGGCCACGGTCACTTCCAGTGACATTTTCGCTAAGCAGGCTTCAAGGTGCGCTGACGTTTGAAGTGCGGCGATGATGGCCTATCGCGTCTCTTCGTCCAATGACAGCATCTCCCAGACAGTGAACTGGGCTGGGATCTTCTTGAGGTGTTTGACTATTCGGTCGACAGCCCGGACCTTGAACAGTTTCATCTCTTCGGCCTTGTCGCGTCTGCCCCCAGTCTGGGCCTAGGGTGCTGGGTCGGAAGGTGGCTCCCCCATTGGGTCTGGTGTGGCTGCCTGAACCGGAGTACCCTGCCGGGCCTCCTCCTTTTCTTGCATGAATTTGGTGAGGTTGGGGATGCCGTCAAATTCTTCTACTGGCTGGGACGGGACCACCGTGGGTGGAGCCAGGAGTTTGTTAACCGGTAGAGCTGGAGGGGCACCGACTTTCTCAGCTGGCCGAGTCCCCTGTGGGCGTTCCTGCCTTTCGACACGGGACCGCAGAAACTCTGCGAATGAGGGGATGCCTTGGCTCTTCGGCTTCTCGGGGTAGAGACCCACTGGTGAAGGGATCTCAGTGCCTCAGACCTCGGGTTCGGGGACCCGGTATGGTTGCTCGCCTCTGAGCATGATGTTGCGGCTATCCTGAGGAGGGTGGCCCCAGTTCTTCCCCGACCGAGTGGCATGTTGGGAGGTGGATGTCTCGACCTGATTTGCTTCCGGTGGGTTGTAAGGCATTTCTTCTTCTTCCTCGTCCAGGGAGAGGGCGATGTCGAACAACACCAATAGAGTGTTGCAGGCGACGATGACCTCTTTCTTCTTCTTGTTCCTGGGTCTTCTTTTCTTCTTTTTCTTTTTCGCGACGGTCGGAGACCGCTCCTGGGGGAATTCGCCCCACAAGGGAGGCTCTTCCTCTGTCTGGGTCTCTGCCTCGGGGGCCAGCTCAAGGCCCTCGAACTCCTCCCAGGGGACGTATTCCTTCAGCTCGACAGGTCGGATCTTAGGCTGTTCATATTCTTCAAGCCCGTCAATGATGGCCTGAAGTCTTTCAACTGCCGGGCTGACTTCTTTATGGATCCGCACCGGGACGTGCCCTTTCTTGTTAAAGGTAGGCCGCCTCACGACAAGTTGAGGGGCCATATCTTGCCAGACGGGGTTCACCGGTGGCAGTACTGGTCGGGGAGTGACGCCTCTAACATGCATTGTCGGGGCGGGCTGAGGAGCCGGTATTCTTTTATTTCTCTTCGGCGCAGGCTGCCAACCCATTTGATCCTGGGCGGGCGCTACCACGAAGGCTTCATAAGTGGCGCGGGTGCTGGCTTCCGCCTATTCTTCCGGTAATTCTTGATATAAAGATATCATGTTGGCCGAAGACAGCATGCTGGGTATCTCGTGCAGCTGTGGAGGATCCACTTTGTGCTCCCCCATGTCTAGCTCCCCCTTTGTTATTAAGGCCTCAATGACATCCTTGAAAACATAGCAGTCTTCGATGGTATGCCCCAGCATCCGGTGGTAGTGACAGAAGCGGGGGTCGTCCTTCTTCTTCACGTCGCCGGGCCTCTTCGGCTCTGCCAACGTGATTTTGTTGTAACTGGTCGCCCACTCGAATAGCAATCGGGACTTATCTCAGGAGAAAGAGTTTCTTCATTTCTTTTTTTATTGTTATTTTGTTATTATAATTCGTGATTTATCACCATTTTTTAAGTTTCATAGCGTTTTACATAATTTGGTTGTTTTAACATGAATGCGTTAACAACACGCAATTTCAAGGAATGCATGAACGATTTTGACGAGCCAAATGCAGATGATATCCAAGGATTTAATGCTATTTTCATGCAAGGTGACCCCCGGCTGCAATTTTCATGGGGTCTTACTTGTATTTATGATTCAATACATCAAGACAGACATAGGGGTACAGATGCTGTGCATACTTATGAATGAGAAGTGGAGGGGCAAGGATGCCTGGGTGCGTGGAAATTCAGTGAGCATATGAGATGTGTGATCATTTCACGAAAAAGTTCAATGAGAAACTTTTTATCGTGCTTATGCAATTTGACAAGAATTTTCATGCAAAAGATATCATGTAGAGGCACATGCCTTCTTCCCCCCTATCTTGTTTATCCTCGCTTCAGTATTCTCTGAAATTAGTGTCATTGCATTTCTACACATTAGTTGACAGTAGATTCTTGGCCGTTCAGTTCATCCCGTCCATTTGTCATCATTTTTTTATGTCATCGATCTTCAAATTTCTTGGCGAAAATTCGGCAGCACCTCCCCTAGACCCGAAATGTTGGGGGGTTTAAATCGGGTACATGTCCACAGAGAAAGAACTTCGAGATGGCCCCAAAATGAGAAGGGTGTGCACAGAAGCGGCAACACCCGAGGATGTGCACGGAAGCAGCAACATCTTATGATCCGACCCAGGCACGGACATCCCAAGGAATAGCCTACGAGGGGCTCCAAAGACCCCAGGGACGCCACGATCTTGACCCAGAGATGTGGTTTCAAACTATTGCCACATTGTGTGGCCATCAATATTCACCCCTTGAGGGAGATCAACCAGAGACCATGCTATGAAGAAGCGAGTCCCCGGGGACCAGAAAACTTTGGAATAGAATCGAGGAGAGTTGAAGAGAATCGGGGAGCAGCCCGCAAGATCTCAAATGAGCTTGAATCCCGAGTCATATCCATGAGAATGGATAAACCCGGGGCCTGTCTTGCAAGGCACATGTGTTTCTTCACCAAAATTAATGAAGGCGGAATTGCCTAGGAAGTTTACTCAGGGGTTGAATCCCATATATCTCACCCCTTTGGTACCATGACTAAGAGCTAGTCGAGTCCCGAAGTGGAGTTCGGAGAGGGGAGAGCTTCCTATGGAAATCCTGACCACAGTAGGAGATGTCAGAGAGAACACATCGCAAAGAGGAAGAGAAGAAATAAGACATGAACATCGAGAATGGCACACCACAGGAGGTGCATCGTAAAGCATAAAATCTCCCAACAGGGAGTATTCCTTCATTTCATATCAGAAAGAAGACTAGGATTACATCAGAGAAACATAAGGAGAAAAGGAAGAATATAAGAAAGGGGGGGAGGCCGGAGCTCCCTCACCTCTCTTCTCTCCCTCACTCTCTCCCTCTCTTTGCACTTCTTCTTCACACATGGGAACAAGAGGATAAAACTATAGATGGATCTGAGAATGATTTTTAGAAAATATGAGATGGGCTTACTAAAATTCACGAAAAATATGGGGTGGAGGGGTGGATGGAAGGAACACCCAGTAAAATTGGGAGCCCCTGGAAAAATCAAATGAGGGGTCGGACGAGCAGATCTCAGGTCTGCTGTCACAGGTGACAGAAAATCGGCAGACCTGATGGCAGTGGGGAAATGAAAATGGAAAAATGGCAAACGTGGTCTTCAGGGGCTGAAATTTTTTGTGGAGGGTGGGGTGGACGTGGGGAACCAACCTTAAAATTTTCAGATCCAACAAGATCCAGCCTTGGACCCTCGCCACTATCGCCCGGTCACCTTCGGGGGATCGTGTGCGCCGAGAGAGCCCACCGTCCGCGTGAGTTCGTTAACTTCGTTATATGCTTGCTGATCTAGGTCCAAGGGTTGTCATTGCATCTCATACACGCACAGGGCTGTGCCACATCATCTTTCTTGAAAGGAAGACAATTATGGTTGTTGTGACTTTGCCCTTGGCATCAGACCCTCATTGTGAAGGACTTTAGGTGTTTCTTTGGTAGTTAAACAAGAGTGTTCGGACTTTATGCCGATGTAAATCAACACTGACCGAGGTCAGTGGGGAAAGGTCCTACACTCTAACCCAAATCGTCCGATAAACTAAACCCACGGAATTGAGAGAACACATGCTACTTAAACAGCTTATAAATGTGTGTTCGTGTTCAACAAATGAACATTTTACCTCCCCACTCTTTTTGAATTTATGATTCCGTGTTAAACACCATGCTATACTCCATAGGCCATTCATTCCCATCTATGCCCCACTAAATGTTGAAGTTCCTCCCATAACAGTGACTTTATTAGGGGGGAGGAATGACGCATGAAGAGAGAAAGAGATTGATGCCATTGCTTTAGCCAATGAAAATTTACTTACCAACAGCACACATTAGCATTGTACACCAGATTCTTCTTGATGGGATTAAAGGAGATGAACCTTCTATTCTTGAAGTTCACAACAAGAAGAAGCCAATGGTCCTTCATGTGGACAATGACGAACCCAAAGTCCACATCTTCCGGCTTTTTGCCACTCCAATCAGCAAGTGTATCCCCAAAGGTGCCAGTAATCTCCTACTTTGTCCCACTCAACTTGTTAGCCCGACTTGGAGCAAAGAGGACTAATTGGTAGCTATCTATTTAAGACCTAATTTGGTTCATGGGTAGCATGTTGCAGCAATCCAGCAAATTGTCTATCATCATGGCACCAGATAGTAGATCATTTATGTCAAACCATGTGCACCAACCCTCCCCCCAACGGTGCTCATAGATATGATCACCATTGATTTGTTTCTTTAAGAAGCTTTGTATTATGTCCTCCTCCTTGGACAGCATACCAAAGTCACACAATTTCTTCTTCCTCTACATTAAATACAGCAAATCTGAGCAAAAAAATAAGTGAAATCACCTTCAGCATAGAAACATTACGTCCAAAGCATCTATATAATCTGCAGAGCATATCATGCTCTCCAGAGCATCTATACGCTACGAAGAGCATGTGCATATCCCCCAGTGCATAAATATTACCTCCAAAGCATCTACAAACCCGCCAGCGCATATACGTCCTCTCCAGAGCATCAAAATATGTACGAAGAGCATGTACATAGCTTCTAGCACATAAACATTACCTCCAAAGCATCTAGATGTATTATAGGGGACATATTTGCTCCCCATTGTATGTAGACTTCCTCCAGAGCATGTAAATTATCTCCAAAGCATGTACACGCTCTGTAGAGCATCTACATGCTCTCCAAAGTATGTAAATGCTCTCGAGAAACTGTAGATGCCCTCCATACCATATATATGTTTTAGAGGACATGTATATGGTATAGAGATCATGAAAAGAAAATGATTGAAGTACGTATGAAGAGCATACCTTCCTTATTCCCTTGTCCACCTCATCTAATGCTACGTCCACAATTTTAGGCTCAATCTTAGGTTTCTTTGCCCCTTTCCTGCTAGCCGTGAAGGGAGACACTTAGTATTTAATGTGCTAGCACTCTGTCCTTTTCTTCACTACCTCTGGTATGGACCCAATAGTAGCATCTTTCCTATCACCCTCCCCCTCCTTCCCTTTAGTCTCCTCCTTCCCCTCCTCCTCCATCTCCTCCCCCTTTCACTTGTGGGTTCCCTCTGTGTGGAGGAAGAGAGGTCTGTGACCTCTGGTTTGCAAGTGACTGGGTGTCACTTGTGGTTTCCCTCTGGGTTTCAGAGGAAGAGAGACTTCGGTCTCTGGTTGCTAGTGACTTGGTGTCACTAGTGGTTTCCCTCCGATTTGGAGGAAGGGAGATTCGTCTCTGGTTCTAGTTCTGTGGGTAGCAGAGCTAGGGTGCTGATCTTGTGGTTAGCAAGATTAGGTTGAGAGATTTGTCTCCCTTGGTCCAAGCTGTGTGTCAGCAGATGGAGGCTAAGCTATATTGCCTAGCAGTTAAGGTCCAAATAGGGAGAAAATAGGGATGACAAAGGACTTGAATATTGCGAACAAGCAAGAATAAGAATCACGACAAAAGGAGGTCTGGACAGAAAGTTATAGCACCGGAGAATTAGCGAAAAATGTAGACAGTGTAAAAAATACATAACAGTGCACAAATTAGACTCAAAGAATGATGAATAACTTACAGAATAAAACACCAAAAAGGGAAAGAAAGGGTGCTATGAAAAGATGGGAATATTATGGTGAAATTAGGGTAAAAAGAAGGGTTTAAAAATGGGGATGACAACAATGAAAAATGGGGTCGAAAACACAAGAAAACAAAAGGGTGTAGAACATGACAGAAAAATGACTTTTAAGATGGAGAAAAATAAATATGAATTGGACGAGATAATGAGCCTAGAACGGAGGATAACTAAGAGTGTACTTCCCTTAAGAGTTTGGAGTCGAAGGGAAGGATCGAAAATGCACCATGGTCTCGCCCCGGCAACGCAAGCGTGCTCCCGTCGCAAGGAATCTGGATTTCAGATTGACAGAACCAACTGGTGGAACTTGAAAAGTTGGGGCTTGGAAGAGGGGGAAAAGATGAGAGAGATAAGACACATATATAATCAAAATGAATCTAATACTCCCCTCTTCAAGATGGAGTGAAAGGGGGATGAAGAGGATGAAGCATAACTCTGCCCCGACTTGAAGAATAGGCCCCCGTCGCGGAGTTATAGCAGAAAAACAAAAATCTATGATGATTTGTCAAAAGTAGGGGTGAATAAAAGAGGGTAAACGATTATGAACTAAAGCTAAAATAGAACCAACTCAAAGCTAATACTTTCCTCTTAAGGCTAGGGTTGAAGTAAGATGAAGACAATGTGGCATGGCTTCGTCGTCGCCTCGAAAACACGCCCCCTTCGCAACCTGTGAACCTGGGTTCTATTTCTATAGAAACTACAGAAATCCCAAACTTTCCACAATGATTTTAAGAGATAAGAGTCCATCAAATCTCCAGATCTATGGATCAATCTCGATATAATAGTCAGGATAAGAGGTAAAAATAAGTGGGACTCAATTTGGTGGATTATTCTGGAAGATATTCTCGCCACAAGAAGGGCCCGGAGCCTAATCAGGTGGAGTTTGACTTGAACTGGGACTACATAAACCCAGAAGTTTCCTCCATGTTTTCAAGTGAAATACTCCACCAAAAGTCAAGTTCTATGGATAAAACTAACGATAATATAAAGGAAAAGAGATAGAAACAAGTGAGGCTCAATTTGGTGGAGAATTATAGAAGATATGGCCCTTAGAAGGAGGCCCCGGAGCTAAAAATGTCCAGAAACAGAGTCCAGAACACTTAACTCTCAAGGCAGAAGAAGGGAAGGGACAATCAATAGTTGACCACAATGGTCAATAGTTGACCATGATGGTCAATAGTTGACCATAACGTTAAATTTTTTATGTTTTTATTTTTTTAATTTTTTCAATAAAAAAGAAAAACGTCCTCCAAGGACTCCAATACTTAATGGGCTTAGAAATGACCAAAAATGAGCTTGCCGACGGTGACGGGGACTTGCTGCTGTACTCCTCAAGTTGTGCACCTGGGCCAGCCTGGGTAGGGGGACAAGAACCCCAGCGGCATTGGCAGGCTGGGTCTTGCCTTGCCGGGCCAAAGGGGTCAATACACATCTGGGCTGGGGTCCCAGGGAGCTGGGCCAGGGGCTGATGCGCTTGATGCAGGGCGGAGGAGAGCTGGGCTGGTGACTGGGCCACGGCGCGCTCTAGGCATGCTGGGGACACTTCAGAGAGCTGGGCCAGAGTAGCATGGAGCCCATGCCCTAGAGATTGCACCTGTTCCTCATAGGATTGGGCCTAGGCCGACGGGGTCAGCTGATCCACAAGACCCATCGTAGCTGGGCTACCAGGGGCAGAGAAATGGTCCACCGTTTGGCCCAAGGCAGTCAAGGTCTGCTAGGCTACAGAGTCTGACGGGATCACGGCCTGGGAGCAGGAG
Organism: Amorphophallus titanum; assembly: GCA_024336825.1. Classification (NCBI taxonomy): domain Eukaryota; kingdom Viridiplantae; phylum Streptophyta; class Magnoliopsida; order Alismatales; family Araceae; genus Amorphophallus; species Amorphophallus titanum. The sequence goes on from JANBPO010002302.1 coordinate 11,549,442, forward strand.
GCATCCTCACTACCCACTGCCAGATGAGACTGCAGATCCGGAGGATCCTGAGCTCCAGATTTTAGGGGAATTCCATCCAGGGTATCTTGCCTAACGGGCAGCAGCAGGATAGCTTCCAAATCCGGAAGTGCCGGAGAGCCTGTAAGAGGATGAGGGCCAGCCAATTGGGGCTATCCAGCGGCCAAGGATGATATGCTAGGGTCATCCTCCGCAGAGCAAGGGCCAGCCAGAGAGTTGGCACGCCTTGTGGAACCATGCTGGCACCGTCCACCACAAATGGAGAGGTCGCATCCTGGGTTGCCAAAGAAGGCGGGGTGCTTTCTAGAGGAGGATCCCCACGCAAATCCGGAAAGGAATCCGGAATCGGCATCAAGTCTGCCATATCCGGAGCAAGGGAGGCGGATGTGATCTGGGATGCTGTTGCATGTCCCCTTGAGCCGTCAGATCGGGGTAATCCAACAGCCAGGGAGAGAGGCACATTAGGGTTTGCCTTGGCTTGGAGCTGCGCCGCCACCCATTGAGCAGTGCCTGGGTCCAGCGCCACCATGTGCGGTGGTCCATCTGCCAATGCACCGCCAGTGCCAGTTGGCAGTACACCACCAACCGGGGTAACAGCAGCCGTGGAGGGCGGAGGTACTGCGGTTCGATTGCGCCACCGTTGAGGGCAGTTTCTCTGGGCTAACGGGTGAGCTTGGCTGGCCGGTGGAGCAGAAGGATGCTCTGAGGAGGTGCTGCTCGCTGAACACAGGCAGGAGCTGACTGAGTGGCCCAGCAAGTGGCACTAGCAAAAGGGATGTCAGTAACCACTGGAGTGCCAGCAGATCCAAATAAAGGGCGGATGAGGCTGAAGCACATTGAGCTCAACACAGACGTGGGCAGTTGTCGCATTGGTAAGCTGGGAGGTGCATACCACAACGTGAAGAACGGTTCCGACATTTCCAGCGATGGACCTGACTACACCCTCATTGAAGAGGTGGGGTTTGAAGCCCGGCAGCTCGATCCAAACGGGTACAGTTGGCGGCTCAATGCCACACTCGAAGTTGGGGTCCAACTAAAGAAATTGAAGAGATACCCCTGGAGCATCTGCCGAGGCCACAAGAGGAATTGTAAGAAGTCTGTCTCCGATGTGCATCTGATGAGTAGATAACAGTTGTCCAGCGCCGCCATGACAAAATCTCCGACAAGTCCCAGCCTATGAGACAAGAGAGACTTGATGGACGGGAAAGGGGGACGTCCATACAAGGGCCTTGGCAATGAGAGCATACTGCAGAGGCGCCAACACAGTCTGCATGTTCTTTTTAGAGAGGAATAGGAAGGGTTCTTGGTCCTCCATGACAGCAGAAGGATGAACCGGAACTTGAGCTGCCGGGAAGATGTGTGCAAGGGCTCGTGTGTAGCTCCCGGCAAGGATTTATTTGGACAACGGAGCTAATCATAGAGATTTTTAAGACAATAGCCAGATTGGAGAGACTAATCGGTAATTCGATACATTTGTAAAGACTAATATATAAAAATCGCTTAATTTTATTATTTCCACAGACTTCTAATCTCATGATGCATCTCGAGCCCATTCTAATTCATTCGTAAACTTCATGATATCCTTCCCACCGGATGCTACGTTTCGCCATCTGCACTCCAGTCCACAGCAAAAACCTATGCAAGAGAAACAGGAAGGTTACAGATAGATGGAAAGTAGTCATTAGTTGACTGAAATCAAATATCCAGCAAGGATGGAACCTCATCCGCATGACCAGGAAGGTCTTATCCCAGACCTGGAGTTAAAAACAGTTATAAAAGTCCAATAAAAAGGGAAGAACACTGGGGTATTAAGTACATACAACGTCAAATCAAGTGGGATCCAGCCCTCCGATGACGCAGATACCACATAATTTATGTAATACCTTCGGAGTAGAATCTTTGCTTCCACTAAGAAGAACCCCGCTGTCTGCAGACCAACTGCACCATGTGGAGCAAGAAGTTGGCTTAAGAAACAGAGAATAACTGAGAAGAGAATCAGGTGAAGAAAGATCAAACCTTATCTGACACGCCGTGCCCACATGCCCACGAACAGAAGCAACGAATTTCCCAGTGACACCATTCCATAACTTCACTGATTTGTCAAAAGAAGCACTTTCCGACCATTGTCCACCATCAGGGGAAAAGCAGGCATGGTTTACATGCCGGAACAAGAACAGAAATAAGTTCCCAGACTGTTCCTTTTCCCTTGTTTCACCCTCATCAACCAAACTGTGTCTTAGCACAAAATATCAAATCTAGAATGCATGTGACATGCAGAGGCCACAGTGAGATTCTAAAATTTACATTTGAGTAATTTAGCATGTAAATTTCAGTGATTAAACAGGAACTGACACAAGTTATGCAACCAAATTAAAATTGCAAATTTATCAAACAAAAGGCCCCGCAATACAAATGAACATGGATTTTTGTTTCACACCAAAAAACGAGTGATAATGGGCTGAAGGGCTTGTCAGTTGTTGCTGGACTTAGTATGGCTGTCCCACTGGAAAGGATTGTTGGATCTCTCCACGGGTTTGAACCTCAGGTTAAGATAATCAAATAGGATAAGCAATAAAAAGGAAGGTTTTTGTGAAAAGCTGACAAAGGAAAGGAGGCATGCGCTACTTTTTTGTCTGAGAATATTGATGGAAGAAGGAATAGGGAAAGGGGGAAAGAGTAGTGGCACCAGAAAGGAAAAGAAGAAGATTGAACAAGTGATGAGGAGCCGGGGCTAGGGTTTTGATGACTTGGATGGGGGCTGGTTGGTTCGATCCACGGGTTGCGCATTTGGTCCAAGCTCCAAAACAGGGTCGATGCGGGGTCGCCTTCAAGGTGTTCGGGGTAATTCCTGCAACCTTGTTGGCGTGTCGTATAAGTTGGGTAGAGGCCCGGATGGCCCCCTAGGATTTAGAATCCTTGTCCGACATAGCCAGGACAGCGGGATTAAGACATTGTGGGCGTGGGAGCCCGGCCTTAGTAAATGTGTCATGCCATACAACGAGCTAGCATGTGGCCTCGGGTTAGCCCAACATGAAAATCTACTTTATATTTATATTTATATGTATAACTCTATGAAAAAATTGGATAGCTCAAATTGCACGAGATCACGCTTCTTCAGTAAGTAATGATATAATTCTATGAAAAGTGAAACCACATGAAAATCTACTTTATATTTATATGTATATTTAATTCATATTATTATTACAATTTAATTTTTTTTTTCTCAAAATAAATTTACCCGTCCTCGCCGCGTGCTGCCTCTTAGTGATAGGGGGACTTTGTTCTTGCAATTTCTCATTTTAGCTGGTCGAGATTTCATTGACGACTTGTTTTCTGGTGGGCAGAGACGAGGCGTGATGAGGATATGGGGCGACCGTCAGAGCAAGAGGTCGTCGAGCTAGAAGAGGCCACTGCTCCGAACTTGCCTCGAGCTTCTGAGGGCCCTTCTCCTATCCAAGATAAGGGCAAGCAAATTGCTTAGGAAGACGACCGAGAGCGAAGGGGATCCAAGCGCAAGGAGTCCGGAGCGCGATTGAAGTTATCCTCGCTGAATGCTCTAACCGTCGAGAAGAGGCGGCTGAAAAAGGTGAAGTTCACCTGCTGGACCGAGGAGCTCCTAGCTGAGGACATCCGTCACCCGAGTCTCCCGACGATCGAGCCAGAGGTGCCCGCGGTGGTTGAGGGGGGCTCGATTGAGAGCCTACGGGGGCGCAAGGGGAGGAGCATGGATCCAAAGTCCCGGTCGAGTCGGCAGGGGTGCATGGTGAGGAGGGGGATGTCGAGGCGCGAACCCAGGTCGAGCCGAGCGTCGCCGTCCTGATCTTGGGGACATCAAGGGAGGATGCCCCGACGTTGACTTCTTCAGAGAGGGCTTCTCCCCCGCAGTTGGGACGATTCACCGTCTCAGCTTCTTTGTATAACCAGTGCCGAGCTCTGGTACACCCATCCATCCAGAAGGCAATCCGACGTTCCTCCCCTCCCATGCGTCTCGAGAGGGTCATGGAGGGTGGCTTATTCATGGTAGGGGCCGAGATAACAGACTTCGTGGCTCAGCTAAGGAGTGAGGAGAGAGATCTCAGTCTCGGGCCCGTGCTGAGTCCCACCGGAAGATCGAGCAACTAATCTCTAAGCTTGGGGTTCTTCGACGGGAAGTAACCTCGCTCTGGGAACTTGATCGGGCGAGTCAAGAGGGGGCTCGGTTACAGGCCGAGCAATTAGCCCAAGCTCGATATATGGCCGAGCTTAAGAGTAAGCTCTTGGAGGAGAAGCGCCAAGCCCAGGCAGAACACTCGGGACAATGGGCGCCTGAGCGAGAGGTGCTCGAAGGCCAGCTCCAAGAGGCCGAGCGGGCCAAGACGGAGGCCGAAGCGATGCGAGCCGGGACCAAGGGAAAGCTGACCGAGGCCGAAGCGATGCGAGCCAAGACCAAGGCAAAGCTGCCCGAGGACGAAGCGAGGGTGGCCAAGCTCGAGGAGGAGGCAGCAGGAGCCGGGGTGGAGGCGATCGAACACTATCGGAGCTCGAAAGTGTATCACGTACGATATGGGCTACCGACGAGTGCTGCGAAAGGGTTTCGCCCAAGGCTTCAGGAGGGCACCTAGTCTAGCTCAGGCGCAAGTCCTCGACGAGCACTTCTTCGCCCCGAGGCAACACTACGACACCTATGAGGATGACTCGGCCACTCCTTCGTCAACGTCGAGCGAAGGGCGAAGCAAGAATGTTCCTGTGAGTAATGGATGGCGGATCTAGAGGGGAGGGCTGAATAGATCTGCCCTTTTTTTCGCAATGTAGCCCTCTTTATAGCTAGTTAAAACAAGTTGCAGCGGAATAGAATTAACTAATCGAATGACAATATGATTTACTTGGCAAGATGAACTAGTAATATATCAATCCGGACCTAAGCATGCATCTAGAACGAATCAATCACACAAACACACCACGAAATAATAGATTTTAAGGTGGTTCAGACTAAATCCTCAGTCCTACGTCCACCCCTCACCAAACCTCGGTGAGGCTTCACTAGTAGCACACCAAATCGTAAATCGGAGAACCACCGATTGCCTTCCTACTAACCACCGGTAGGGACGATATCACCGCAGCTAGACTCTGCTCGGACTTAGTTGCGTGCTGCAACTAAGGTATGCACCGACGCAATGCAGACTAGACAACTGTTGCACCGAGGTAGTCTTATGCATGCATGAATTCTCCAAGGAGTTAGTTGCTTACAGCACCCACGGATGCACCGACTCAATGCAAACTAGACTAAGTAATGCACCAACTCAGTCTTCTGCAACAACTAAGTAAAGGCATCCAATCAACCCTTGAATGATTATTTGACAAATTACAATGCATCAAAATACATGTTATTACTTATCATCAAAACTAACTATTGCCAATCATCAAAACCAATCAGCACAAGGCTACTGCTTGTCAAACCAGAGGAGTCCCAACAACTATAACCTATCCTTCTAAAAGTTGATAGTAAATGGGTTCCTTGGTTAAGAAATTGATGACTTGTATTGTCTTTAAACTTTCACCCCAAAACTGAAGTCTTCTAGAGAATACGCCACCTAAGTGTATTTCACGTTTCAGAGCAATGGCATGCTCTTTTGAGAAATTAGATCCTGCATCAATGAAATGCAGTGACATCCAGTCATGATAAAGACTGCTATCTCTGATCAAAAGAAAATAGAACGATAAGCTACACTGAGTAACCAGGGACTCTGGCGTCTGAACAACATGTTTCCTTGAGTCAAAAGGTGAATGCTATATTAGACTGTTAATTAATTAAAAAAATGGTTAGGAGCTGACTCTGGGGTTGTCTTCAAGAATAAAAAGGGGTTTCTGTTTATCCTCAATACTTGGTTAATCTTTTCTCCAATCTGGCCTAATGGACTTAACGAGTAAGGTGAGTGGGTTTGGTTAAAGCTTTTAACTTCTTGATAATGTTTTAATCCTATTATCTGCTGCTAAACATGGTCCTCTTAATCCACTATGTGTCTAAGTTGAGCTTATACACTTTAAACCGTTAATATTAAGTCAGGGGTATTTCAGACATTTTCTACTCAGGGTTGTTATTTTCAAATTTAAAAATCCTTCAACTCTCCCTATATTTACTGGGCGGTGACCGTCTTTTACTCATTTTCACACTTCACCTCTTTTCACCAACCCTATTCCCATCGCGGACTCGCAGTGCCATCTCCCTCTCCACAGTCTCTGCACGCCCCGTGCGCAGGTCGACACCCTCCTCCGTCTCCCTCGGCAGAGGAGCCTCGCATTGTTCCGTCTTCTCCTAGCTCTCTCTGCTCCACTCATCAACCCTAGCTACCGTTTCCTCCCTCCTCTCGCCATCGCTATGACTCCTCTGGTCACCTGCGGCCAGAAGAAAGCCACTCGAGCTCCCGTGATAGCTGAGACAAGGGTGGAGCCTCGCTCAAAGTTCATCCACGACCATCCTGCTGCCACTGGTCCTCCTAGAAAGAGACTCGTGGAAGCCCCGGGTTTGAAGTCAGCCGAGGGTTTGCCGCAAGACCTTCCAGCCAAGAAGACTCAGCTGTGAGCAGTTGAAAAAGGGAAGGCTAAGGTACCATCTGTTCCTCCTCCACCTCATGCTGCTCTAGTGGTCAGAAATGTTGAGAGTGATCCTACACGAATCTTGTTTCTGAGGTATGTGGATTTTAGTGACCACCAACTGCTCGATGGTTTTCCTGAACTACTGCCTCCATTTGAACATCAAGACTGGAGAGGATTTATGTCAGAACATAGGGTATACTACCTATACCTAGTCCAACAGTTTTATAAGAACCTCTACTTTGATGAGGATTGCCACATCCTTCAGACAAAAGTGAAAGGAGTAAGAATCAAGTTGTCCACCAGGTGTCTTTATAGAGCTCTGCAAATTCCCAGGGATAGGCTTTTAGAGTCTGAGTATGAGCTTGATCTGTCTGTAGTCTATACTCTGTTCCGAGGATCGCAGAAACGTGATTTTCTATTTTTTGATATTTTTTTAAATTTCTAGATTTTTTATAAATACCAAACCTTTTTCTCTTTTTCTTATTCTTCTTCTTCCTTCTTCTTCTTCCTCCCACCGTGAGTGCCCCCTCCTCTCTCCCTTCGACTGGCGATGACCGCGGTGAGCTCCCACCGGCTGCAGATGGCACGGGGCGATGGCGCGGAGGTGGCGGGGACGATGTGGCGATCGAGGCGACGTGAAGCTCATGGGGTTTAGTGGAAGAACGAGGGTTTTCAAGGCGTTCTTCGCGATTTCGACATCGATTCAGCGGAGCATTCGCTCCATTGAGGTAGGGTGACGTTCCCTATCTCCCGGCGTTTCATTTCCGTGGTTTCTACCCCGTCGTGAGGCCGAGAGGGGTGTTTTTGAGCGGGTTAGGGTAAAACCATGATTTGGGGAGTGATAGCCCGATCTAGTGATTCACCGTATTTTTGGCCGATCCGAGACTGTAGAATCATGCCTAGGGCTATTGGAGAGCTTCTCCCTTGATTTTCCCCTCTCCCGTGGAGGTATGGGGGCATGGTCGGCATTTTTAGGGCTAACTCGTCGTTTCGCCGCTGGGACGACATAGCGGTCGTCCCAGTGGCCGTTATGAGCATAACGTGCCCAAGTAGGTGCGTTATGCTCCGTGGGTTTTGAGTCTTGCCTTCGTGGGTTTAACGGTCCCACGACTGACCGTGATGTTCAACATAACGCCCCGGTGTTGGTGCGTTATGGGTTTTCGACCGTCGATTTTTGACCGTTGGGGGTCCTTGTCATATAACGCGCCTAGGGAGCTCCGTTATATTCTATGACGTCCCAGGGAAGGTGCGTTATGCTTAACGCCCTTGCCTTTCACTTAACGCACCGGATATGATCCGTTAAGGTCTATAACGCCTCTAGAGGAGTGCGTTATAGTCTGTTTTCACTCCGTGACATAACGCGCCATGGTTGGTCCGTTATGTACATAACGCCCCTAGAGGTGTGCGTTATGTTTCCTTCTGTGACTTGAGACTTGACGCACCTATGTTGGTCCGTTAAGCACTATAACGCCCCTGGGCAGGCGCGTTATAGTCTGGTTTCTGCTGGGAGTGATGGACGGCCAGTTTAAGCCGTCTTTCTCCCACGTGCGGCTGAGGCTTAGCCGTGCATCCTTGAGCGGCTGATGATAGACCGTTCATCGTCTGAGGCCTAGCCGGTGATTTCTTCCGTGCCGATTCGAGTCCCGGGTGAGAGGACCTCGATCCACGTGCTGGCCTGTGGTCTGACTGATGCTAGCCATCATGTGGGGACCAGGTGTGGGGCGCCATGGGGGTCCCGGGATGTGGCGTCTTCGATTTACGTCACCATGAGTCGGTGTTGTACGAGGAGCGATCTTTGTACTAGTCTACCCCCGGAGTCGTTTTCCGTGACTTGAGGGTCTGTACTTTCGACGACCCATCCACTAGTCGTAGCTTCCACGGCAAGCGTGTGTCGGCCCACTGGGAGCACTGGTGTGGCGCACCCGAGGGAGACGGTGAGTAGGCTGGTTACCGTAGGGCCCCCGCGTACCGCCGAGTCTGGGCTGGTTGGGAAATTACCAGCTAGAGGACAGACCTAGGGCGTATGGTCTGAGTGTGCACACGAGGCTGAGGGTTCAGACCCACGCTGACGAGCGCGACCTCAGCTAGTCCTTGTTTGTGGTACTTTCGGTTACTCTTTGCATGTCTGAGTCTCCCGCCTGGGGCGCAGTAGCTAGACACTTGTGACGTGGTGTAAGACGTCAGTGGACGCTTCCGGTCGTTCTTCTAGTGGGAGGTGCTCCTGTCTACCGGCAGGTGTTGACTCGGCTCTCTCAGCAATCTGTCTCAAACATTGGCATCAGTCGATCTTACTTGGATTTATCAATTTTGAAAATCTGTTGATCATTGCTCTTACATTTGGTGAGGGGGAGCTTCTTTTGACATACTCCTATGCTTTTGATACTTTCCATTCATGTTTTCTTGATCCTTCCTTATTGATGTTGTCAAAGGGGGAGATTTTGTGAGTCATTGTTACCCTGTCAGTTTGCCTGGTCATTTGTGTTGCATTGTGTTGCTTGATCCTTAGGGTTGCATATGACTCATAGTGTTGCCATCATCAAAAAGGGAGAGATTGTTGTGTCCCTGTATTTTAATGATAGCAAACACCATGAGTCAATATGTGTTTGCTCCTGTTGATAGCCAGCATGTATTTGATCATGTCGCATTTACATGCATGCATAAAGTAAACGAGAAGTCAAAAATCTCTATAAAGTCAACTCTGTGAACATAGAGTCAATGCATCTACATAAATCCTGTGTGCATGTCATTTCATCAAACATGTGTGAATCATACAAGAGTTAGTGCAAATTTTTATCTCACACACTTAAGGTCGGTGCAAGTTTTGTCTTGTTCCTTGGACATTCAAGGGTCGGTGCACATTTGCTTGATCTTCAAATCAAAAGTCAGTGCATGCATAACACTGTTCACATCGGTGCTAGTTCTGACTTGCTGAACTTAGGTCCATACACATCATTGTAGCAAGTCAGTGCAGGTTATGCTCACGACATGATAAGTCGGTGTAGGTTTGGCATCGTGCATGATAATGTCCGTGCAATTCTCTATAGCAGTCGGTGCATGTTACTGATGACAAGGTCTATGCATGATAGGCTTTTTGCTTATAAGGTCAGTGCATCTTTAAGCACCATGCACATTCGAAGTTCGTGCATATTTCTGTAGCAAGTTGATGCATGTAGTGTGTAAGGCTTTAAAGGGTCGGTGCAATCCCTGTTGATGCACTCATGCAAGGGTCAGTGCAATCCATGATTGCTGCACGCATGAAATGGTTCGTGCACATTGTCCATCAGGCATATATTGGTCAGTGCACCTCCTTGTCCGTGTGTAATACAAGTTTATGCATACACTATAGCACACTCAACTAAGGTTAGTGCATGTTGATGTTTGTATCTTGCATAGTCTAAGGTCTAAGCATGTTTTACACGTAAGTCCACTAAGGTCTGAGCATATGAGCATGGTTTCAACGAATAAGGTCTGTTCTCATTTAATTTCATGTGATATTAAGGTCTGTGCACACTGCATTTAACAAAGACAAGTCGGTGCACATTGTGCTTGGGCACGAATAAGGTCTGTGCACATTTGCATAATTACACTACAGGGTCTGTGCATATGTGCATATAGACTTATAGGGTCTGTGCTTAGTTTCATATACACATTATAAGTCTGTGCATGTTTGTACATTGCATTATGAAGTCTGTGCATCTTTCATACTTAACTGAAATTCATCTATGCACAGTGATTTTCATATCAATAGGTCAATACACATTAGCTATCCATTCATCATTACAATGTCTTTGACAAAATACCTTCTCTTCTTTTGATAGGAATTTAAGTGTGCAGAGAGTCAAGTCGTGTGGCTCAAGTCTCAACTTAAATAGACACGAGAACCAAGGTAACTATAGGCACATGATCCAAGGAGGAGTCACATCAAGAAAGTCTACCACATGGACTTCAGTGGTTCTTCAGCGAAATACTTATCTAGAAAAAGGTTTTGGTAGGAGTGTTCCCTCCACACGTCTCCTGGGTAAATTTTGTAGGGACCATAGGACCAAAGCTAGAATCCTACCACATGGAGCCATGTAATGGAGGGAGCATCATCATCTTCATCAAATTACCTCTGGCACCCCTGTTCTATAAAAAGATCACCTCATCCTTCAATGGGAAGTGTGTGGAAGGCTGCAGAGAGAAGGAGAGAGAAAAAAAGAGCAGGAGAGCTGATCAGAAAGGAGTAGAGATCAGAGCAGAAGAAAAGAAACTGAGAGAGCTTTTGAGAGCAGAGATCGTGAGAGAGTGTAGCAGTAAGATTGAAGGAGAAGGAAGACTAGTAGCTTCTGGATCAGATCCGAGCTACACTTCTCCTGAGTGAGCTACATTATTGTGCTTTATTTCCAGCTTTCCGTAGCTGAATTTCTATCATCTTTGTTTTTCCATTTTTGATTTTCTTTCAAGCTGTGTCAGCAGAGCCAAGCCGTAATGCTCAGCGGGCGATGTATGTACCTCAGACAGCAAGCTGTGATGCTCAGCGAGTCAGCAAGTTGTGATGCTCAGCGGATGTAAGCCAAGCTGTAAAGCTCAGCGGACGCAAGCTGTGAGGCGCAGCAGTTCAAGCTGTTAGGCAGCAGTAAGTCACACTCTGGTTTGAGTGTGGGGTGGATGTAGGTCTGGAGGACCGAACCACCTAAAAACCTCTTGTGCATTGTGTTTTGATTTCTATCCGTCATCCGCTAGACGCATGATTAGGCTCGATTTCATTTACTGTTCTAATTTATTGTGTGTTTCAATCTTCTACAGTTTGATTCCTGCTAAGTGTCGGAGTAAGCTGGCTGGTTGTGAACGTTAAGTGTTCGAGTGAGATTCACATTAGATTAACTGGTTAAGTGCTTGAGTGTGAATCTTATTAGAACAACCGCATTACTGAACCATAGAGTTTAATGCCGTAAGATTTTATAAGTTTAGTTTTAATTGAACATTAAGTTTTAAATTGAGCAAAAATTTTAGAAGGGGATTCATTCACCCCCCCCTCTGAATCCAGGTTGCACCATCTCTTAGACCCAACAGGACAATCACAAGAAACTGCGCAACAGGTAGAGCAAGTGGCAGAGCAGCAACAACAACTGCAAGACCTACATGAGCAGCAATCGGAGGAACACCGACAAGAAAATGTGCAGCAGTAGGAGGAACAACAACATGCTGAGGAGCTAGAGTAGTTGGAAGAAGAGCAACAAGTAGAGCAGCAACAGCAACCAGAAGAACAATAAGAACAGCTACAACAGGTAGAGCAAGAACAACAACCAGAGCTGCAAGTAGAGCAGTAGCCAGAATAGTAGGCAGGACAGCAACTAGATCAGGAACAAGAGCAGCTGCAAGAACAACAACTAGAGCAAGAGGAAGAATAGCAAGAGGAGCAACAATGCCATGATGAGCAGCCTGTACAGCAAGAACAAGAGAACATTAAGTAGTAGTAGCAGCAAGAACAGGCAGAATAGCAATTACCTGATGAGAATCAAGATGTTCAAGGAAATGTTAATGATATACAGCCTGATGAAGCAAACCAGCAACAAGAGCAAGAGGTTGCAGTGGCATAGGACACATATCATGGACCTTTGCAAGCTTTTGGCATACAACCACCCTTATCTCCTGAGGAGCCACATACTCCACCTGAATTTCACGCATGTACATTAGAGGGACCAAGCTCAGCTCTTAATGTATCTAACATACATCCCACTTTGGTGAGACTTTTGATGTCACAATTTAAGAATATAAACTCCTCCATTATGCAATTATACTTGATAGTTGAAAGGATTGATCCTAGACTTGTACATGCTGAGCAGACTATTAACAGTCAGTGGGTGAAATTTGTAAGGGACAAATACAAAACTAATGAACGTCTGCATGGTTTCATGGATTCATTGCTACATGTAAGTGAACAAGCTGGACTTATTCTGAGTAGGTTGTGACAGAATCAAGCTGAAATGCATTTAAAAACAACTCAAATGCTTGTTCATGCCTTTGACATTAGGAAAGAATAGCAGAATCTCAGGGAAGAAATGAGGATCATCAGAGAAGAACAGAAGACACTGTCTCAACAATTAAATAGTTTATTGGATGAAACTCACAGTATTTTTGTTCAGCTGGGAAATATGTATGCCAAGACAGATACAGTTAAAGAAGAAGTCCTCAACTTGGCTCAAAATTTTAGAGAAGTTATCTCTACACAGTCTGCTAGTTCCTCGACTTATGTGGCAGAGATTCATCACCAGCAAACATCTCAGCTTGATAACATGTGCAGCACACTATAGAGTTGGTTTGTTGATCTGACCTCAATAGTTAAAGAACTCCAGGCTCAAGTTCACGAAAGGATCAGAAATTCACTACAAAATTTGCTGCATTGGGTACCAAAGTTGACCAAATTCCACAGAATATTCTAGAAGCTATACCTTGAGGTCACCTGGAAGCTCCAGCAGAACACCCACTCGACAAAGGGGGAGAAGATAGACTTCCTCTCAAGTGTTTTTCTATGATGTCAAATGGGTAGAAAATCTATAGAAGATGAGTCATGATGATGATGCTGATGTGCAAGAGTCAGGGGGAGAAGATAGATTTTCGCTCAGATATTTTTGATAATGACAAAGGGGGAGAGAAGATGTGCCGCTGAACGGGCACGAGAGCGTGCCGCTGAAGGCGCTTGCAGTGTGCCGTGGAAGGCTATTGGAGGTGTGCCGCCGAAGGCACTTTGCAGTGTGCCGGCGGTGCTGTTCGTGAGCGTGCCGGTGAAGCAGCTTGCGGGTGTGCCGGCCAGCGTACCGGGCAAAGCCTCTCGCGGGCGTGCCGGTGGAGGAGGCAGCAGGTGTGCCGGCGGAGCTGCTCGCGGGTGTGCCGGCGAAGCTGCTCGCGGGTGTGCCGGTGGAGCCCACGGAAGGCGTGCCGGCCAAGGTGAGCAGTAAGTGTGCCGGGGAGTGGGCGTTCGGTAGTGTGCTGGGCAAAGCCTCTCAAGGGCGTGCCGGTGGATGGGCCCGTCGAGTGCACCGGGTGAGAGAGGGCAATAATGTGCCGGTGAAAACCATTGGAGGAGCTGGTGGCCCAGTTCCCTCCCGCCGGGGCTGCCAGATAAAGAGAGCAAGAACTTCCACCGGTTAAGCTGGGTGAAGAGACTGTTGGGTAAATTGGAAGAACCCTCGCTGACTAACATCTTCTCTGGTAGATCTGTAGCAAGTGTTGGCCAAGATTCACTCAATTCCCGCTGAACCGTCAAAATCACATGCCGTATGGACTCAAATGGTTGCTCTTCTACAGTCTCGGTGATTAATTTATCTTCGAGCAAAACTTTCATTCATGCAAGAATGGACTCTGGCAAAGAATTGAGATTGTACCCACCTTCCAAAGCCATCATAATCTTTCTTTGGACAGAAGTCATCAGATGAATGGAAGCATCAAACCCTCCAGGAATTAGAATAATTTCTGGACTAAAGCTCTTGGCGACAGGGATCAATATGTGGTCCCACGCAGCAAGGTAGTCAGCATCACCACAAAATCCATGGTGCCAAGGAACATTGATGTTGTACCCAGCACCTGGTCTCTCCCTGATCATGGTATGTGAGTCATCCTCACCGACAGGATAGAAGCCCCAAAGTCATGCCTGCGGACGGAAAATAACAGCGCTCGGGGGGCCAACCCAGAACATCTATTGTGTACCATTTCTACGGTGCACATCCCAGTCCACTATTAGAACTTTCTTTATGCCCAGATTAGTTCTTTCGTTTGGAAGGGAATTAACTGTAATTGCTACGTTGTTGAAGAGACAAAAACCCATTGCTTCATCTTCTTCTGCATGGTGACCAGGTGTCCTAACTATCACAACCCCAGAGTCGAGTCCCTCATTTGCAAGCTTTTCGGTCTGTCCAATAACAGCATCGGCAGCAAGAAAAGCTGATTCCGACGAGCCCTCGTTCAAATATATCGAATTAAACCTGGGAGCAATCCTCTTCCTTCGTGAATCAAACAGCCTCAAGCTCACATTCCGGACGAGGTCGACGTGCTTCCGAGAGTGCACCACAGCCACATACTCGTCCTCCGCCTCTTTCGCACCAAAGGCCATGCACCTCTGGGTTCCCCCGGTAGACTCGAGCTCCCGCCATATGGCCCTGATCCGCTGCGGGTTCTCCGGGTGGTCTTCCCCGCTAGGAGCGGTTGGTCTGGCGCGGAGAAGACATGTGCCATCCGGCACAGGGGTGCTGTCCGGCACAGGGGTGCTGTCCGGCACAGGGAAAGTGTACCGCGGAGAGAGAGCAGTGGCGGTGGTTGGTTACCCGGTGCAGCGTATGCTACCCGGCACAGGGGTGTACCGCGGAGTGTGTTCTCCGGTGAGGTGTTGCACGGTGCAGTGGGTGGAGTGGTGAGGTGGCCCGGGAGGTGTACCGGGGAAGGAGTTTCGCGCGGGAGTGGTGGCCCGGGAGGTGTACCGGGGAAGGAGCTGGCGCGGGAGAGATGTGGGAGTGTGCCGGGAATATAGTAGGCCGTTACAGTTTGTTTGACCGAGTTTGGTTGGCCATGTCGGTTGGCTGTAACGCACCAACCCCCATGCATCAGGGTGCTGTAACGAGTCCTTATTGGACCATTACATGCCCTTTGTCCGAGTCTTGAGTCTGTTGGCCCTGACGCCCCAGTCTTGGTGCGTCAGAGCATGTAACGCGCCTTTAGAGGAGCGTTACAATCCTGTTGTGGCCGTGATGACTGTTGTGCTATTCGGTGTCCATTCGTGTGTTGGTCTGTCTTAGGTTTGTGTCATAGGGCGGTGTCTGTGTGTCGATAGTGTTTGGATCGATCGGTTTAGGTGACTGGGTGCGGTCTCTCCCTTGACTGCGACAGTTCCCTAACGACTCAATCTAGAACTGCCATCGTCCTTGTCTCTGGTCGTGTAGCGTCTTTTCCTTGACTGTCGGGTCTACCTAGCGGTTGAGTGATGGTCCGCTTTGCCCAGATTGTCATCCTCCGGTGTTTCTGTTTGTGTTGGCTTGATCTCATGGTTTTCCCATGACCCGTGGATGTCCGTCGGCATCCTATGAGGGCTGTGACCATGATGGGATGGCCAAGAGTGCTTGTGTATGGAGTCCGTCTATTGGTGCGCGTGTCTGTGTGTTGTCATTGTTGGGTTCCGGTCAACTCGGGGTCACCCAGTAGTTGAGAGGTAACCTTGTGTGTGTCTCGACGGTTCTGTCTTGTTCGAGACATGGTTCTGGTTGTAGCGAGGTATCGCCTTACCTCGGTCTGCATGTCCAGGTGTGCTGAGGGTCCTCGGTGTTCCCTCAGATCTTTGTGCGTCATTTCCTCCATTAGCGTCATTTTCTCTGGCTTAGGATTAGACTGATTGGCGGCTTGTTCCGCTGTTTGTGATGATCTTGCCTCCGAGTCGTCTGACTCAAGGATCGTTACGTGAGTAGGTCTAGTTGCCTTGTCCTGAGTTGTCGGCAGTGGCTGTGCTACCATTATTACTTCAAAGTACGTGGACAGTGCTCTCTTACCTATTTGTACTTCCGCACTCATGTTTTGAGTCTCTGTGTCTTGTGAGCCTCCACTAGCCGTAGCCTTACGGCATGCTTCGACGTGACGGTTCTTGTAGCGGGGCGCTTTCCCGGTTTACGATTCTTAGGCTAGTTCTGTGGGCTCCTCGTCAACCGTAGCATCCTTCGGAGGGGGAATACTAGCTAGTGGCCTGACTTAGATGATAGCCAGTGTGTACACACGTGGTCAGGGACTTTACACTTGCATCGTCAGATGTGACCCTGACTAGTCACTCGCGGCATGGTATTGTTCTAGTTCTAGCAGTGTCTTTGTCTCGGCCTAGTCCTTGCGGTAGGTGACGTGGACAAGACGCTCGTAGGCACAGCATAAGACGTCAGTGGACACAGCTGGCTATTCTTTTGGTGGTGAGGCACTCTAGTCACGTGGCACGTGACTCCTCGCGGTTCTCTTCGCATTCCTCGCACGTCGTGACCTTTCCAGGTTAGCCTTCTCTTGGCTTTTCCTGAGGTCGGTGTCCTATCGCATGCACGACGTTCTAGTCATGTGTGGGGCAGTGTGTACGACATTCTAGTCATGTTGTCTGAGTCTATCTAAGTTTTTCTAGGTTTTCTTGTTGTTCTTGCAGGTCTTCGTTTGGAGCCTGGCATCATGTCGACAGCTCTGTAAGCTTCTGACTTTTCCTAGTTCAGAGTTCACCCTTATTTGTTTGGTGTAGTGTCTGCTTGGAGTAGTTTCGGGGGCCGAGGTTAGTTCGGTAGTTGTGCTCATCTGGTACGGCTTCTTCCCTTTCCTTATAGCTCCCCTGTACTTAGTTGCTCCCTACTCCTGCTACCCTTTCTTTACAAGAGTAAGTAAAAACATTTATATCAAAAATAAAAGGAAAAGGGTTTTACACATAGTGATGGGTCTTGGTGGGATAAAGGGGTTGGCATTAGCCAACGGGGGTCATTTTATTCAGATGGCAAGTCTGGGTTAGAGATGAGATGGCAGGCCTTGACAGGATGTCTTAGCCGACAGTCAAAACAGTGGGTTTTGACGAAAAGTCTAACCCGAAAGTGAAATAGCTGGTTTTGACGGGAAGTCTAACTCGAAAGTGGGAGAGCGGACTGTGAAAGCCGAAAGGTAGTAAGCATGTGAGGCACGAAAGTTGATAGATGGTAGGAGAGCAGGCTGTATAAGCCAATGGATAGAGGGATAGTAGGCTTCAAGGGGAGGCCTAAGTCATTGAGTTGTACTGATTATCACGGTGGGACATGATAGAGATTATTGAGATAGGCCTAAGCCAAAGGGTGGCGATATAGCGGGCTTTGACGAGAAGCCTAAGCCAAGGGATATGAGGATAGTGGGCCTCGACGATGTGTCTAAGCTGAGAAATAACGGGATAGCGGGCTTAGATGGAAGGTCTAGGCCAAAGAATAACAAGGTAGCAGGCTTTGACGATATGCCTAAGTCCAAGGGTAAACGAAAGCAGGCTATGAAAGCCAGCAGATAATAGTGAAGCGGGCTATAAAAGTCAGAAGATGGCAGGATAGTAGGCTGTAAGAGGCAGAAAGTGGTAGGACAGTAGGCTGCGTAAGCCAGAAGGTAATAGGATAGAATGCTGCAAGAGCCAGAGATAACTAGACAGTAGGCTACAAGAGCTAGAGATAGTAGGGTAGCAGGCTATAAAAGCCAAAGGGTAGTGAGATAGCTGGTTATAAAAGCCAAAATAGTAGGCTGTAGGAGTCAGGATAATGAGATAGCAGGCTACAAAAGCTAAGGGGTAGCGAGATAGCAGGCTATAACAGCCAGGATGGCGGAATAGCAGGCGGTAAAAATCAGAAGGTAGCAGGGTAGCAGGCTTGCAAAGCAGGAGATACCAAGCTACAGGAGCCAGAGATAGTAGAATAGCATACTATAAAAGCCGAAGATAGAAGGATAGCAGGCTATAAGAGCCAGAGATAGTAGGCTAAGCCAGAGATAGCAAGCTACAAGAGCTAGAGATAGCGGAATAGCAGGCTACGAGAGCCAGAGATAGCGAGATAGCAGGCTACGAGAGCCAGAGAGAGCGGTATAGCAAGCTATGGGAGCCAGAGATAGCAGGCGGAGCCAGAGATAGTGGATTACAAGATCCAGAAATAGCAGAATAGTAGGCTATGAAAATCAGAGTTAACAGGCTACAAGAGCCAGAGATAGCGGGATAGCAAGCTAGATATAACGGAATAGCAGGCTGTGAGACCTAGAGTTAGAAGGCTAAGCCAGAGATAGTAGGCTATAAGAGCCAGAAATAGTGGTGGTGTAGCAGGCTACGAGAGCCATAGACAGTGGGATAGCAGGCTACGAGAGCCAAAAATAGCGGGATAGCAGGCTACGAGAGCCAGAAATAGAAGACTACAAGGGCCAGAAGTAGTGGGATAGCAGGCTACAAAAGTCAGAAGGTAGCGGCATAGTAGGCCACTAGGACCAAAGATAGCAGGCTACAAGAGCCAGAAATAGTGAAATAATAGGCTACGAGTGTCACTCCCCGAACAAGGTGAAAATATCAAGGCGTGAACAGTTATACAAGCGGGTCGATCAAGAGACTTAGATAATGAATACGAACAACAAATAGATAAAATCAAATCTTTATTTCATAATCTGACATTTTCAACAAACATCCTTCAAGGACTTACAATACTATTCAAACTTGATACATTCATTTATAAGTAGACAGACGGGGAAGAAGTCAGCCTGAATGCATGGGTACAATACTTCTACAATGGGCCATTTTGCTTTCATGTGCGATTTGTTGAGGATGACAAGCTCTTAGATCAATATTATCAACTCTGTAGAGGCTAGAAAATGGTTCCTAACTCACGTACCACCTTCTCTATTTATTTGTTGGGGAAGTCGTCTCGCGCCCGTGGAGGCCTGCAATCACCAGGAAGTAGAGGTGTCAGAAGGAGTCCCGGGTGTTACCCCAGGGGACAACCCTCTGATGCTTAAGTCAGCAACAGGAAAGCAGAGTATAAAGAAGAGTAGGATAGAGAGAGAGAGAGATCGCTGTAGGAGGTCGAAGAGCCGTAGAGATCTCCTGGACGACTGCTCGCCGGTCCCAGTGCTCACTCAGTGAGTGTTCGCTGGGTGGTAAGGTCGTCGGAAGGAATCTCTCTCAGAGTGTGGGCAGTCGCTCTCTTTTTCTCGCTGTGTAGTAGGGCTAGTAGCTCTATTCTTCTGCGTAGTGTTATAATGGAATGAACCACCGTGCCTTTCTCTTCTGTCGATCTCTCTTTTATAGGGGGTTGTCCTCGAGCGAGGAGCCTCATCCCTTGATAGAGAAGGGCGTCTGTAGTAGAGTAACGTTTCTCTGCTATAGTGGCGAAAATTTTCCGTTGGAGGGCGATTCCCCCGGCGTTGGCTGGTCCCGGGGCGAGTCTTACGGCGCTCATGGGGCGTGCTCGCCCGTTATGGGGTCAAGGCCCACGTCGTGGGGGCAACGGTCGGTCGCCGGAGAGTCCTCCGGTGATAATTGCGCTTGGGCCGTAGCCGTTATGCATTGTAGAATCCCATGCTGTTCTGGACCCGGCCTCCTCTTGTTGGGCCGAGCACGTGTGCCCGTTCCTTAGCAGGGCTTACCGTGAGCAATTCATCGTGGGCCTGTCGTTATTGGGCCGTTCCTGGGTCAAACCGGATTTACCCTCCTCACTTTCCCCTACTCTCAGTCATCGAGCACTCTGCAGGGGGCTGAGAGTCAATCAGGAGAAGGTTTTCTCAGAGCACGAGGCTCGAGGTTGGACTACTCGTATCGTGGGTGTTGGAAGCTTCAGGGCCAGCTTGGCGCGCATGGCGCTTTTGGCGGTGACAAAAGTCACGCTGGTAATCATGACTCGTGTCTTGTCGTGTTCTGGGAGCGCTGGCCTCGAACGGTTGCCTGACGCTGCGATAGACGGCT
The DNA here is from genome assembly GCA_024336825.1 of Amorphophallus titanum. Taxonomy (NCBI): domain Eukaryota; kingdom Viridiplantae; phylum Streptophyta; class Magnoliopsida; order Alismatales; family Araceae; genus Amorphophallus; species Amorphophallus titanum. The sequence goes on from JANBPO010002302.1 coordinate 11,569,456, forward strand.
TTTCACCTGCCTCGCGAAAGGTGGCGCCGACTTGTCGTGGGTGGTTGGTTATAAGGGCGGCTGCGTGGTCTCCCCGCAGTCTCCATCCGTGTTTCGCCGGTTGCCGTGCTCGTCGTAGGCGTCTTCCTCCCCTGCCCGGTGAGGATTCTTCCTTCTCTTGCGTCTCCCATCTTCCGTGGTCATGCTTGCATGTAGGAGAGTCTCCCAAGTCAGTTCTTCTTCTTCCGAAGAAGCGCCTCGCGGCCGAGGTGGCGTGCCGAGCACTTCGGGTGCCGGTCCTAGTCGACCCAGTTCTCCACCGCTAGGAGCGTATATAGTGATTCATGGCCTGCGGGGAGCTTTCCAGATTCCCTCCGAGTACGACGTCATCTTCCCATCTATGGGTGATGATATCATGAGTTTCCCTTCTGGTGGGATCATGGTCCCGATGGCCTCCTTCCAGGCGGGCGTCCGCCTTCCAGTTCATCCTTCATAGCGTCTGTCCTCCATTACTATGGACGGCATCCTGAGGAAATAACCCCCAATTCTTATACCATCCTCTATGGATTCGTCTATTCATGTCATAGGGCGTCGGTGTAGCCAAGCGTCGATCTGTTCGGGCACTTCTTTCTTCTGCAAAGTTGTCTGGTCGATACCTATTTCGCATATTTCAAACCTCCTTCGATTATGGCACGGCAAGAGCAAGGACGTGGCCGATTATATGATCGCCCACAAGGGGGCTAGAGAGGCTAGGCCGGCGCCGAAAGTCAAATTGCTCCCAGTGGCGAAGGATAACTTCCAGAAGACTCTGTGGGACCTTTGTCATATCAGGAGTGACCGGCTGGAGCTGATCAACTATCCATTGCCGGCGGAGGAAGAGGGCTCACCCGCGAAGGGCTGGCGCCCCGAGCGGGATCTCATCTGCCTGTATCGCACCTTCGTGAGGTGGGAGGAGAGGAAGCCCAAGAGCTATATGGACACCACTTGGCTATACGTCCATCTTCGAGTGCATGGGCTACAGATTGAGGATCGGTCGGCAGCCATCCTAGGCAAGCGCATGTACATTGCCTATTACTATACCGAAGGATGGGGAATGGAACACTTTAATTTATTCTGCCACCTATCCGCCAAGAAGCATGCGGATTTGGCCGCCCTCGCTGACCACTGCCTGAAGATCGGGGAAGTGTGCTGGCTGGTGCGGGAGGCAGCCCGCCGGGACAAATAGCCATCGCTCGGCTATTGGCCGATAACTCTTTGGATTTACACTGCCCCCCACGATACTTGATTATCTCTTCCTTGACTGCATTCTTCATCGCTATCCCTCTCAGAATATAAGATGCTAATCAGCCCTTTCGCTCTTTTGTCTTCTTATTTTTCACAGACAATTTGGATAGCACCCAAATGGTGACATATCGCAATCTTCTCCGGCAGGCGGAGAAGCCGGATTACTTTGAGGTGGCGCCTTCGGCCCCAACTACAATTCCCCTGCCCCCGCCTGCAAAGAGGTCCAGGGTGAAATTGCCTACGAAGAAGGCCTTAGACAAGGCCAAGGCTACCGGGTGACGGGAGGCCAAACGATGGAAGGCGGAGGCTGCCCAGGCCGCAAAGACCATTCCCCGGACACCTCCAGTCCTGACGTTTGAGGAATTTTCAGCTGCCCCGGTTGAGCCAAGCCAGCCCGCAGGTGAGGTTCCACCATCATGGACGTCTTCCAGAATTTGCCTCTACTACAGTGTAAAGACTTCGTATCTGAGCATCTCTTTCTTTCCCTCTCTCTTTTTAGCTGCTGTAGAGGAGCCAACCTATGTGTCGATCCCAGAAGCGGACGAGCCTGCGGTTGGGGCAGAGGCAGCTTCCACCCCAACTCCCCCGCCGAAGGTCATCGAGGAATCTCAAGCGGAGTCGCCCGTAGCGAAAGCGCTGGCTGCTGCCAAAATGGCTGGGCAATAGGAGGTGGAGCGAAGGAGGATGAAGGCCGTTCTGACCACTTTAGCTCCTCCTCTGCCTTCCATCCCCTCTTTCGCGGAGTTTGCTATGGCCGAGACTGAAACGGGTCACTCCATAGGTGAGGTTCCCAGGACACCGGTATTCTTCAGGGTTTATCCACCTCCCGGGGTGGGGCCTCTATGCATGCATAACACACGTGTTTCTCTCTTTCAGTCGGTGCGGAGGAGACTGCAGTTCCCGAGGCCGCAGTTCTTGCTGAGGAGGCCAGGCACGAGCTGCCTCCTGCCGTAGACGTCAGAGAGGGTAATCATCTCTGCCACCCTAAATACCTTCCTTGATCTTTTGAGGACTTTCTGGCACCAACTCGATCTGAATCTTGTTCTATTTGGCAGGCCCTGACGTGGCGGTCACTGAGCCGAAGATGTGCCTCAGAGTTCGCCCAGAGGATCGCGTCTATGTGAGGAGGAGGCTAAGGTCTGGGACCTCCCCGTCGCCAAGCCCGAGTGAGGATGTGCCGGCTATCGACCCCGCAAGGGAGGCTCCCACGTAGCTGAGGGAAGTGCCTGCTCGGATTGCGTACTCGTCGAGAAGATCTTCTACAACCCTTTCCTACTCTTGGGGATTCACTTCTTCATCTTGTTTTCATTCATTTGAGTCATTCTCTTTTGGTTCACAAGCATGTATTGAACATATCCTTTATTTTTCTGAACTCCGACATTGTGTGTGTGTTGAACCGTCGGTGAACGGTAGTCGTTTGTTGTGTTGCAGTGTTGCAGCTCGTGGTTGTGGTTAGATCCGTGGTGGATCGTGTAGGAGACATCGTCTCCGTGTCATTTGGAGTGGAAGCTCCGTGCACTTCATTTGAAGCGAGTGGATCCTCACCGTTTTGGTGAGGGGTGGATGTAGAGAGCCCGTCGTGGTCCCGAACCACCTAAAAATCTATCTCGCACTGTGGCTGATTGTGGTTTGCATGTGTACACTGCTTGTGTTGATCGTGTGAGAACGGTGAGCTTAAGAGAATCAATTTCTTCATAGCTTGTATATCTTCCAATCATCATTTGTGTTGGTAGTTATCTAATTTACTACGTTAATTTTAAAAACTACCATCGTACTTGGCAGGGATAATTCAACCCCCCTTCTTGTCCATACGAGAATATTAGAGACAATAGACATGAAAAGCACAAGTGATACATGTCAATTTCTTGCAAGATGCCTGATCTCTTGGTCATCAAGGAAGCAAAACTCTATAGCACTGTCAACTGCAGAAGTAGAATATGTCACTGTTGGTAGCTGCTGTGCACAATTGTTGTATGTTAAACATCAATTGGAGGATTACGAATTAGTGTTAAAACAAATCCCAATGATGCTTGACAACACAGGCGTAATAAATCTGACCAAGAACACTATCCAACATTCCAGAACGAAGCACATTGAGGTACATCATCACCTTATAAGAGAACATGTTGCAAATGGCAACATATTACTTAAGTTTATTGGTACACTACATGAATTGGCTAACATCTTTACTAAGCCACTCCCTGAAGAATGATTCACTACCATTTGTAGAGAACTAGGGATGTGTGCTTTGGAATAAATAGATGATCAAAAAATAGAATGCAGAACACAAAACACTGATAAACTAATGAAATCTATATAAGAAGTAACATATCTTGGGCGAGTATGTTAATAGATTCTCTGATGACTCAGGGCTCTATGAGTCTTTTTCTGATTGGAAACCCAAAAGTCTCTATCTTTATATAAACTATCTATCTCGTCCTCCTGTACCTATCTCTTAAACTTTGAACCAGAGGACTCCCACGCAAGCTTCATCTCCACTGAAATCTCTCGTGCTTTCCCTTTAGTAAGTTTCCCCGTTTGGCAAGACAGGTTCCTTCTTCACCCTTCCTCTCAAATCCAATCTATCCTCATACTCTTGTTTCTGTGTTCCTCAAATCTTCTTGTCCCAACATCTTCTTTCAGAACCCTAGCATCCATGGCGGCCATCTCCACATATGCTTAATTTTTCGCCACTAGTGTTGATAGAGCACTATTTCTAAGTAGGAGCTCAACTATGCTTGGAGGTAGATATATCAACTTTGATGAGATGGATCAAAATAATTTCTGCTCCTTGAAGAACAGGTAATGGAAGATGCTGGAAAAATATTCTACTTCAATATGAGAGTAGAAGGAGGCAAGCTAATCACTTCAGTCAAAAATACCTCAGATTGATATTACCACTCCATTTTTAACGGAACTCCTTGAATGTTCCTCAATTGGTATTGACTTACTCAGCACATAAAAGATGATCATTAAAGGCTGACGTATTTGTGGGGAAGATTTCATAATATTTAATTAAAATAGTTCGGATGTTACTCGAATGGATGCCAAGGCTAGGATGATTCATCTGATTATCACATATATTTTGACTCTGAGGAGTCGAAGTTGTCTAGGGTAGTCTTTGCTTAAAAAAAGTTTTGAGTCTAGTCGTCTTGTCCAAGGCTTGCATTTCATCCCAATACATGGTACATATCAAAAGGCATTACTGGAATGATAGGTTACACCTATTGGGAAGGTAGCCCACTTGCGTGAGAGGATCTTCGGATCCCATCTCTGCCAAGTACCGAATATTGGTTTGAGTGCATTGGTTCATCTTGGTAAGTCTAGTGAGTCACCCCCTTAGCTCCCTTTAGGTTCCCTTGCATGCCCACTCATAGAGGTACCCAGTACTCACCACCACCACCACCTATGGCCGATCCCCGAGTCCCTAGTCCCTATGAGTCATCGGTGGTCGACATGTTTCGAGCTCTTATAGATAAAATGGATGGGTTGAGCACACGAATGGATGAGTTGAGTACATGAGTGGATAAAATGGAAGGGTTGAGTACGCGGGTGGATGGCCTGGGCACACGTTTGGAAGAGAGGATGAAGGCCTTAGAGGATAGGGCCGAAGAGTCAAACCAGTTTTTTCATGGTCTGGTAGGGAGAGTAACCATCCTAGAGAGACCCCCGGTTGAGGCACACTCCGCGCCGACAAATGGTCAACAGGAGCCAGTTCAACAACCTGCTGTTCCAAGGGCTCAAGGGGTAGATGATAGGGGGCGTCGAGTCCCTGAGGTGGATGACTACGAGTCTGATAATGAGAATAGGGGATATGGTTGTGACCGTTGTGTTCAACGATGGAACTGTAATTTAGATGAGGACGAGCAGACCCTCAGGACCGTTCGTGCGGACCCTCCCACTTTTGACGGGTCCTTGGACCCGAAGGTCTATCTAGATTGGGAGTCTAGAATGGATCGGTACTTTGATTGGTTCGATATGACGGACCGTCGAAGAGTCAGATTCACGACCATGAAGCTGATAAGATAGGCCCAGACTTATTGGAAGAACATAGAGAGCCTATTATTTTGGCGTATGGAGCCCCAGGTTGATACATGGGGTGAGATGAAGGTCAAGCTTCGACAATAGTACCTTCCTGCCACATACCGTCAGCGATTCATCAATAGGTGGTAGAGTCTCAGCTAGGAAGATCGGCCCATCTCTGAGTACATCGCTGAATTTGATGAGTATTATTTGTGATGTGGTGTAGCGGAGGAGAGCTCCATGCCTATTTTTCGCTTATGATGTGGTTTGCAGTCGCACTATCAGTATGAGCTTTTTCGCCACGATACCAAGACTATGGAGGAGACATATCAGGTTGCTATAGAATTGGAGCAATTTGAGACCGAGTTTGAGCCTTCCCAAAGATTAGGACCCTTTCCTCATCGTGGGGTTGAGCCTCGTACCTCGTCGGGACCCTATCAGAGGGCTCCCATGGCTTGACCCCCAGAGCTCACCCGTCAAGAGCCACCCGCTCTAAGGTCTCTCCCTCCCCCACCGAGGGACGTTCCCCCTCAACCCCAACCACTGGCACCCATTACCCACCCCCCAGCACCCATTGCCTGCCCTCTGACACCCATACCTCCTCCCATGTTGCCTACACCCCCTGTCTGTCGGGAGGATAAGAGTAAGGGACCACTTATCGGGGAGCCTAGTGGGTCACGGCAGTAGTGTTATCGCTGCCAGGGGTTTGGTCACTTTGCAGGCCAGTGTCCCACATGTGCATCTCTAGTCATTGGGGACCAAAGGGTTGGAGATGCCTCACCATCAGGGCTAGTGCCAGCCAGCTATGAGGCCGATCAGGAATTAGCTGACGAATTCTATGGTGATGACCCAGGGGAACCTATTGGCACCCAGGATGCAGTCCCCAGTTGATGTTCACCTAGGGGTAATGTATGAGTCTAGGGACATGTGTGAGTCTTTGTTTATAAATCATCACCTAGGTGACTGGCACGCCCTCGCACTACTAAACCAAATAAACGAATGAACAGTTGAATAAATGAATAAACAAAAGAATGCCCCCTGAAAGTGTGTCCACAAGTCTGGCACGCCCAGTGGGACTTGACTTAAATGGCCTCTTCCTAAAATTCTAACTGTTTAGGTTAAACCCTACAGATTGCATTCCAACAACTATGATGGCCAAGTCTTTTGGACCCCTTGTTATCGCTAGCCATGCCACCCATGGCTATTTGGCTATGCCGATCTAGTTCGACAGTTTTCCACCAGTCGTCGGCTTCCCTAACTTCTTGGGGTCGCATTCGTAGAACTCCTGCATGTCCAGGAGATGGAATCGATCACTGTTGCCAAGGTGATCCTGACTGAAGCTGCTGCGGTGGGCTGCCACGCTCGCCACATTCATTCTCGTGCCTCTGTCAACAAGAAGCACGCATCGGCCATCAGGAGGGTGGCCAGGAAGAACATCGACGCATTGTAAAGTTGGCTATCTACTTCGGGTAAATTCGTGCTCATCGGAGGCGTCCGGGTCTTCCTGAATGGCCGACAGACCAAAATTACGCCTCATAGGGCAATCCCAATGGTGCCAGTACATAACTCCTTCCAAGTTCTGGCCCAAGAAAAGCTAGATCGCGTCAAAGCCAAATCAAAAGGGGGGTTGGCCCCGAAGCCAACCAGATTCAAACATATCCAGGTGTCTGAGCGAGCTTGGCCCCAAACTCCAGTTCAAACCAGTGAGGCACTGTGGACCCTTGCTGAAGAAACCAGCAGGGACAAGACTGCGATGGTCATCACCGTCAATGTAGTTATGGCTGAAGGCGACGGTGGGAGACCATCCACGTCGTCTGAAGAAAGTCCAACTGGGGAAGGAGATGTCACTCTCAACCCCGTCGTGCATGACCCTACAATACTGATGCTGTTGCAAGAGTATCGACAGGGGGTTGAAACATTGAAAAAATAGCTAAATGAAAAGAATGCACAAGCATCTGCCTCTAGACAGGTGGGAGTTCCTCCCGAAACCCTAGGAAATAAGGGCCAAACCCTTGAAGCTTCACCACAGGTGGTCGCGTCTTAGCTGGCACCTGATTACATAGGGGGCACTCCCTCCCAGCAGCAACATACCACTTTAACATAACCCCTGGTTATTCCACATCAGGGGATTGCCACAGCATCTCAGGCAACAGCGGCGGCACCGCAAATGCAGCAGGCCCACTTCCGCCCAGGCCCAGCCGACCAGACGATGGCGAATAAAATAATCATAGAAAAGATGATCGAAAAGAAGCTAGCTGATAGAGGGAATGATGAGTATGCCACCTTTGATGTGTACAAGGTACCTTACCCTGTCCATCATACGCCCAAGAGGCTACCTCTCAGCGTCAATAAACCACCGAAGTTCGAGAAGTTGAACAGATAAGGTTTGTCGAAAAAGCACATAGCTTACTATGTCAATATAATGGGTGACCTGGCAGCTGACAAATCCTACCTACTCAAGTTCTTCGGGTCCTCCCTTACTGGACTTGTTTTTGAGTGGTATTCAAACCTACCAGCCGGGACTATCAATGACTGGCCAGATATGCAAAGGAAGTTCCGGGAGTGATTTCACATTGCCAAAAGAGAAATAACCATGTCCGAATTATATGCTTCCAACTAGAGAAGTGATGAAATGGCTCTCGAATATATTAAAAGATGGCGCAATCTCAGCATGAGGTGCAGGCAGCCGCTACATCAAGAAGATGCAGTGCAAATTTGCAAACAAAACTTGAAGAGGAGCATCCTCGAAAAGATGATTGGAATCGACATCAGGTCATTTGACCGATTGAACAATGTGGTAGCTTATATTTTTTAATTTTTTAGATTGTCTATAAATAGTCCATTTCTTTTTCTTTTTCCCATTCTTCTTCTTTCTTCTTCTCCTTTCCCCCTGTGAGAACCAACAGTGACCTCTCCCCCTCTTCCGATGGCGACCGCAGTGTGCTCCCATCCGGCTACAGACGGTGGTAAGACGATGGCGTGGCGACGATGGCGGCGGCAAGGAGATCGTGGCGGTGCATGGTTCGTGGGAGCTCGTGGGTTTCAAGCAGTTTTTCATGGATCGGCGGTGATCCGTCACATTTCGAGCAACCTTGAGGTAGGGTGATGGATCCTTAGCTCATTTATTGCCTTTCCGGCGATTCCTAGGCTGAGGGGGGGTCGAGAGAGGGTTATTTCTCACCGGGAAGGGAAAATCATACTTTGGGGATCGAGCGCCGGATCTAGCGTTTCAATGCATTATTTTGTGGTTTGACGGCATCAAACGATGCCTTGGGACATGGGGAAGGGTTTTCCTTTTGTTTCCCCTTCACCTGGGGGTGAATGGGGAAGGAATGGTGTTTTTGAGCCATTCCCGTCATTCTCGAGTTTCTGAAATGAACACAGTCCTACCAGGAACCATTTTTAAGGTAAACGGCCCACCTGGTGACTGCTAGTTGACCAGGGAGTGTCAGTAGGGTATACGGTCATGCGACTGGCTGCTACCTCCTACGGCGGCCAAGCGGCAGACCATTTTACTTGTGGGGCCAGCGCGACTCCTGAGGTGTTTTGACTGTTATGTTTCGACTGTTGAAAAAGGTTTTGGGGCTGGCAGTCATGAGATGACCGTCTCACCCTACTTTGTGGTCTTAAGGAGACCATTTTTAATCCCTAACGGTCACAAGGTGACCGTTTTACCTTTCTTGCAGTCCTGTGGTGTGGCGGCCCCAAGGGAACCGTTTTACACCTGAAGCGACCCAGAGTGGACTGCTTTTGTTTTAAACGGTCCGCAGGAGACCGTTTCTCTCCTTTGAGTAGCGGCCCATAGGGGACTGCCTCTACTAGTCTTGCAGTCCAGCATTTGACCGCCTATGCCAGGGACGGTCCAGAGGGGACTGCCACTCGTGTTCTATCCGACCAGAGTTTGCTTCCTGTCGATTCTGATCTCGAGTGAGTAGACCTCGATTCCTGTGCTAACCTACGGTCCGACTGATGCTGGGCATCATGTGAGGGCTGTGTGTGGGTGTTGTGGGGTCCCGAGAAGTGGTGTGTTCTTGGCTAGTGTCACAGTGAGTCGGTGCTGGTACGGGGAGCGATCCTCGTACTATGTACAGTTCAGGCATTGTTTTACACTGGCTAGAGAGTTTACTCCTTCAGCGACCCTCCAGTAGTCGTAGCCTTCCGACACGCGTGTGGTCCCACCGGGGAGTGGTGGCGAGCCTACCCTGAGGGAGACGATTTTTAGACTGGTTACCATAGGGCCCCACATCTTGCAGCTAGAGTCCGACTGAGGGGAAAATCACTCAGAGGGCCTAAACTAGGATGCATGGTCTATGTGCGCACACGTGGTTGGGGGCGACGGACTCGCGCTGACAAGTGCGACCCTGACTAGTCCTTGTTTTGGGGTTACTAGTATGGTGTCCCCGTTCTGCCAGGGGCGACGAGGGGGACACCTGAGACGTGGTCTAAGACATTAGGGGACGCATCCGGCCTTGCTTCTAGTGGGTGGTGTTACATTCCTACAGTTTTGATGATGTCACACACTACTTGTCAAAATATGTTTGTTTTGATTATCTCACATCCTTTTCTAATTCTGTAATGAAGTTCTTCTGCAATAAAGCTCTTATGCAATAAAACTCAATGCAGTGTTAGTTGAGTACGCATTCCTATCCTCAAAGCATGCATCTACAGGCTCGAATAGCAGAAATAATCAAGCGAGAAGAACAAGATCGAATACCTTGAAACTAGAAGGTTGGTTTCCCATGTGACTGAAAATAGACTTTCTTGGATCTACAATCAACCATGGCTCCATATTGTTCCAACCAATCCATTCCCAGAATAATATCATAATCTGCCAGCTACAACGCATACAACCTCGCTGGCAATAGCTGATTACTAATCACAATAGGAGTGTCCTCCACACAGAGGGGAGTGAACATAAAATCTCCATAGGGTAATTCAATAAGCAACTCACAGGACATTTCAAATGTCGACTCCTCAATACAGGTAATAAATTCTTCAGAAATAAATGAGTGAGAAGCACCTAAATCAAAAAGAACACGAGCTGCATGGCCATAAATCACAATCGTACCTTCAACAAGATGGGATGCCACGGCTTCAGCACGGGTAATATGAGAAACCTTCCCTTTCTACTTTTTGCTAGCTGCGGAAGACTGCTGAGAGGAAGCTGAAGCTTGAGGATAATATTGCTGAGGTTGAGGTGGTGGAGGAGGTCTGAATAGCGATGGCTATGGTTGAGAGAATTGAGAAAACTACACTGGCATTGGCCTCAGTGGATAGTCTCAAACCACGTGCCCCAGCTGATCACAGCAGAAACAGACCACCGGCAACGAACAAGGCTTGCCTGGGTGACTACCACCACACCTTGGACACTGCCTCAGCTGACTCACTCCTGAACCCTGACGCTATTGGAAGGAAGGCGTTGACTACTGAACAGTACTTGAGGATGCCTACTGATCAAACCGCTTCTTAAATTTCTTGAACGTTTGCCTGGACTTGGATTTAGAGAAAGAAGCGCCACTAGTAGTAGGCGCAGCAGATGGGACTCTTGTCACAGTCGGCTGACTAACATGTTGATATTGCACACTGGGCTGAACTGACCCAGCCTGAGTACGCCCTTGGGATCTAGCCATGTCAAGCGCTAACGCTACAGCTGCGTGATATGCTGCATCCATCTCTACCACCCGAGTCACAATCAATGGTTGCCTCAACTCGACTTTCAAACCACGTAGAAATTGCTGAGTCTTTAAGGCTTCATCAGCAAGAACATGGGGCGTATACTGACGCAATTCCATAAACTTATTCTGATATTGCAACACAGTCATATCACCTTGAGGCAGTTCCATGAATTGATGAATTTTGTCCATTATGAGATAAGCCAGACTGTACGTGTGCTCGAAGGACATGACAAATTCCCTCCAAGTTATTTGACAAAGCGGACGAGATCTAAAAGTAACTTCCCACTGCGTGGTCCACCATGCGAGTGATGTTCCATGCAGTTGAAATGTAGTTATCATCACTTTTTCATCTTCCGTGCACTCCATTGAATGGAACACACGTTCAGTAGCATCTAGCCACACTCTAGCTGCATCGGGATCTACCTGACCTTCATAAGCCGGTGGGTGGAATAGCAAAAACTATTTTAGTGCTCTGCCATGCCCACCTGGCAATTCACCTCCAGCTGGAGCAGGATCAGCTTGGACTCGGCCTGGAGCATTCACTGGAGGAGGTGAGGTACCATTTTCCTCCCTTTGAATGTGACCTCTTCTTCTAGGTGGCATTTTATCTAAGGAAGACGCACAACAGAGAAAATCCATCAGTAATCGTATAAAACATCCTAAGCCAGCCATAGTAGACACACACATGGACTTGTTCTGGACTCGTGCAATTTTGATTCCTTATACAGAACCTCAACACTGCTCTGATATCAACTGTAACGACCCGGAGATCCGGATACCGGTAAATCGATACCAAGAACTCGGGGAAGCCACCCAAGAGGCTGATGAGGCCCCGTAAGGGTTGGTTCTACCGCGAGGGCATGAAGTGCCACGCGCTGCAGGCCATCACGCACGACGGCGCGCTCTGGATCGCCAAGCGCGACACCAGCGCGAAACCGTGCCTGGAGAACGCCGAGGACTGGCAGCTGGCCGCGCGCAAGGGCCGCGACGGCCGTGATGGCAAGGACGGCAAGCTGCCGCCGGGTCCGGTGGCGCTGCGATGACCGAACTTGTTACCACCACCGAAGCGAAGTCGCAGCTGCGGCTGGATGGAACTGCTGACGATGCATGGCTGGCGATCTTCATCCCGGCCATCTCCGAGGCGGTACTGGGCTGGCTGAAGGACGAATGGCGCGCCTACGTTCCCGAGCTCGACGCCGACGGCAACCCGGTCGAGGATTCGAACGGCGACCCCATCCCGGAGATCGACAGCAACGGCGAGATGACGCCGAAGCCGTCGGTCAAGGGCGCCGTCCTAGTCGAGCTGGCCAGCGCGTACCGCTTCCGCGAGGGTGAGGGCACGGAGAACGTCGTTCCAGACGCCGCCGGCTACGGCTACGTCCTGAACAAGGCTGCGACGGCGCTGCTGTCGCCGCTGCGCAAGTCGACGGTGAAGTGATGGCGCTGGCAGCTGGCCGCCTCCGTCATCGCGTCACGCTGCAGCAGCCGGTGCAGACCCGCGACGACACCACCGGCGAGGTCATCGAGACCTATGCCGACGTCGATGAGGTCTGGGCCGCGATCGAGCCGCTTTCGGCGCGGGAGTTCATCCAGTCTGCAGCGCTCCAGGCGCAGGTGATCGCGCGCATCACGATCCGCTACCGGGGCGACATCCAGTCGACCTGGCGCGTGGCCGACGGGGCCAAGGTCTACAAGATCGAGGGCGTGCTCGAGGACAAGGAATCGGGGCTCGAATACCTGACGCTCCCCGTCAGTCGGGGCGTGCCGGCGACCTGAGCCATGCTGTTCGCGATCCTTGCCACCGGTCCCAGCATGTCGCAGGCGGTTGCCGACTCCGTGCGCGGCCGCTGCCGGGTGATTGCGGTGTCGGACGCCTACAAGCTGGCGCCATGGGCGGAAGTGCTGGTGAGTTCGGATCGCGGCTGGTGGCGTTTGCACAAGCCGGACTTCGCGGGCCGGAAACTGTCCGGAGTTCCGGCGGAAGGAATTGGAATCGATGGAATCGAGCGAGTCGAGGGAACGGTCAGCGGCAGCAACTCGGGATTGATCGCGCTGAAGGTCGCGGTCTCCATGGGCGCCTCGCGCGTGCTGCTGTTGGGGTTCGACATGGGCGGATCGCACTTCTTCGGCCCGCACCCGTCTCCGCTGCGGAACACGACGGCGGAACGGTTCGAAGTATTCAAGCGCCAGTTCCGGGAGTACCGGCCGAAGGGCGTCGAGATCATCAACTGCACTCCCTGCAGCGCGCTGGAGTGCTACCCGAAAATGGAACTGGAGCAGGCCCTTGCGGGCGTGGCTGAATCTTCGATACACGCTGGCTGATCGCGTCGCAGCATTCCGGCAAGGGCTGGAGCGGCTGGGGTACGAGGTCAAGCCTGGCAGCACCACGGCGCCTGCGGACGGCGACGTGCTGGTGACGTGGAACCGGATCGGATCTGGACAGGCGGCAGCGCTGGCATTCGAAGCGCGCGGCCTGCCGGTGCTGGTGGCCGAGAACGCGGCATGGGGGAACGACTTCGCCGGCGGCCGCTGGTATTCGCTGGCGAGGCGCTACCACAACACGGCGGGCTGCTTCCCGCTCGGCGGTCCTGAGCGATGGGACGCGCTGGGCGTGGACTTGGCCCCGTGGCGCACCGGTGGCGGCGAGGTCGTGATCCTGGCGCAGCGGTCCATCGGCTCACCGCCGGTGGCGATGCCGCGGGACTGGCCGGAGCGGATGCAGCGGGCGATAGGCGGCCGGATCCGGCGCCATCCCGGCACGAAGGCGTGCACGCCGCTGGAGGCTGATCTGGCCCGCGCGCGCGAGGTGGTGACGTGGGGGAGCGGCGCGGCCATCAAGGCGCTGCTGTGGGGCATCCCGGTGCGGTCGGCGATGCCGAACTGGATCGGCGAACAGGACAACACGGACGCGGGCCGGCTGGCGATGTTGCGCCGGCTGGCCTGGGCCCAATGGACGCTTGCGGAGATCGCGAGCGGCGAACCATTCAGGCGGCTGCTAGCCGCGTAACGGCGATCGTGTGATGAGCGAAAAGTACATGGCCAGGATCGTGCCGGTGCCGGTGGACGGCGAGTGCGCGCAGCCCACGCAGGGCACGCGGATCATGGTGGGGGACGTCGAGCTCTGGGGCGTCACCCGTATCGAGCTGGTCGCTGAGGTGGGATCGATCTGGAAGGCGAACATCGAATGCCATGTCCATGTGCCAGAACTGACGGCGGAGGCGTCCGTATTCCGCCCGCGGATGACGTTGTTGCAGCACCTGCGTGAGTGGTGGCGGAACCTTCCGCCCGCACGCGACTTCGGCCCGGGCTAATTCAGTGAACCTGCTGATCACAGGGAAAGGCACGTCCGGGAGCTGGCAATGCCGCGGCGTCCAGCTCGGCGCCGCCGCCGGCGCGCTGGTCACAAAGGCGCCGACGCTGGCCGAATGCAAGGCGGCCGATGTGATCGTGGTGGTAAAGCGCATTCCGCCGGACGTCCTCGCCACCATCCGCAAGTCCGGAACGCCGTGGGTGTTCGACGCGGTCGACTTCTACCCGCAGCCGGCCTGTTCGAGTTGGTCCCAGGGCGAAGCGATCGAATGGGTCCGGAAGCAGTTGCATCGTCTGGACCCGGCCGGCGTGATCTGGCCGAACCAGCGGATGCAGCAGGATTGTGGCGATGGCTGGCGCGGGTTCGTGCTTCCGCATCATCACCGCCCCGGCATCGCACGCAATCCGGTCCGCGAGCGGGTAGAGGTCATCGGCTACGAGGGTTCCGAGCGCTACATCGAGGCCTGGCGGCCGCAGATCGAACACGAGTGCCGCCGGCGTGGCTGGCGATTCGTGGCGAACCCAGAACGGCTGGCGGACCTGGACATCGTCCTCGCGCTTCGCTGCGGGCAGTGGGACGGCTACGCGACACGGCACTGGAAGTCGAACGTGAAGCTCGCCAACGCGCACGGCAGCGGCACTCCCTTCGTTGGGCAGCGCGACTGCGGCTATGCGGAGACGGCGAGCGGGGCGGAATACTGGACGGAGACCGCAGCGGGCCTGTCGGTCTGCTTCGAATGGCTGGGTTCGCAGTTGACGCGGGAGCAGATCGCTGATCGGTTCCTGCAGCGCGCCTACCCGGTCGAGCGCGCGGCCTCGGATCTCATCGGAGGGCTTCATGGATTCAGATGAGCCCGCAGGCCTGGCGAAGTTCATGGCGAAGTGGGCGCCTCGCGAGGGCAGGGCGCTGGTCGTCGGCAGCAAGGTCTACGGCAACAAGCTGGACCGCCGGACGCTGTATCCCGGCGCGGTCGGCGTCGACATGCTCGAAGGCGATGGCGTCGACGTGGTGCACGATCTCGAGAAGCCGCTACCGGCGGCGCTCGGGCAGTTCGACCACATCGACTGCGTGTCGGTCCTGGAGCATGTGCGACGGCCGTGGCGGATGGCTGAGAACCTGGAGGCCGCGCTGGTCGACGGCGGCACGCTGCTGGTCTGCGTGCCGTTCTGCTGGCGCCTGCACGCCTACCCGAGCGACTACTGGCGGATGACCGCAGAGGCGCTGGAAGTGCTGTTCCCGAGCATCGAATGGCAGTCGCGGAAGTACCTGGTGAACGGGAAGGCGCGGAAGATGGTCCCCGGAAAGCTGGACGTGAACGGGCAATGGATGGCGCGCGCGGAGTTGGTCGGGATGGGGGTCAAGTGCAGCTCGACTTCCTGAACTCCGCCGGGTCGAACATCCGGGCCCAGCGGCTGGTGCATGCGGCATTCGATGGTGCGCAGGGGCTCGACGCCTGCTGGATCGGCATGGAGCCGCGACAGGATGCCTTCGTGGTGCTGTACGGGCTGGGCGGCAGCGATCGGATCAGGTTCGCCCATCGCGATCGTCTGATCGCGTTCGACGCGGGCTACTGGAACAGGAAGGGGCCGGATCGCAGCTATCGCGTGTCGGTGGGGGGCTTCCACTGCCCGCAGCTGGTGATGTCGGGCGCGCGGCCTGGTCCGGAACGATGGAACGCGGCGAGGTTGCCGATTCGGCGAGGTGGCAATCCCGCCGGTCCGATCCTGCTGGTGGGGAACGGCCCGAAGTCGAACGCGGCCGGAGCGGCAGGCTGGACCGCCCGGAAGTCGGTCGAATTGCGATCCGCTTTCCCGGGGCGGCGCGTGCTGTACCGGCCGAAGCCGAAACGCCCGCTGGAGGCAGGCGTCCTTCGCCACGGTCTGGCCCTGGGCGCCATCGAGGACGTTCTGCAAGGCGTCTCGCTGGTAGTCTGCCGGCATTCGAACGTGGCCGTCGACGCCTGCCGCATGGGCGTTCCGGTGGTCTGCGACGACGGAGCGGCCGCGGCGATCTATCCGCGCGTGCTGCAGGACTGGGAACGTCAGCCGGATGAGGCGCTGCGGGCCGAGTTCCTGCACCGGCTGGCGTGGTGGCAATGGACGGCCGGGGAGTGCCGCAACGGAAAGTTCTGGGAGTGGATGACGGGAGTGCTGCATGCGGTTCAGTGATCCATTCCCGCATGCCGTGTTCGACGATTTCATCTCGCCCGAGGTCGTGCGCGCGATCAACGCCCAGTGGCCGGCGGAATGGCGGCGCGAGGACGGAAAGTTCAACCGGAAGTGGAGCAGCGAGCGGTTGCCCGAAGCGGCGCAAGGTGTCGCGGATGCCATCGACATTGCCATGCTGGAGGAAGTGACCGGCATCGCCGGGCTGTTCCCGGATCCGGACCTGTTCGGGGCGGGGCTGCACTGCATTCCGCCCGGCGGGTTCCTGAAGATGCATGTCGACTTCAACCGGCACCCGAAGGGCTGGCATCGCCGGGTGAACGCGCTGATCTACCTCAATGAGACCTGGCGCGATGAGTGGCACGGCCACCTGCAGCTGGGCATCGGGTCAAGCGCAAAGCGCATCGCGCCGGTGGGCGGCCGCTGCGTTGTATTCGAGACCAACTCCGACAGCTGGCACGGGCACCCCGAGCCGCTGGCGTGTCCTGACAACATGCAGCGCCGATCGCTGGCGCTCTACTACTACACGAAGGAGCCGCCGGCGGAAGCCGCGCACTCCACGATCTATCGGAAGGTGGCATGAGGATCAACATCGCTTGCGGCAAGCAGACGTGGCCCGGGTTCTTTTGCGTCGACGCTGTGCGCCATGCCAAGGCAACGCGCGACCCTGACCTGTTGCATGCCTTCCAGTTCGCTCCGTCCGGTGAGTTGCTGAACCCGCTTCCGCTGGATGGCGCCTGCGCCGACGAGCTCCATAGCTACCACTTCCTGGAGCACGTCTATCGGTGGGAGGCGCCGCACCTGGTCGCCGAGTTTCGCCGGCTGCTGAAGCCGGGAGCCCGGCTGGTGCTCGAGCTGCCGAACATCGAAGCCGCCGCACGCAACCTGCTGGCGGGGCTGAACGACCAGATGGCGATGTGGCCACTGTACGGCGACCCCGGTCATCGCGACCCGTACATGTGCCACCGCTGGGGATATACGCCGGCGACGGTCGCGGCGCTGCTGAAGGACTCCGATTTCACCCATATCCGCGTGATGCCGCCGGTCACGCACGGCGCCAAGTCGCACCGGGACATGCGCGTGGAGGCGCTGGCCGCATGAAGGTCTTTATCGGATATGACCCGCGCGAGGCCAAGGCCTACGAGGTCGCGGAGTGCAGCCTCAAGGCGCATCACCGGGACGCCGAGGCGATCCCGCTTCGGCTGGACCGGCTGGCCGCAACCGGCCTGCTGCGCCGAGCCATGGACGGCAGGGGCCAGCTCTACGACCTGCCGAGCAATGCCCCTTGCGCGACCGAGTTCGCCATCTCCCGCTTCCTGGTGCCGATCCTGTGCCAGTCGGGATGGGCGCTCTTCGTCGACTGCGACGTGGTGTTCCTTGCCGACGTCGCGGAGCTGTTCGCGCTCGCCGATCCGAGCAAGGCCGTCATGGTCGTGAAGCATGGCGCCGAGCAGCGCGAGGGCACGAAGATGGACGGCCAGGCGCAGGTGCTCTACCCGCGCAAGAACTGGTCCAGCGTGATGCTGTTCAACTGCGACCACCCGGCGAACCGCCGGCTCTCGCTGCAGGACGTGAACGAGCGGCCAGGGCGCGACCTGCATGCCTTCTACTGGCTCAACGACAGCGAGATCGGGGAGCTTCCGGGGGAATGGAACTGGCTGGTCGGCGTGCAGCCGATGCCGGCGCGCCCGAAGCTGGCGCACTTCACGCTAGGCGGGCCCTTCACTCCTGGCTGGCATGGCGCCGAACACGACGAGATCTGGCTGCGCGCATCTCGTCCCTTGGCGGAGGCTGCCTGATGGCCGGCGAGTTCAAGATCGAAGGCCTCGAGCCGGCACTGGCCAAGATGAAGGCGCTCGGCCCCACGCTATCGGCGAAAGGCGCGCGCACTGCGATGCGGAAGGCTGCCAACGTGGTCAGCGATGCCGCCAAGGAGGCGTGGGAGAAGGTCGACGACCCCAACACCCCGAACAAGATCGCCGACAACGTGGCGGTCCAGTTCGCGAGTCGCACGTTCAAGCGGACGGGCGACATCATGTTCCGGGTCGGCATCCGCGGCGGCGCGCGCGGCTATTCGAACACCCGCGAGAACCGCCGCAAGGATCGGGTCGGCAAGAGCTACGCAACCGGTGGAAGCACGTTCTACTGGCGCTTCTATGAATTCGGCACCTCGCGCCAGCCGGCGCGCCCGACCATGCGACCGGCACTGTCTGAGAACGTCGGCCAGGCGACTGAGGTCGCAGTCGTGGAATTGAACAAGGCGCTGGACCGCGCCGCGAAGAAGGCGGGCATCTGATGGCGATGTTTCCTCCCTTCTATGCGACGTGTGCGGCGAATGCCGGGGTCAAGGCGATTTTCGGAACGAACCCGCGCATTTACCCACACGGGCAGGCCCCCGCTGCCGGATCTGTCGGCTTCGCCACTCCCTACGCGGTCCAGCAGATCATCGCCGGATCGCCCGAGAACTTCCTCGCGGGCACGCCAGACATGGACGGTTTCACCGTGCAAGTCGACGTGTACGCCGACACCGTATCTTCCGCAGCCAGCGGCGCGCAGGCCATTCGCGATGCGATCGAACCCATCGCCTACATCTCCGCATGGCGCGGCCAGTTCAAGGATCCGGACACCGACCTCTATCGCTACAGCTTCGACGTCGATTTCCTGACGCCGAGGTAATCGAGTTCCCCACCCCCGCCACGCGCGGCGGGATCAAGGAAAAGCCACCCCGCCTCGAGCGGGGTTTTTGTTGCGCGTAACAAACCCCTCCGAGGATTCGCCACATGAGCAAGCTCACCCAAGGCACCCAGCTCTACTTCATCGATCCCAATGACGACAGCGTCGTGGAGATCGAATGCGCCACCGCCTTCAACCCAGGCGGCAACCCCGCCGACCAGCTGGACGACACCTGCCTGGCCGACACCACCGCGAGCAACAAGAAGGGCCTGCGCCGCCCCGGCGCTGCGACCCTGACGATCAACGCGGACCCGACGAACGCGAGCCACATCCGCCTGCACCAACTGTCCAACAGCGACGCCGAGGCCGACCAGGACCTGCGTTTCGCCGTCGGCTGGTCGGACGGCATCGACATCGCGCCCGTTGCCGACAGCAACGGCGAATTCAATCTGCCGACCACCCGCACCTGGTACACCTTCAGCGGGTACATCGCGGACTTCCCGTTCGACTTCGGTCTCAATGCGCTGGTGACCTCGCAGGTCTCGATCCAGCGCTCCGGCCCCGCGACCTGGACCAAGAAGGCCTGACGGCTCATCTCTTCTACGGAGCGGGTCTGGGGCGCGTTCGCCGTGCGTTCCCGCCGCTCCACCTCTAACGGCTGAAATACATGGAACTGCTTCCCCAGCTTAGGGCGATGGGCGCCATCGTCTCGACCAAGCTCTTCAAGCGCGACATCCCGATCCGTCGTCCCGAACTCAAACCGGCCGAGGAGTGGGCCGATCCGGAGGTTCCGGAAAGCACCGGCGAGTTCGTCGACGACAAGGTCACGGTCTTCATCCGCAAGGGGTCTTCCGCGGATGCGATCGAGATTGCCAACGCTTCCGAACGCGAGCGGCCGTTCGTGGCCATCTTCCGCGCCATCTGCGATCAGCATGGCGCAGCGGTATTCCCCGACCTCGGAACCGCGATGCAGCTGGAGACGTGGCTCGCCGCGCCCCTGTTCAACGCGATCAATGAAGTGCAGGGGGTTCCCTCAAAAAACTCACAGCCGAGGACGAGTTCTGGTGCGAAATCGCGCTCGCCCTCGGCGGCCGGACGATCGAGGAGTGGCAAGACGCGCTCACGGTCGAAGAGCAAGTCCGCTGGAAAGCCTACCGCGCCCGCCGCGGCCCCCTGAGCCCGCAGTTCCGACTTGATGCCGCCATTGCCCGGCTATCGGAACTCGTCTGCATGGCGGCCGGGATCAAGAGCAAGACCACGAACGAGCCACTCACGGCGAACGAGCTGCAGCCCTGGCTCGACGAGCCAGAAATCACCCTCGAAGAAGCGATGAAACGGTGGACCTGACCTGATGGCTACTCGCTCGCTCGGCACCTTGACGCTGGACCTGATCCTGAAGATGGGCGGGTTCACGCAGGGCATGGACCAGGCTGCGCGCCAGACCGACAAGCGCATGCGCGAGATCGAGAAGCGCGCCAATGCCTTCGGCCGTTCCATCGGTTCCAGCCTGCGCTCGGCTGGCGCGGAGTTCATTGCGTTCGCCGGCGTGACGCTTTCGGTCGGCGTCGCGCTCCAGAAGTTCAAGGGAGCAATCGACCTTGCGGACGAGACCCGCGATCTGTCGATTCGCCTCGGCACCAGTACCGAAACGCTGTCGGCATTCGGCTATGCGGCGACCCAGACCGGCACCGACATGGAGACCCTCGGCAAGGGCCTGAAGGTGCTGGCCAAGAACGCTGCGGACAGTCTGAATCCGACCAGCGAGCAGGCGAAGGTGTTCGACGCGCTTGGGATCAAGGTCACGGATGCGGAAGGCAAGCTGCGCGATCTGGGCGAACTCGTGCCGGAAATCGCGGACAAGTTCGCGGCACTCAAGGACGGGACGACGAAGGCGGCGCTGGCGCAGGCGCTGTTCGGCAAGGCTGGTCTCGACCTCACGGAGTTCTTGAACTCGGGAGCTCAGGGTCTGGACGAGTTCGCCAAGAAGGCTTCGGACCTCGGCATCGTCATCGACACCGAGACCGCGGCAAAAGCGGACGAATTCAATGACACGCTCGGCGATCTGAAGGCGCTGACCAGCGGCCTCGCTCTGGCGGTGGCACAGGAACTGCTCCCGGGCATGACCGAGGTTGCGAAAAGCTTCGCGGAGACTGGCCAGAAGGGCGAGAAGCTCAAGGAAACCGCGCGAGAGATCGCTGCGTTTTTCAAGATCCTCGGCACGCTCGCTTCTGGCACCGCTACCGCGTTCAATCTGGTCGGCACTGGCCTGGCGACCATCGCCGGTCAGGCATCGGCCTCGCTCAAGTTCCTGACCGGGGATTTCAAGGGCGCCGCGGCGCTCTACCGGGAGGCTTCCGTTGGCTTCGATGAGGCGTTCGGAAAGGCGTTCGGTGGTCGTGGCCCTACAGCTCCCCGTAAGCCCGGAGTCACCGCTGCGCATAGGGCGTTGCCGGCGATCAATGAATCGGCCATCGCCAAGGCTCTCTCGAACCCCACTGCTTCGAAAACGGGCAAGTCTGAAGCCCAGAAGGAGGCCGAGCGCCTGCAGCAAGCCTACGAGCGGCTGCGTGATACCCAACTGGAGCAGATCGCGCTCTTCGGGAAGACGGGGGATGCAGCGAAGGTCCGTTACGACATCGAGCATGGCGAGCTCGCGCAGCTTTCCAAGGAAAAGCAGGACGAGTTGTTGCAGGGAGCACAGAAGCTAGACCAGATGAAGCTGCAGAAGGAATTGCAGGACGCAGCTGACGAGGCCGTCAAGAAGGAAACAGACGCCTTCAACGATCGGCAGAAGCAGGCAAAGGACCAGCTCGCCGACATGGCATTCGAACTGAGCCTGCTCGGGATGTCCAACAAGGAGCGAGAGCGCGCCATCGCGCTGAAGTATGCGGATGTCGATGCTACGAGCGAGCTGGGTAAGTCCATCGCCGACATGTCAGACCGACTCTACGAGGCCAGCAAGGCAGCGCATGCGTGGGATGACTTCCAGCGCAATATTTCGGATTCCCTGGCCGACCTGTTCACCGGCACGAAGAGCGTGACCGATGTTCTGAAGAACTTCTTCGACACGCTCGCGCAGCAGATCGCTCGCAGCATCGCGGATGGGTGGGCGGAGAAGATCTCCGGGTTGATCAAGGGCTCGGCCAGCACGTCTAACAGCGGAACGTCGACAGGCAGTGGGAACTTCTTCGCCAACTTGCTTGGGTCCCTATTCGGCGGCCAGCGAGCCGCTGGCGGATCCGCGATGGCGGGGAAGATCTATGAGGTCGGCGAATACGACCGGCCCGAGATGTTCATGTCGCGCGGCCGCCAGTACCTGATTCCCGGTAACCAGGGTTCCGTGGTCCCCATGGGCGGAGGACGCGGCAACGTGACCCAGCAGTTCTATGTGCAGGGCGTTCTCGATAGCCGCACGCGGATGCAGCTCGAGCAGAAGACAGGAACGGCAGCGCGCCGGGCCATGGCGAGGAATGGCGCATGACGGCCTATGCGATCGAACTGGACATCTGCCCGGCATACGGCTGGCAGGGCGGGCCGGAACTCAGCACGCGCATCATCGGGCTGCGCAATGGTCACGAGCGCCGCAACGCGAACTGGACCGGGGTGCGGCATCGCTTCGTGCTGCCGTTCCAGAACATCACCGACCAGAGCTACCTCAATGACCTGAAGTCCGCATTCCTCGCGATGCGCGGCCAGCTCCACAGCTTCCTCGTGAAGGACTGGAGCGACTTCGAAGCTGCGGGGGAGTCGCTGGGGAACGCCCCTGCGGGCACGACCGCCGTGCAGCTGCAGAAGGTGTCTACCTTCGGCATCGCTTCCTACACGCGGCAGATCACGAAGCCCAAGGCCGGGACTGTCACGGTGTACCAGGCGGGCGTCGAGAAGGCTGGCTCGCTGGACACGACTACGGGCCTCTTCACACCGAGCACCAGCTGGACCGAGGGGCAGCCCCTGACGTGGGACGGAGAGTTCTATGTCCCCGTTCGCTTCGCCTCCGATCTTCTACCCATGACCATCGACAACAAGTCCGGCGCGAACCACGTCCTGAACGGCAGCATCGAGCTGGTCGAGGTGTTCGGCGAATGAAGACCATCGACGCAACCCTGCTCGCCCACAAGGCGCAGCCGGCAACTACGCTTTGCGACCTTCTGCTCGTGGGACCGGTGGTGAGTGACGACTCTTCCGGATCGGTCTACTACGGATTCGCGGGTCTCGATCGCGACGTCGTGTTCGCGCCGTCCGTCTCCATCGGCGAGATCACCTTCAAGGCCACGACCGGCGTGCAGATGAGCACGCTGCAGACCTCGTCCGACCTGTCGGTGGACAACGCCGAGGCTGAAACGCTGGTTCCAGTAGCCGGCTACGAACTCGACGGCTTCACCCAGGCGCAGATCGACGCCGGCGCGCTGGATGCAGTTCGGTTCCTCGTGCTGCAAGTGAACTACAACGACCTGACGGCGGGCCGCTGCGAGATCGTCGCCGGCGGCACCATCGGCGAGGTCAAGACGAAGTTCGGGCAGATGACCGTGCTCGAGCTGCGGAGCCTGGCGCAGCTGCTGAAGCAGCGGACGATCGTCGAGCTCGACTCGCTGTTGTGCCGCGCGCGCTTCGGCAGCCAGCCCATCGGCACCGGCGGCGGGGTCGTGGAGGAGCGGTTCCCCTGCGGCTTCGACCTGACGACCGAGTGGGTGGATGGCGCCATCACGGACGTCGGCGACGAGACCGATCGCGAATTTGCCGATTCGGCGCTGGAGCAGGCAGCCGACTACTTCGCCCCCGGCGTGGTCGAGATCGTGACCGGAGACAATGCCGGCCAGCAGGTCGAGGTCGACGCCTTCGCCGCCGGCGGGATCGTGACCCTGAAGTTCCCCGTGGTGAGCGCGCTGGCCATCGGCGACAGCTACCGCATCCGCCGACAGTGCACGAAGGCGTGGACCGGACACAACAGCTGCGAGACGTTCTGGGGTAGCGAAAAGCCCAACCACGCGAGGATGGAACCGCATATCCCGGTGGGCGACGCCGGGCTGCTGAACTCCCCGGGTGCGGCCCTGCCGCGTGGCGCCGGAGGTACGGGCGAATGAGCCGGCTCGTGGCCCCGCTGGACGACGTAGAGCGCGCGGCCTTCATCGCCGAGGCGCGGACCTACCTGCGCGTGCCGTTCCGCCACGCGGGGCGTTCGAGGCGCGGCGTGGACTGCGTCGGGCTGGTCGCGATGGCGCTGGCCGCGATCGGCCGTGAGGTCGACGACAGGCGAGACTACGGCCGCACCCCGGTACGCGATGGCCTGCGCGCGGTGCTAGTCGACCACTTCGGCGAGCCGGTTGCCGACGCCCAGCCAGGCGACGTCGCCCTGATGCGCTGGCACCGCAACGGCGAGATCGACCTGTTCAACCATGTCGGCATCCTCACCGATCACCCGCTTGGCGGCCTGGCGCTGCTGCACGCGCTGCACAGCAACGGCCAAGTGGTCGAACACCGCCTAGCCGATCCGTGGCCGCGTCGCATCGTCGAGAGGTTCAGGCCGTGAGTGGGTCGACCATCGGTGGGTTCGTCGGCGCCGCCATCGGATTCTGGTTCGGCGGCCCGCAAGGCGCGCAATGGGGCTTCATGATCGGCTCGGCGGTCGGCGGCTACGTCGACCCGCAGAAGATCGAAGGCCCGCGCCTGACCGATGCGCAGACCCAGACCAGCAATGAGGGGGTGCCGCGTCCGATCGTATACGGCACGGCGGCGGTGGGCGGTAACGTGATCCAGTGCGGCCCATTGGTCGAGCACAAGACGTCGAAGCGCGCCGGCAAGGGCGGCCCGGTCCAGACCACCTACACCTACACCCGAACCGTCGCCATCCGCATCTGCGAGGCCGCGCCGCTCGGCGGGGAGATGAAGCTGCGGCGGGTCTGGAAGGACGACAAGCTCATCTACGACGCCTCCGGGTCTGGCCTGCTCGATGCCGACTCCGCGACGTTCGCGAGCATCCTCACGTTCTACAGCGGCGCCGAGGATCAGTTGCCAGATCCGTCGCTCGAGGCGTTGCCGGCGGAGAACGGCGGCGGCGTCGGTAACGTGCCGTCCTACCGCGGCACCTGCTACGCGGTGCTGACCGATCTCGACTGCACCGACCGCCAGGGCGCGGTGTCGCAGTTCCGATGGGAAGTGTGCAGCGAGGCCACGATCGGCCCTGCCAATCAGTCCTACGATGAGCTGTCTTTCAGTGGCCCGTCTCCATGGGCCGCAGATGCGAACGGCAAGACCGACCCGCGCAAGGCTGGACTCACTTACCAGTACGCCGGCATTCACTACAACACCGACTACAACGATGCCGATGTGGTGTGGCGCGACACCATCGAAGAGGCCATCGAAGATCAGCAAGCAATCTACAGCGTCTCTAGCATCGGCGTTCCATCGCTTGTCGGCTGGACAAAGCGCTTCGGTGGCATGGGCGGAGATTTGCCAACTTCGCCATTCGAGTCCGTAACCGGATTTGAGGATCGCTATGTCCTAGGTTTGGTGTTCATGCGATATGCCGCATCCGTCACCGAGGCTATCGAGGTGTTCGGAGCGGGCGGTGCACACACAGCATGTTCGTTTTACACCGAGGAGCTTTTCGCAGGCAGGCTTCTGTCGAATAGCGGCGGAAGTTTGCTGGCCAGGAATGTGACCGTACAACAAGCATCGGTTTCACCTGCCGGCGCAGATGGCAATTGGGGTTGCTATGACGGCGGCTCATTTAATAGTTCCGGCGTGGACACGTTCAACGCATATATCATTGCGTGCCGTCCCGTCCTGTCTTGCACAGAAGTACCACCTGCTGGCGCTATCCAAGTTCCGGATGCCAACGACTTCTACCTTGTCGACGGTCAATTGGTCGATTACGGCGGAACGTGCACGGAGACGGCTGGTACATTTAAGCAGCTGTCTCTGCTTACCGATGGCCTGGATGGAGATTCGCTCGGCACTGCAAAAATCCTGACATACCCGTTGGGGCCTGTTCTCAAGTCGACGGACGCGAACTATTCGAGTGAAGCGTTCTGGACTGCGTCGTATGACACTGCGGTCGCAGCTGGGTACATGCCTTCTGGGATGACCTATTCCAGCAGCGGGGGGGGCGGCGCTAGTACGTACCCGAGAACTACGAGCACCGCTTGCCTGTGCATCCCCTCGCTGCCTCCGGTGATCCCTGGGACCGTACCGCTTTCGGAGATCGTCGCAGATCTGTCCAACCGCGCTGGCGTCGCTAGCGACCAGGTGGACGTGTCGTCGCTCGAGGCGATTCCCGTGCGCGGCTACCCGATCGCTCGCCAGACTTCGCCGTCTGAGGCCATCCGCCCGCTGCAGGATGTGTTCGATTTCGACTTCCCGGAATGGGGCAATAGTGGTGCCGCCACGACTAAATTGCGTGCGGTGCTTCGGGGGGGTGCAATCAAGGTCACCATCACCGACGACGATCTGGTCGATACAGACGAGGACGACGACGGAACGCGGCCCCAGCAAGTGGAGTTTCCGCGGAAGGTGTCGCTGACGTTCGCCGACCCGAATGCCAATTACGAGCCTGCCACGCAACCGGCTGAGCGCACCACCGAGAATGTGAAGGCGGTGGGTGAAGCGCAAATCTCGACAAGCGTCGTTCTGACCCGATCCGAAGCGGCCGTGGTGGCTGACAAGCTGCTCAAGCGCCTGTGGGAAGAGGCAAATGGCCGCATCACCCGCGAGTTGCCGGAAGAGTTCAGCCAGTACACGCCGAGCGACCCTGTGAGTTTCCTCGGGAAGCGATGGCGCATCGAAAAGGCGGAGCGCACTGAAGGCACGAACCGGTGGAACATGGTGCGCGACCGCGCGAGCAGCGCATCCTCAACGGCGACAGGATCGCCCGTGCAGACGCCAACTGCGCCGACTTCTACCGTTCGCGGTCCGACGATCGCCGCTTTCATGAACCTGCCTTCTTTGCGTAGCGCGGACAACGTGCCGGGCATGTATGTCGCCGCCCAAGGATTGCTCCCTGGATGGGCGGGGGCCGACATCTATCTCTCGGTCGACGGCGGCGTCACGGAGCAGAAGGTGATGACCATCGTGAGCCCGGGAGTTCTGGGCGAACTGGCCGTCGACTGCGATGCGGACGGCGGCGACAGCAGCGGATTGCTCGAGGTCCAGGTGCTGGAAGGTGGCGAGCTGGACTCGATCACGGAGGCGCAAATGGATGCGCGCCTGAATGGGTTCGCGATCATCACTGACGGAGTCGCCGAAGTAGGGCAGTTCCAAGATGCGACGGAGACCTCAACCGAAGGGCGATACGACTTGACGAACGTTCTGCGCGGACAGCTCGGCACCGAAGCCGTGGAACACTTGGCCGGCGACCGCTTTGTCCTGCTGGATGAGAGCGTGCGTTTCCTGCCGCTCGACGCTGCCTTGGGCGGCCAAACGCTGATCTTCCGCGCCGTGAGTATTGGCACCGCGCCGGCGAAAAACCCGACCACGAGCGTGGTGTTCGATCCGCCTTCCTTCATCATCGACGGCGGTGGCGCATGAGCGACGTAGTCATCCTTCAGCGGTTCCGGGTCAAGCGCGATACCGCTGCAGCATTCACGACGGCAAACACGCTGCTGCTTGATGGCGAGTTCGCGTTGGAAACAGACACCAGGAAGATGAAGCTAGGGGATGGGGTGACCGCGTGGAACGCGCTCGACTATCTCGACGCATCCTTCTGGCCCTACGACAACACGACCTCGGGCCTCGCGGCAACGCAGGTGCAGGCGGCGGTGGATGAATTATCCGCCGAGAAGGTTGATTCAGTGGTCGGCGGAAGTCACATCAGCGTCGACAATACCGACCCGAAGAACCCGGTTGTGGCCGTGAGCGGCGTCAGCCCGGCCGGATATGCCGAAGGCACGGTTAACCCATCCTCTCCGGCGCTGAACGACAAGTTCTACCGCACCGACAAGAACCTGCTGATCTTCTACGACGGCACGCGTTGGCTCACGGTGCACGAATACGAAGCGGGCGGCGGCCTTTCCGCGCCCGGTGGCGGCATCACGGCCAACGGCGACTTCTGCTGGATCGGTCCGGTGCGCAGCGATTTCGGCATCTACTTGACCCGGTGGGCGTGCACCTCGCGTGTGCTTTCCGGAAACAACGGATCAAACTACTGGACGACGGTTCTCGGCTATCAGGATTCAGCGAACCTGACGACGACGCTCGCGTCGTTCGCGACTAACGCCGACGCCAGCAACACGCCGCTAGCGCACGATGCGCAAATCAATGCAGTTCTCAGCGGCGCCGCAAAGCGTCTGATCGTTTTCGGCAACAAGACCGGCGCCCCAGGCGCACTGGTCGCACCGTCGGCGCTGTACTACCGGCTCATCGTTCCATAGCCGCGCGCAAGCGCATCGGCACCCAGCCGGGCAGCCTGCTCCCCGCCTTCAGCGCAGCGCTCAACTTCCGCGGCAGCCGCTCGATCGTTGCGTACGAGGCCGCGGCGAAGCCGCAGGACAGTGCGCCGCCGATGACGAACGACTCCGGGAAGCCGTGCCCATTCGTCCGCATGTAGAACACGATGGGGTAGTGCCACAGGTAGATGCCGTAGGAAATCCGGCCGAGATAGGTCAGAGGCGCGAGCGAAAGCACCGTCTTTGCCGAACCCTGCATGGACAGCCCGTGTATCACCATCAGCGCGCCGATCTCCACCGCGGTGAACCCGGCGGTGAGCGAAAGCGTCGACGCTACCGGCGCCAGGTGCATCGCAGCGGCGATCACCACGGCGCCGAGCCACGGCCACAATGTCGAGGCTGCGAGACGTCGCCCGTTTGACCACAACGCATACGCGCATCCCAGCGCCAGGCCTGAAGCGCGGGCGTCGAAACGGTAGTAGACCTCCGCCCATGATTGGCCGGCGTCGACCCAGAAGATGCGCCATGCGGTCGCGGCAACGAAGAAGCCGAACATGAGCCGCGCGCACTGCTGGATCGATATGCGCCGAAGCAGGAACGCCAGGGCCAGCGGCCAGAGCACGTAGAAGTGCTCCTCGACCGAAAGGGACCAGGTGTGCCCGATAACCGCGGGAACACCCCAGAAAGCGAGGGTGTAGTCCGACAGGTAGGCCGCCGAAACGAGCGCGTCCCAAGGCGCGTCGGCCGCGGCCTCTGGGAAAAAGACAGGCGACAGCAGCACGTAGCCGACGAGCATCGCCAGCAGGGCGGGGTACAAGCGAAGCCCGCGGCGCAGGTAGAAGCGCCCGTAGTCCAGCCTTCCGGCGCGCAGCCATTCGGCCAACAGCAGTTGCGTGATCAGGTAGCCGCTCAGGACGAAGAACACGTCGACCCCGTAGGAGCCGCCGCGGGAAAACGGCACCCGAGAATGGATGGCGAGCACCAGCAGCACCGCGCACGCGCGCAGCCCATCCAGCTCCGGTCGGTATTTCATGTCCGATGCCCCCATGTGCCGAACGTACCGCAAACCGATGCGTGACGCCTGGTCGTCAATCACGCCTACCACCCGCTACCCCGCCAGAATGGGGCCACACCCCTTCGGCGGGCTTCGGCCCGCTGCTTTTTCAGAACGGGGTAGGGCCGTCATCGAAGTCTGGCGTGGCCACCGCCGCCAGCCGCGCGCGCCGCGCTCGCAGCCGCTGGGCCGCCGCAGCCTTCGCCCGGATCCTGCGCCAGTTCGCCGAGGGGACACGCTCGGCCCGCAGCGCGGCGAGGTCCGCGTCGATCCTGGCCACTTCCCGCTGCGCCCATGCCTGTTTCGTGTTCATGCCGGAGAGGATGGGGCAGGGGCGTCGCATGGGTGGCGACTGCACAAATCCTGCACCGCCCATTCCGTCGACTTCCGCTAAGTCATTGTGCCGAAAGAGAGACTCGAACTCTCACGGGGTCGCCCCCGGCGGATTTTGAGTCTATCGCCATACCCTGAGAGTGAGGCCTGACGCGGATTTTGCGGACTGTGCCGACCCCTGCCTGCCTGAAAGGCTGCACAAAAGCTGCACCGGATCACGCCATCTTGAGCGCGGCATCCATCAGGTGCGACGGCAGCAGGTGCGCGTAGCGCTGCGTGACCGCCGTCGACGAGTGGCCGAGGAACTGGCCGATCGTGTGCAGCGGGACGCCCGCCTGGGCGAGCCACGACGCGCAGGTGTGGCGCAGGTCGTGCCACCGGCACTCGATCCCCAGCGCATCGCGCGCGGCGGTCCACTCGTCGCGCAGCTGCCGGTCGCCGATCCCCAGCGGCAGGGCCGCGGCCAGCCCGCGCACCTTCGCGTGCAGCGGCACCAGCTGCAGGACGCGCGTCTTGCTCGTCCGGTCCAGCCGCAGGAAGTCGCCCTGTACGTCGTGGTGGGTGAGCCGCAGCAGGTGGCCCCGCCGAATCCCCGTGTACGCCGCCAGCAGGACGTAGCCGCGCCCTGCAGGGCTCGCCATCGCGTCTGCCAGCGCCTCGACCTCCGGGAGCGTCAGGAATCGCTCACGCGGCGGCTCAGGCAGCAGGGCGATCGCCGCGGGCCGATCCAGCCACCCCCACTCCCGCCAGGCCGCACGCGTGATCTGGCGCAGGATGCGGCCCTTGTGGTTGATTGTGGCCGGCGCCTTGCCGACCTCGGCTTTCTTGACCTCGGTCCACACGTCGCCCGCCTCGGTCAGCTTGCGCCCGACGATGTAGGGCAGCAGCTGCCGGGCATGGTTCCGGGTCTGCCGTGCGCTGCCCAGGTGGGGGACGTGGCCGAGCAGCCACTTCTCGAGCGCGTCGGCGATCAGCCTTTCCGGCTGGCGACCAGCCGCAGCGTCGCGGACCTTGCCGAGCCATGCGCGCTCGTAGGCTTTGGCGTCGGCATAGGTCCAGTGGCGAGAAGTCTTGCGATACGTTCGTCCGCCGTAGCAGACGGTGACTTGATAGCTTCCGTTTTCACGCTTGGCGACTGGCATTGCTTGACTCGGCGGCGCGCCCAAAAGGCGGCGAGGTCTGCGGGGTGGATCCTATCGGACTTCGGGCCAGAGCCCAAACGGACGGCTGCGAGGTCGCCGGCGCGGATGGCCTGGCGTAGCAGCTTGGCCGAGCATTCGCTGCGCTCGGCGGCTTGGGCGACGGTCAGCAGCCTGGACGCCGGATCACCCACCCGCCCCCTCCCGCACAACCTCCACCCACACCGCAAGATGGCAAACCTGCCCGTCATCGGTCGTGCTGTAGCTGTACATGCCGTCCAAGTGGCCGAAGGTCAGCACCGGAACATCGGGAAGCGCTGGCACGGTGAACCGCTCGCCTCGCTTCAGGGTGGCGATGGTGTCAGGCATTGGGGAGTCCCATCCGCCTTCGACCCCGCCATGCCATTCGCGGATTGCGCCGCACTGGCAGGCTTGTCGCGTTGGGATCAGGTAGCGGTTCGTGTGGGTTGTGCGCCAGCTATGACCGAGCGCTCGGCAGCACATGGCGCGGAATCTCTGAATCGCCTCCATCACTCACCCCCATTCCGCACGAGGCGGACGCGCTGGCCGCAGAAGTCGTGCGACACGGGCACGATGCAGACCTCGCCGACCTTCCCGCGCACCTTCACCACCGGCGCATCCTGCACCCGCAGCCAGGTGCGGCAGAGTTCGGCGAGCATCGGCCCAGCCGGCACCCTGATAGCCGCGCCCTGCTCGCAACCTTGCAGCAGGCGTTCAACCGCGATGCGCTCAACCATTCCCCTTCTCCCCCATGCAGGCGTCGATGGCGACGCGTTCGCGTACTGCGCGGTTCATGGCGTCCAGCGCGTCGGCTACATTCTCCGGGCTGGTACGCAGTTTCGCGTCATCCGTCAGTGCCGCATAGACCGCGTAGCCGTCGAACAGCAGCTCCCGCAACGTCGCATCCCGTTCGGCGGCTTCCTTCTCCGCAGCATGGGGCATGACTCTTCTATATGATTGGACGACCCTCTAAGTGCTGTGCATGAACACTCTTGGTGCATTGACTTATTTGCATCTTTCCTACATCCTTCCCACTTCTAAATGAAGAGAGGGAGTCATGCTGCATGTATATATACATATCTGATTGATTATATTGTGCATAGCTCATCTTAGCATTCAATGTGTCATCACTTGCATGAATAAGGCTTAATGTGTCCCTAACAGAACATTAAAACCTGAAACACACAGAACAATTTCATGCTTCGGTTCACAACTAATTTGCCTTGGTTGCTTGATTTAACTGAGATGCATTGTGCTTCCACTTCTTCCTATCACTTGGTATCAAACTGCTCTCTTGACTTCATTTCTCTACTGAGCATTCATTGTCACTACATCTGCTGCTACAAACTTGTTTGCACAGTTTTTGGCTTGCCTTCCATGCCACAAATTTATGATCTCTGCTGAGCATTCATATCTACTGCATTTATCAAATTTTTTTTGATGATGTCAATGGGGGAGAATAGTTTGATATCCGTCAGTATGTCAACTTGAGTCAATATGTCAACTTGAGTCTGCGAGTCTATATGCCAATTTGTCAAAGGGGGAGAATAGTGATTATCTTGGTGATAATGGTTATATTGACTCATAGTGTAGTGTTGCCATCATCAACCATGACTCATAGTGTAGTGTTGTCATCATCAAAAAGGGAGAGATTGTTGTACCCCTGGGGTTTATGGTATGATTTATGGTTTTGATGATGTCGAAAACCATGAGTATGATCTTGATGATGTAGAATATGAACGCATATCAATGTTACATGTTTGATGTCCTGAGCATGGTTGCCTTGGTGCATTAAGTCTTATGCTTGATGCATTTATCTTATGTCTTGTTGATTTCTTTATCATGTGATGAATTCTTGAAGAGCAGGTTGTCAGATGAAGGCTAGACTAGTAGTCTTCCTGGAGAACCGTCATGTGCACTTGAAGTAATTGTATCTGAACAGCATCCGTAGAAGGAAGCCCTGATCAACTTTCTCTAGAAACAAGGTGAAGTCGATGCAAGATTACCACCAGGTCGACGCAGGCATGAGAACTCAAGAGAACAAGCCATTCTGTCTAGCATCAGGATGTCGATGCAGGTGTCCACTATGTTGACGCAACATGCTCTCAAAAGCCGGTTCAATTGTTGATCTTCATTGGAGCTTTGACGCAGCAAGTGACTGCTTCGAAGCATCTTGTCTCCAGTCGGTACTCATAGTATCAGTGGACTGCATTAATGTAGCAGAACAACTAAGTGTTTACACTGAAAGGTCAGGTCGACGCACAAGGTTGATACGTCGATGCAGCAGAACAACTGAAAGCACATGCTGCAAGAACAGGTCGACGCATCAAGGAAGTGCATCGACGCACCAAGTCAAAAGCCAGCATTCGAAATCTTCTGTTCAAAGGCTCTATCTTCACTCTGAATTAACGCTACAGTGGAGTGCATCGATGCACTTAGCTCGGAACCAGAAATTGGAAACACAACAACGTCGGAGCATCGAGCGATTGCCTCGACGCACCTTCATACATTCATGTACTTCTTGCAAGCTGACTCCGGGAAGTTGCTTCGACCCATCTTCAAGTTGCGTCGAAGCACCAACATCTCCTATGAGGCACGTGATGAACTTATGGAATCAGGTGACCTTGAACTCCATTGGTTGGAACTTGATATTTATACACCTGGCGCGCTTCCAGATAATTTCTGAAGAAGAATATTCTTATTTGGCAAGTGGACCAATGGGATTTCAGCTAAATAACCCTCTTATCCACTTGGATTTGCGGAGCCCCTGTTTCCTATAAAAAGGTCTCACCATCGAGTGAAAGAGATGAAGTAGTTGCCATCAAGGGTAGCCGCCGTAGCCATTGAGAGAGAGTCTCTGCCAGAGACAGATCTGTGAGGGAAAGAGCCGCAGTTGCGAAGAAGGAAGGAGAGTGAGTCTTTAGAAGAAGAAGAAGAGAAAAAGAGTGAGAACAAGAGCAGTTCCAGATATACAGTTCGAAGAAGAATTTGAGTACATCCGTAGCTTTCATTGAAGATCTGTTGGTCTCATCAATTCGTGGATCAATTCTAGAACTACTGTGCTCTTTTGGAGCTACATTTTTCTCTCTCTTGTTTTGTTTTTTGTTGTTGTTCGTTTTTCATTTTCCTTCTTACTTTTTCGATACCTTGTCTGGGGATCGGGTTCCTTCTGTGCGTACAGAAGACGGGAGAAGTGCCTTCTCCGGGTTCCCTCTGAAGGTTCAGAGGAAGAGAGGATCGTCCTCTGGGTTGTGAGCAACGGGGCATTGTTCACAGGTTCCCTCTGTGTTCGTAGAGGAAGGGAGGCGTGTTCCTTCGGTCACTACTGAGGTAGTGGATTCTGATCTAGCTTGGTGCTAGATCAAGGGTTGAGGGATTTGTCTCCCTCTGGTTCAAGCTGTTCGTCAGCATTTTGTTGCGGACTGAGTCTGCTTCTTGCGGTTTGCAAGGGGATGTCTCACTCAGGTTTGAGTGAGGGGTGGATGTAGATCTGCGAGGTAGATCAAACCACCTTAAAAATCCTGCGAGTATTGTGGCTTGATGCTGTGCGTTTGTTCCCTATCTTCTACCTCCCCTTCGCAGGTTGGTGCTTGAGTTGTTTCTTCCTTACAATCTGATATAGTGTTACTCTAGTATGAGCTAGTGTGTCTGATATTTGATCTGCATGAACAAGTGTATGCTAAGGTTAGCGTCCATTTAATTCCAGCACACCGTCCTATGTTTGATTGTGGTTCGGACTGAACCATCAGTTTGTTGTCTCCTTTCGCTTGGAGTATTTTCATTGTGTGTTAAGCGTTCGAGTTTGGTTCCATGAGAACTGTTAGTCATCTATGAGAATCTGTGCTGTGAGCTTTCAGCTATTGTCACCTGCAATTTTTTAATTCCGGCTAGCTGCATTTTATTTCAGGCTTTTGTAGTTCAAAATTGGGCTGAATATTGTAGTTGGATCCATTCACCCCCCCTTTGGATCCCACCGTACACCCATCTCTTTCCCAACAATTGGTATCAGAGCAGGTTCTCTGGTTGATCAGATCCAGCGATTTGTAGAGAAGATTCTGTCACTTGGGTGCGGTTGTTAGTTTAATTCTGGATTATTGTCTGAATTAAGCATGATGGATTGTCCACTGGTTTTTGATGGTTCTAATTTCGATTCATGGTTTCGCAGCATGCATAAGTTTGTTAAGTCTGTTAATTCCAGTCTATGGAATCTTATCACACATGGTCCACATAAATTGTCAAAGGATAGATCTAAGTGGACAGACACTCATAGATCTAGGAACATTGAAAATCTTAGAGCACTGAATTTAATAAAGGCAACTATTGATGTGGCTATGCTTCGTGTTTTTCTAACTGCAGATCTGCCAAAGACATCTTGGTTAAACTGAAGATTGCCAATGGAGAAAATGAAGACAGATGCATGATGGCTGTTGGGTTCACTGCACTCTCTCTCTATCTTTGATAATGGTTTTGATGATTATAATATATTGTGCATGTGTTCCACTTGAGTTTAGAATGTTCTTATCTTGATTTCATTGAATGGCATTGGGTGTTTTCTTTTGGTTGAATCAGACTGCCTTTAGGCAGTTTCTCTTTTTCCCAGTGCAAGGGTCAACCCCATGGGTCGACCCCTAGTTCCCTCAGCCTGATTTCATGCTTTGGACTATGCTTGGCACTCATATATGGGTGCTTGATCTGAATTGCAAATGGCCCTTTCATCTATGTTGCATTTGTTGGATTGCGAGCTTGTGTGTTTAATGAATTGTGTGAGTTCATATTATTTTGACGAAGATTCAAGTCCCAGATCCTGTTGACATAGTATTGGTTTTAATGTCTTAATGTGTTTTTAATTGTTCAAACACCCTGGTGTATGACTGGTTCTGTTTTACATTTACATATGTTGATTGTTATTGAGTGCGTTAACGCACTGCGTTCGCTGCGTCTACGCAGCTCTTCAACAAGCAGGGCTTCTGCTTCTGGGATGCCTCTGGATGCTCATGTGCGTCAACGCACTATGTTCAGTGCGTTAACGCTGCCTTCACTTGTTGCTGTCCTTGCCCTGGAACGCCCGGGCTGCGTCAACGCTGTGTACACACTGCGTTAACGCACCAGCAGGCTCAGCACCTCTGGCTGTCCGCCCTGCGTCAACGCTGTGTACACTCTGCGTCAACGCAGTCCTCCATCCAGCAGCTCTCATCTACTGGGTGGCCACTGCGTCTACGCAGTGTGTATGCTGCGTCTACGCAGCAGGCATGCGTCGACCTTTGTGTACGAAGGTCGACGCTTGTGTATCTGCGTCAACGCTGTGGGCAAGTCGAGGTCGACGCTGTGTAACATGAGCAGAGGTGTTACAAGATGTTCAGGATGCACCCAACTATGTTTACAAGATTGACTGACATCTTGGTAGGCCATGGTTTATTAAAGGATTCAAGATATGTATCTGCTGCTGAACAGTTGGCTATGTTCTTATATGCCACCGGTCATGGGGTGTCTAGTGGTGCTTTATGTGAGCACTTTCAACATTCTTCTCAAACAATCAGTAAGTATGTAAATGAAGTCATCATTGCCATCAACCATTTGAACGAAGAATATATTCAACTACCCACACCTACACAAGCTCAAGAGTGTCATCCCTACATTCGTGGCAAAGAACGTTTCTACCCTTATTTTAAGGTGAGATCTTTTGACTTAGTCATTCATCCCTACTACATTGATACCTTAAACTTACCAACGTAATTTTTTGTTAGGACGCCATCGGTGCCATAGACGGCACACACATTCCTGCAAACGTACCAATTTCAGAGCATGACCGATTTCGCAACCGTAAACAATGCATTACACAAAATGTAATGGCTGTTGTATCATTTGATATGTTTTTCCAGTATGTGTGTGTTGGATGGGAAGGATCGGCTGCTAATATGCGGGTGCTAAAGTGGGCTTTAGATGAAGGAGGTTTCTCTGTACCACCAGGGAAGTATTATTTGGTTGATTCTGGATATGAAAATTCTTCATCTTTCTTGGCTCCGTATAGGGGGGTGAAGTATCATCTTGCTCAATTCCGTGGTCGTGTTAATGTGCCTTACGAAAATAAGAAGGAAAATTTTAATCATCGTCATGCCCAATTGAGAAACGTGGTGGAGCACACATTTAGGGTCTTGAAGATGCGATTTCATACTTTACGTGAGGGCAACATGTACCCTTGGCCGACACAATGCAAGATAGTCCTTGCATATTGTGTGGTGCAGAACTTCATTCGTCGTGAACAAGGGTATGATTGGTACTTCAATCGGGTTGGTGGCGAAGATGTGCAAGGGGATGATATTGATGATCAGGAAGTTCCCATTGTATCATCCATTGGCCAGCAACAGGTTGCTACAAGAGAGTGCCTTAGGAATGAGATTGCTAATAGTATTTGGGAGTTAGCATGAGATTTTGAATTTTACTAGGCTATTCCTTCCCTTGCCATTAAATTGTGTGTGTTAAGTAGGATGACTTTACTTTCTGCCGACCTGTAGACGTGGGAACATTTACTTTAGTTCATTCATTTCTTGCTTTGTACTTAGATAATTTCTATATAAAATGTAGGTGGTTGATCTAGTAGGTTTAATGTGGTGCATTAATGGAGGATGTTTAATTAGTGCAGGGGTTACATTTACCTAATCATGTTTGCGTAACCTTTTATTTTGCAGGCCACACCCTCCCATCCCTAGCTTCTCATGCTATTGGATAGTTGGATGGCAAGATTGCAACACTTTCCAGTAATATAATCACTACAGGCAGGTTAGAGGGCTTAAAGGGGAATGATGAAAAGTCTTACGATGACAATGACATTGTGAAGGTGGTTGATTGATTGTCACAGCGACACTGTAGCGACCCGGGATCCGAGTACCAGAAAGGAACCGGCGCAACTCGAACCTCGGTGGAACGTGTCCTTCTCTCGACCTTTCAACTGGAACGCGATGCAAGGACATGGTGGGAATCGGTAAAGGCGGCTCTCGGTGATCAGCAAGTCACATGGGAGGAGTTTGAGGAATTCTTTAATGATAAATATTTTTCTGATAGAGTGCAAGAGAAGAAGGCAGCGGAGTTCGCAGCTTTGAAGCAGCGAAGTCTATCTGTGGCTGAATATGAAGCTCAGTTTTCTCGGCTTTCTCGTTATGCTACTCATTTAATATCCACCGAGAAAATGAAGCTACCTGCAAACCTGGAGTCCGAGACTCCCTTCCTCTGAGACCAGAGGGAACCCACAAGTGACACACTGTCACTTGCAACATGAGTACAAGTCTCCCTTCCTCCAAACAGGAGGGAGCCCACAGGTAGCAACCCACTACCTGCAAATCGGAGACATAAAGTCTCCCTTCTCCTGAATCCATAGGAGGAACCCCGACCTCAATCCAGAGGATCGGAAGAACAAACCTCGAAGAGTAAAAAGGAAAAATAAGAAATAGGAACACAGCGACTAAAAGCTGTAAAAAGAAACAAGCAAATGTAGCTCTCCTTTGGAGCGGTCTGGCCTGGATCTGATCCACAGTCTAGTAGATACAGGTCTTCAAATTAGCCTCTCTTCCCGAGCTCTCCCTCTCTCAATCGTTCTTTCTCTCTGTTGCTGCTCTCGCTCTTTCTTTCTTCTTCTCTGTTATTCTCTTTTGCTCTCTCACTCTTTTCTTCTATCTCTTCCTTAATCGGCCCTCTTCTTCTTTTCTTCTTCTCTGCCTCTCTATTCTTCTCAGTAGCACACTCTTGTCTTCGTTTCAGCACACTTGCCTTCGTTCCCCCACTTGCGCTATTTATCTTCGACGAACAATAGCAGTATTTACAACCCTCCGTAGGTCATGGAGAGTGTGGGAGGCACGCTCCACACCTTTGGAGTCTTCCAGAAACACTTGTACGTCTTCCACACGTGTCAGAGGGCTGAAACCTCAGATCACGTGTCCTCATCATTAGGGTATATCTCTTCCAACGGGTCAGGAGGTACCTGACATTGCATCAAACACTTAGAGGGCAATGGATATATGCAAGAGGTTTAAGTCCCAAGAGAATATAAAAGCTGCACGCACACAGTTTACACACTCAAGGGAAATGTGCATGAGGTTAGAGTTGGCAAATCAAGCACGGGCTATTGATCAGACAAACCTCAGAATATGCACGAGGTATAAGCACACAGTACAGACACTCTTCCAGAATATGCATGAGATATGAAACGAACAAAGATGCACTAAGCATGAATCTGATAGACGAAACCTGCACGGACTACATTTCTGAAGAGGAAACATGCACGAGGTATGCTTTTGACAAACCAGCTCGAGGTATGGAACACCTGCTCGAGGTGAAGGACTTGAAAAGCTGCTCGAGGTAGGAGAATGATAAAGCTGCATGAGGTATGAACACTGTTCATACTCAAAGTATGAGGGTCAAAAGCTGCACGAGGTTGGCTTTAGAAAAGTTACACGAGGTATCACCTCGTAAGTGCAAAGTCTGCACGAGGTATATTCTCGTCAGTACAAAGTCTGCACGAGGTATAACCTGTAAGACGAAAAGTGTGCTCCAGGTACCAGAAAGATAGAAAGTTTGCTCGAGGTACACGATGAGACGTAAAACCTGCTCGTGGTATGCATTTAATAAACAGCACGGGGTTTGAAACTAGAAAAATGGCACGAGGTATAGAAAGACGCAGAAACGACACGAGGTATGAAGACGCGCAAGAACGACACGAGGTATAGAAAGACGCAAAAGTGACACGAGGTATGAAGAGGCGCGGAAACGACACGAGGTATAAGGTGAATCAGCACGAAGTATGACCTCGTCAACAAAGGACCTTCACGAGTTATGAACACTGTTCATACTCGAGGTTCACATGAACAAGCACAGACTTTAGAAACTGAAACCTACACGAGGTTAAAACGACACGAAGTATGGACTTGGTGAAACAACACCTCGTCAAACAAAAACTGCACGAACCATAAAATGGATAAATCTGCACGAACCATAATATGGATAAATCTGCACGAGGTGCTACAGTGTTCTGCTCGAGGTATGCAATGCACGGACTAAATGCTTGTTACATGACGTTCTAGTGTGTAACCTTTATGGTTATGAAAAGTGAAAAGAGAAAGTGCATTCTCTTTACATGTTAGTGCATTCTTGTTCATGAAAGGCCACAGTTACATTCTTGCTTGATCATACTTAATCATTTTCTCATATCTCAATTAGATCATATCGTGTTACTTTGGTTTATTCACATGATTCATCATATCTGTATGATTTTACCTTGTTCTTTAGAGCTAAAACATTTATCACTTGAACATTGCCTTCATGTTGATGCGAAGATATCTACTGGGCATGTGTGCTCATTACCCTGCTTTTC
This sequence comes from Amorphophallus titanum, assembly GCA_024336825.1. Lineage (NCBI taxonomy): Eukaryota > Viridiplantae > Streptophyta > Magnoliopsida > Alismatales > Araceae > Amorphophallus > Amorphophallus titanum. The sequence continues at coordinate 11,609,853 of JANBPO010002302.1, forward strand.
AATATTTTCAGGAAATACTAGCGGGTCAGATTCGAAATATTCAAGTGATGGATCCGAGAGTAATTGATGGTTCGAGAGAAGCCGTAGATAGGTTAGTCAAGAGTCAATTATGTAATTTTTACTTTATTGAGTCCAGATGTTCAATGAGTCAATAGTATGTACTTGACAGTTATTATCAATGAAAGTTAGAATTTTGATCAATTATTGTGTCCATTCATCTTATGTGTGAATGATTGCGCTCTGAATTATTACTTGCTTGAGGCTTCTCTTGCCGGCTGTTCACATTCCCGAGGAGGTCTTCCGTTGTATTAAAAGCTCGGGGCATGACAGTTGCCGTGCCATTGCTTGAGGCATTGTGATTTATGGCACTGGCTGGATTGAGAGTTGGGGGAAAAATGTGGGCAAGCGTGCCGCATGAGTACCCTGTCCCAATGTTGAATGTCATGTCCTCGGATGATATCATGTTCTGGAGGAGTGATCTCTGACAGATTATGGGGTCCCTGTTAGTTGCTGTGAGCGGCTGGTAGGGTTGACCGAGTGGTCGACCACGGTAAGAAGTGTATTACCTGGGGACCTGTGTGCATTGGTCGCGGTGTTATCGACCAACTTGCTGTTGTAGCAGGTGGCATTTGTCGGTTCTAGAGAAGTGTACCATGGATTGTAAGAGGTTATGTCCTGTGGCTCTATGGTAAGAGTGCAACCGAGGATTGACAGGCGTCCATCTAGAGCAGTTGAGATGAGATGGGATTCGATTGAATAATGGATAGTACCTGTGTGTGGAGATCTCTGATGAGATGTTAGCATTGGATGTGGTGATCCTTGGTTTATGACCAGCATGAGAGGATTTCCCTGTAAGCTTGAGTCGATTGACGTAAGGATCGAGGATTGTGGAATCCTATCATTTGGTTTCACCGTGATCCCCTGAGAGGGTAGAGTTGGCGTGAGGATCAGATATGATGCGGTGTTCGAGTGAGATTAGGCTTGAGATGCGATAATGGTCTGTGGAAGGTTAGCGGATGGCTTGTTGCGATTTGGATCGCCCCTGTTAGGCTGGTGAAGGTTTCTTGTTGGTGAGTGTTTGGAGACTGGTGGATGGTCTTTCATAGACAGAAGATGCTAGTTGTTATGGCTCGAGAATGGTGAGAGCCGTGTGCCAGCGAGGCCTTGGGTGGTTGATCATGAGATGTGCTTTTGCCCGAATTGGATCTGGGAGTTTGTTAGAAGTTTATCTTCTGGCAGAGTTGGCCAAATTGCTAATGGTGTTCGGCTTTCTAGGTGTGAGCTGGTAGAAGCTCAGTGTTGGCTGCCCTTAGTGTAGGGTGTGGGATCGATCAATGGGTTGTGAAGCTGGCATTTGGTTGGTCCATCGAGCATGAGCGTTGACCAGTGGATTGGTTCCCGAGATGAGGATTGAATTTCCTCATTGAGCGAGGTGGTGGTAGCGAGATCATGGTTGATTTTCATGTTGGCTGAGGCGATGCCAGATAGTACTTCTTGCATGTGCCTACTCTGACGATCGATGTGTCTTGGATTGTAAGCAAGGCGTAATCCCGTGTTGGCAGGGTGGTTGCCGGTGAGAAGCGTTGCCCATTCCCTGATGTGTAAGGGTGTTGGCGCTGCTCCAGAAGGATGAGTGCCAGTTGGGCGGTGTTTGTGAGAATTTGCAGCTGGTGTTGTGATTTTCAATGTGTTGAGGATCGGAGCCTGCGGAGTTGCAGAGGATTGTCGGGGTGGAGGATCCCGAGTTGTCATTGTGGTGGCTGTGCACGGGGATCTGAGTGTGCGGCGGAGGATCGTAGCATTGGATGCTACGGGCAGATTTTTGAGGATGTGTAGAGCATCGGAGGATTGGTTCCTCGGTGTGAGATTGTCTCGGTTGCGTGAGGCGTGTTATTGTCGTACCGTTGCTTGAGGCATTGTGATTTGTGGCACTGGCTGGATTAAGAGCTGGGAAAACATGCTGGCGAGGTTGCCGCATGAGTACCCTATTTCTATGTTGGAAGTTGTGTCCTTGGGTGAGATAGTATTTTTGGAGAAGTGATCTCTGACAAGATTATGGGTCCCGGTTGGTGGTCGTGAATGCCTAGTGAGGTTGCCCAAGTGATCGAACATGGTAAGAAGTGTATTATCTGGGGACCCGTGAGCATTAGTCACTACATCATCGACCAGCTTGCTGTGGTAGCAGGCGGCACTTGTCAGTTTTGGAGAAGTGTGTCATAGATTGTAAGAGGTTGTGTCCCAAGGCTCTGTGGTAAGAGCAGAGCCGGGGATTAGCAGGTGTCATTTTGGATCATTTTTAGGCGAAGGATTTGGTGGGACAAGACGAAGGACAGTGCCTGTGTGCGGAGGTCTCTAATGAGACATTGGCGTTGGATATGGTGATCCGTGGTCTGTGACCAGCAAGGGAGGATTCCTCGTAAGTCTGAGTCGAGTGACGTGAGGACCGAGGAGGGATCCTATCATGTGGTTTTACCGTACTCCCCTGAGAGGGTGGAGTTGGAGTGAGGCTCGAGATCGGTTGCGGTGTCTGAGCGAGCTTTGGCTCGAGTTGTGGTATTGGTCTGTGGAAGAGTCAGCAGATGGCCTGTCAAGATTTGGAATGTGTCCTTCAGATCTGGTGCAAGACCAGGAAAGAAGGAAGAAGCTGAGTAAGTTAAGGTTTCCCGTTGATGCGTATCTGGTGACCAGTGGATGGTCTTTCACAGACAGAAGATGTTGGTTGTTGGGGCTCGAGAATGGCGTGAGCCATATGCCAGCGGGGCCTTGGGTGGCCGATTATGAGGTGTACTTTTTCCCATATTGGATCTGGGGTTTGCTTGGAGTTTGTCTTCCGACAGGGTTGGCCATGTTGCTGAGGGCGTTCGGCTTGCCAAGTGTGAGCTAGAGGAAGCTCAGTGATGGCTGCCCCTAGTGCAGGGTGTGAGTTTGGTCAGCGGGTTATGAAGCTGGCATTTGGATGGTCCGCTGAGCATGAGCGTTGACCGGTGTTGGTTTCCATGATGAGGATTGCATTTTCTCGATAAACAAGGTTATGGCAGTGATGTCGTGGTCGATTTTTGTGTTGGCTAAGGCGACGCCAGACTTTTACTTCTTGCATGTGCCTGCTCTGATGATCGATGTGTCTTAGATTGTGAGCAAGGCGTTGTCCGCGATCATTGTCTGGCCGCGTCCCTCAAGACCGTGGTTTTTCCAGGCATCGAGGTTTGGCTGGGGCTCTGGTGGCATCGTCAGTCAATTCATGGTGTTCTCCCCTTGTGGCTTGGTGTTTGTCCTGAATTTCGAGGATGAAATTCATATAAGGGGGGAAGACTGTAATGCCCCGGATTTTTTTCGGGTATTTTTGTGGGCCCCGGATTGAGTTTAGCGATTTCCATGTGTTTTTATCAATCGGACCTTCAGAACCCCAAATAAAATATGAAAATTACACGACTCGACTCAGAAAAATATGACGGACACAATGGAGCCATGCTGGCAAGCAACCGAGGTCTTGAAAAATATGAAGGGCGAGAGATGCCCCCATCAGAGACCCATCCACAGAGTGCCGAGACGAGTTCCGAAACAAATGGACGTATCAAAGACGATAGGCCAGGTGAGTTTTGTTGATTGTTCTTGGCCCATTAGCGCCATAGAGTATGCATAAGAGCTCCCAGGGGAGTTAGTATGACTACAGCTCGTGGGAGATAAAAGATTGGGGGCACTATTCACCTTAGGGGTGACTCAAGTTCTATTTCTCTATAGGTGTCATTGGAGCTCACGCGATGATATCTTATGAAGCCTCGTGGCCTAATGGAATGACTGAAATATCGGTGACATAAGGTTGCCTCCCGATTTAATTCTGACAGTATCTCCCCTTATCTCCGGATATAACAAGGGATTTATAGGAGACCTGTCCACAGAGAGCCGAGACCGGGTCCATAATCCATGGGCATATCTAAGCCCGAGGGCCACAAGGGCAAGAGCAATGAGATACTATTGGCCGTTGGAATGACTTATTCATTATTATCCTAACGAAGTCATTGAAGGACATGCTGTGTGAACCAGTGGACCCTCGTGACCCAAAAGGGGTAAGTCAAATAAAACATGGTACGATATGCTGACCCCTTTAATGACTTCTGACAACATTTCCCCTCGACTGTGGAACATGCCGAGGAACATATAGGATATCCGTCCACGGGGTGCCGAGACAGAGTCCATGAGATGTGGGCACACGAGCTTGATACCTAACTACAGGACATCGTCTTTCATTGGGGCATTTCATTCCTTTTCCCTTGTGCAAGGTCAAAGAAGAATACACCATAACAAGTGGTGGGTCTCTCTAACCTGACAGGGTGACTCGGAGAAACATTCACGCTGTAGGGGTGTAAGCCTCATTGATGTGGCTCTGAGTACCACACTTAGCTCTGACATGGGATATCAAGAGGTCAGGTGTACCAATAGTAGGATCATACGGCGGCCAGCTACAATGGGAGAGGGATACATGGCGGCCAGGGTTAAAGAGTTGGATTCTTGAACTTGTGGCTGGGCTGCTAGTCGATACGGCAGCCAAGGAGAGGAAGGGCTCCATCTGGCGGCTAGCGAAGTGAGGCGGTGGCTAAGGCACGATCTGGCGGCCAAAGGGGTGCCAACTGACAACCAAGGGGGGTGATACGTGAGAGAGCTCTGGCAGCCAAGGCAGAGTGGCTACAATGCGGCACGAGAGATAGCCAGTGGCTAGCACTGTAGCTACAGTGCCCGGCCTCCATGTCAAGGGCTTTTCTGCACTAGAAGGCTAGAGAGAGGGGATTCAGGGGTTTTTAAGCCAGGGAAGTGGTCCGATTGCTCCTGGAGGTGAGATACAGAGGCCAAAAGGTATGTAAATATGCACACAACTAGAATTGCTAGGTTGCAAGGGTGATGAATCTCATTGGTTCCCTGAACAGAACACGTCGAACCACAGAATGGGACAGAGAGACTCATTATACCGTATATGAATGAACAAGAGATCCAGGGGCCATGTGATGACTTCGCAGGTCCCTGGCATCTCTCTGAGGGTTTACAGCTTACTGGGAATTGCTTCACCAGGGAAACTTCAGAAAGAAACCACGAAGAGGAAGTTTAGGGGGGAGCACAAGACTCTATATACTTATTTCATCCCACGAGCTAAACGAAAGGGGAGCAAATTTCATTGTTTCTCAGATTGGTGAGAAGAGGTCTAGGGGTCATGTGATGGCTTCACAGGTCCCTGGTATCTCTCTGAGGACATGCTACTTACTGTGAATCATTTCAGCTACAGAAAGAACAGCAGGAACAGTAACCTACGGCGGTCGGTAAAACCTCGGCTCTACAGCTACTCCTACTGTACTGAAAAACATGACCCAGTCTCCCGTCAGGGGACAACCAAGTCACGCACCTGACATCCCGATCTTACGGTCGGGGAACAACCAAACACGAACCGTCCTAGTCACGCTACTAGAAAAATGCCACGATGCCTCAGTCGCAAAAACCAGCCCTCACCGCGGGGCCCAAGCCGAAACTACATAGTCCGAAAATACAATCACGACCTCGATGTCGTGAATTCCACGCCATCTAGGAAAAACCCTCGGTGACGCTCATTGGAAACCCTAGATCTCGACTATGAAAATGCTCTCGAAAATAACACCCAAAATCTCATCTCGCAGATGAGAAACGGAAATCTGGGACACGACAACTCACGTCTTGTGACGGGAGCACCGCGTAAACCGAACCTCAGTCCGTCAAAACTCGAGTCTGTACCTACCCGTAGACAGGAGCACCTCCCACTAGAAGAACGACCAGATGCACCCCCTGACGTCTTACACCGCGTCACAAGTGTCTAGCTACAACGCCCCAGGCGCGAGACTCAGACACGTACAGTAACCAGAAGTACCATAAAATAAGGACTAGCTGAGGTCACGCTCGTCAGTGTGGGTCCGAACCCTCAGCCTCGTGTGCACACTCAGATCATACGTCCTAGACCTGTCATCTAGCTGATAATTCCCCCCGAGCCCAGACTCGACTGTGTGCGGGGGCCCTATGGTAACCAGCCTACTCACCGTCTCACTCGGGTACGCCGCACCAGTGCTCCCAGTGGGCCAACACACGCGTGCCGTGGAAAAGCTACGACTAGTGGTCGGGTCACCGGAAGTAAGAACTGACTCACGCAAACCACGGTCGAAGAAACAAGGCTGCAACCCACTCGGCGCAGCACAATGCCTGGCGGTCCAACCTTGGGCCGCCTCAGGCTCTGGCGGTCCAACTCTGGAGCGCCATGGGACTCTGGCGGTCTAACCCTGGAGGCCGCCACAGCGCTTTGGCGGACCAACCCTGGTGCGCCAGAGTACACGTGACTCCAACGGTCAAAACCAATGGCCGAAAATCAATGGTCAACTCCCCTCTCTGGCGGTCGAACCTAGGAGCGCTACACGCTCTGGCACTTTATCATACGGCCGCCAGGCCGACGGACACACTGCCGATAAAATAGTACCCTGTGGCGCACCCCCCTTGGGGTGCCACGGCCTCTGGCGCACCTCCATTGGGCCGCCAGGGCCTCTGGCGGTCTCTGGAAGGACCGCCATGCCAACCCAAGAACGGGACGACGGGAAGAATCCCAAAAACCCATTCCACGCCCTGATCATCCACGGATGAGGGGGAAAACAAGGGGGAAGCTCTCTCGACACCCCTAGCATGCATCTATGCCCTTAGATCGGTCAAAAACTCGATGAATCGGTGGATTGACGCACAAGCCCTAAAACATGAATTTTTCTCAAAACGCCCCGATTAGCCCGCTCGGCTCACCACGGCCTACAAAACTCGCGGGAATAAAAGTAAAAGGGTCAAGGATCCGTCCCCCTACCTCCACCGAAGAAACAAATCATCGTGGTCGTCGATCCACGAAGAAAACGTCTTGAAACCCCAGCCGGTGCCCTCACACCCGCGAATCGGCTTCATCGCGCCCTCAAGCCTCGATCCTCGACCCATCCTCGTCGTCCTCGTTGCCCACGCTGCCCCACCTCGCCCTTGCCACGGTCCATCAGTCGTCGGAGAGGAGAGAGTGAGAGGAGAGCGTGGGAGAAGAGAGAGAGGGTGAGAGTGAGAAATGAGAGGGGAGAGAGGGTGAGGGGTTAATGTGTGAGTTATTATCTAACCCTTCTCCAAGTGCTTATCAGGTTCAAAAGAAGTCCAAAAATGTCAAAGATATCAATCTAAGGTATGCTAGACTTATTAGAGTGAGATACATGCTTAATTGAGTCCATTTTTTGTTTTACTGGTGAATAGGTCGACTTGGGCAAAGGGTCAGTCGACTTGAACTGCCCAGGAGCTGAAAAAGGATGTAGGGCATGAGCACGTTGACCGATAGAAGGGGTCTGGTCGACTGAATCTCCCAAAACCCATAGACTGGATATGTTACAGGGTTCGATCAACCAAACCATCAAGTCTGGTCGATCGATGTAGACAGAGCTTTGCACGTGTGTGTGCGAATCCGACGTGGCTCACACGTGGGGCCACATCAAAGCTAGGTAAAATGTCCAAAATGCCCCCAATTCATTCTCTAACATGTGAGAAGGTTTAGGAAAGATTCTAGGAGGGGTATGAAGGCCATTTGGCCCCCTTTCACCCATATAACCTCTTATTGTGAATTTGGGAGGTTTTATCCACATAAGAGGAAGAAAAGGCTTGGAGAGGAAGAAGAGAGGAGCTCCCCCCTTTCTGTTTGAAGGAGATTCTCTTCAGTTTAAAGCGATTTTCTTCATCTAGATTGTGATTGAGATGGTCGTGTTACTTGGATCGTAATTTCTGCCATCGTCGGAGCAATTTTCATCATGGGAGGAGCCATCTAAAGGGGGAAATTATTCCTGCAGAAATTCTTTCCATCTTAATTGAATTTTCTATGTCATTAGTTTTCTATTTGATAGAATTTATGTGTGGAACTCGGATACATCTGATGTGTGTATGGTTGGCCTATGTTTACTCTAGATCTGTGTGTGGTTGTGTTGCGATCCGCAACGTGTGTGTGTGTGCATTGGCTACAAATTGTAGTGTGTATGTGTGTGTGTGTGTGTGTGTGTGTGTGTGTGTGTGTGTGTGTGTGTGTGTGTGTGTGTGTGTGTGTGTGTGTGTGTTTGTTGCTGCATCTTGTAGTTTCTTGGTGCAATCTACATTCTAGTGGATTTAGAATCCTTACTCTGTGAGGGGTGGACGTAGGGAGCTTAGTTGTGGTACTGAACGACCTAAAAATTCTACGCTTCTTGTGGTTTGCCTTATGTGGTGTGAATTGTGTTTATTCGATCTTCATGTGGCAAAATTGAGTGTGATGTAGTGAGATTTGTGTGAATTGTTAAAATATTAAATTGATCTTGAGTAGCTCATTCAATAGATTTTTCATTATGAAAAAATTTCTTTACAATTAATTCAACCCCCTTCTTGATTGCAGTTTGCTTGGGACAACAACATCAAACTGATTGAGAAAGCTTTGCCACCTTACTAAGCAGTCAATCATGTTAGGCTTTTCAAGCAAGTATTTAATTGGGTCAATGCATGTAAAGACCCAAGATTTGAGTACCAGAAAGGAACCAATACACCTCGAACCTTGGCCCGCCACCCACGAGTCTGAAGACTTAGAAGGGTTGAAAGGATGGTGTGCAGATACACAAGAATCTAAAATAATTGTAGAACTACCACAGCTAAATTAAATTAATACAAAAAATTAACAATTAATCATTAAACAATTACATGGTCTAGAGTATCACAGTCCACAACTAGTACAGTCAACAGAAAGAAAGGTTTAAGTACACGGGACATACCCCGGCTCTGACAATTGGCGACTAAACCTGACCCTTGGAACCACGTGGAGCCTCAGACTTGCTCTGCGACAACCTCGCCTCACCTGAAAAATACAGGGGTGAGCCTCATCTCATTGGCTCACTAGGGATCTCGCAGATCCCTACCTCGTAAATTAGAAAACAAGACGGCAAGGTAACAACAAGCACCTCCCATTCTTCTTCTTCTTCCAGTCCTTCTTCTATCATGCTAGGCACCTGGCGCTGGTTGATCACTCGGATGTCAAGTGACCCATCAGGCGGGACCGCTAGCGTGCTTGCCAGCTTCGCCAGGGCATCGGCTTGAGCATTCTCTCCTCTGGCGACATGGCCTATCTCAAGGAGCTAGAACCGCTCCATGAGCCCCTTTGCCTTAGTGTGATAAAGGAGTAGCTCCGACTTCCAGACATCGAACTGTCCTGACTTGCTTGACGACCAACAACGAGTCACCAAATACTTGTAGCATTTTAATCTCCATTTGCAGAGCAATCTGGAGGCCGATAATCAGAGATTCATACTCTACTTCATTATTTGTGCAGGACTTGTTGATGCAGTAGGAAGTGTGCACCACTTCTCCGTCCGGAGATTTAAGGACGATGCCGACTCCGGCCCGTATCCTGGTACACCCAGAGGAGGCTATTTCTGTTCTGGAGGCCCCGTCAAAATACAGCTGCCAGATGGCTTGCTGGACTTGGTTTGCTTCTAGTACTTCATCTTCGGGTAGTTCTGTAGCCAGCGGGGAGTCTTCAGGCACAGGGTGTGCCACGAAGAAGTCCGTGACGGCTTGCCCTTTGATGGCCTTCTGCGGTACATAGGTGATGTCAAACTCCATCAGCAGTAGGGCCCAATTAACCAGGCGCCCCTTCGAGACCGATTGGGAGAGAATATGCTTGACGGGATCAGCCCTGAAAATCAGGCTCACTTTATGGGACAACATGTAGTGCCTTAGCTTCTTGACCGCAAAGACCAAGGTGAGGCAGACCTTCTCGATAGGAGTGTATTTGGCTTCTGCTCCCACTAATCTTTGGCTGAGGTAGTAGAGAGCTTGCTCCTTTCCCCCATCATTGTTCTGGGCGAGCATTGCCCCCAGTGAGTATTCGGTAGCCGCTATGTAAAGGATGAGCGACTTGCCTTTGATAGGTGCCCCCAGCACAGGCGGGGTCTTCAAATAATCCTTCAACCGGTCGAAGGCATGCTGGCATTCATCACCCCAGCTGAACGGTGCATTCTTCATCATCAGTTTATGAAATGGCTGACAACGTCCCAATAGGTTAGAGATGAACCTGTGGATGTAAGCCAGCTGGCCTTGCAGGGACCTCAGTTCTCCCAGGTTCTTCGGAGGTGGCAACTCCTGGATGGCTTTTATTTTAAAGGGGTTGATCTCGATCCCTCTATGTCAGACAATGAAGCCCAGGAACTTTTCGCTGGAGACGCCAAAAGTACACTTCATCGGGTTCATCTTCAGCTTGTACTGCCGGAGCCATTGGAAGATGACTCTGAGGTCACTCAGATGGTCACCCCTCTTCTTGGTCTTGATGACCAGATCATCAATGTAGCACTCGACTTTGCTGTAGAGCAACTCGTCGAATATCTTGGTCATCGCTTGCTGATATGTAGCGCCAGCGTTCTTAAGGCCGAAGGGCATTCTCTTATAGTGGAAGATTCCCTTAGGTGACCTGAAGGCTAGATGGATCCGGTCGTGCTCGTCTATCCAGATCTGGTTATAACCAGATGAACCGTCCATAAAAGATAAGGCCTCATGGCCGGTAGTTGCGTCAATCATCACCTCGGTGATGGGCACCGGGAAGTCATCCTTTGGGCATACTTTATTCAGGTTGCGAAAATCCACGCAGATCCTGATCTGTCCATTCTTCGTCTTCACCGGGATGATATTAGCCAGCCAGGTGGTATATTAGTTTTCCACTACAAAGTCGACATCTATGAGCTTGTTGACCTCTTTGCAGACCTGGTTTATCAGCTCTGGCCGCATGCGCCGGGGAGGCTGCTTCACCGGTTCCACCTTGGGATGGAGATGTCCCGTGATGCCCAACTTTCACCCGAACATCCCTCCGAGACAGGATGAGTTCACCCCGGAGGTGGAGAAGCACGCAGCGACCCTGTTGAAGCATCACCGTCTATGGAGGAGCTGTGACCCCGGAGAATATCGAGCGGTGCCTTCTCAAGCAACTGCGGCCAGCAGGTATGGGCATCAGGAATCAGCTTTCCCTTCGGATGAGGAAGTCATTCTTCTTTCCCTGACCCAGTCTTCCTTTGCGCAGACACCAGGCGACCGGCTGAGGAGGAGGCACCTTCGACTAAGGCCATCGTTGAATCGCTAGTTCCTGAGGATTCCGCCCGAGCCCAAGATAAGGGCAAGGGGGTGGCTCGAGAAGTGTCTTCCAAGCAGCGGGGGTCCAAGTGCAAGGATACCGTGGAGAAGATGCTGCGGGACGCGGTGAAGGCCAAAAAGTGGGCCAAGAAGGCTGGGGCCATCCTCGCGGTCGAAGACGGCTCTGGTTTTGCTCTCCCCTCTGCCGAGCTAGAAGGGGCCGAGCCTATTCAGCTGGCTCTCCCGTCTACTGGGCAAGAGGGGCCAAAGGAGGCCGAGGCCGAAGCGGGCGGCTCTAGGACTGTGGCCGAGATTGGAGCGCCGAGTGAGGCAGGTGGCGTTCAGGGTGGAGACATCGGGGCCGAGCCGACGGAGGTCGGGGGGTCATGGGAAGAGGAGACGCAGCACCAATAGACCTAGGCAAGAGGGGTAGAGGAAGCAACGGCTCAATCTGGGCCAGCCAGTGGGGTTCCCGAGGGGGTGTCGCTCGGAGGGGGATCCCCTATTCTGACTACTCTGGAGAGGCTGGGCATCTAGGGCCCTCTATACCAGAAGTGTTACAGCATTGCCACAAAGGTGGTACGTGGAGGAGACAGGCAACGCTCCGCGGCCACGGTCCTCGAAATGGTTATGGAGCGTGGCCTGATCTTGGCCCAAATTGGGGCCACCCTGGCTGAAGCTTACACTTGGTTGGAGTCAGACCGGGCGAACCTTGCCTGGACCCTAAATATGTCCGACGGGAAGATAACTCGACTCACTGAGGAGCGCGATGGGCTGTTGCGGGAGCTCTCCTCGTTTAAAGAGCTGGCGAGGGTGAGTGAGGCGGAGGCCCGGGACCTGACCGAGCAACTAGCTCGGGCACGCTAGTCGCTCGAGAGGAAGGGCAAGCTTCTGGAGGAGGAGCACGTGGCCCATGCCGAGTGAGATGGCCAGTGGGAGGCCGAGCGCGCCGAGCTACTAGACTGAGCGGAAGAAGCAGTGCACCTTTGGTTGGAGGCCGAGGCTGATCGGGCCAAGGTGAAGAAGCAAATGGCTGAGGAAGATCAGAGGTTGGCCGAGGCAGAGCGGGAAAAGGCCGAGCTCGCTAGTAGGGTGGGATCGGTCGGGGCGGAGGCACTCGAGTAGTTTAAATACTCGGAGGCCTACTGGATCGACCTTAAGAAAGTTGCTCTCCCCTACTATGAGTCCACGCTTCACCGAGGCATCCGCAAGGGGTTCAACCATGGCTATAGCCGGGCCATCTCCTGGGAGGAGGAGCAGGCGCCAGGGATGATCATTTTCCCCTCCGGTCAACGTTACGACTTAGACCAAGCGACCTCAGAATCTTCTAGCTCAGCATCGGGGGAAGAAAAGGACCAAAGGGACTCGTCTTTGTCCGAGGGATCGTCAACTCTGGATGCCTTAGGAGGGCATGCAACCGAGGCAGTTCCCACACCAGTGGGGTCAGTGCCAGGGTCGACCATCACCGAGGATACCGGGGGGGACCGTCCGGGCCTTCAACTTCCGAGCCTCAGGATGGGGCAGAGGCCTGACTTTCTTTTCTCCTTTCTTGTATTTTTCTTTTTTAGAATTTTTAAAATTTTAAGGCCAAAGTATTTCCGCATAAAAATTAATATTTTATTTTCTTTTTTTATAAACCCCCCCTCACCCCTCTCTCTTACTCACTCTCGTTCTCTCCCTCTCTCTCTCCACCGCGCTCTCTCTCCCTCTCCCTTCGCTCCGAGCGGCCGACGGAGGCAGGGCAGTCAAGGTGGCAAGGTCCGTGGAGTGGAGGTCGGCGAGGACGGTGCAAGGATCGAGAGGATGGTGGCAGTTCGCGAGGTCGTGAACCGGCGAGACTTTAACGTCATTTTCTTCTTGGATCAACATCCACGGTGCACAGATTCTTCGGTGGGGGTAGGGAGATGGATCCCCAACTTGTGTACTTCCATTTCTGTGGATTTGGTAGCTTGAGGTGAGCCGAGTGAGTTTATTTCCATGCCAGGGTAAAAATGCCCGATTTTGAGGAGTGAGCCGGATCCAGTGTTTTAACGCGTTATTTTGTGGTTTGATGGCATCAATCGATGCCTTGGGGCATGGGGAAGGGTTTCCCCTTTGTTTCCCCATCACCCAGGGGTGATCGGAGCGTAGAATGGTAAATTTCACCGTGTTTCACCGTTCTCGATTTTTCGGATTGAAAACGGTCCTAATAGGAACCATTTTTAGGTTTAGCGGCCCACCTGGTGACTGCTAGCCGACCAATGAGTGTCGGCAAATTTTACGAACGTGTGACTGTCTGCCACCTCCAGTGGCGGCCAAGCAGCCGACCATTTCCCTCATGGGGCCGGTACAACCCCCGAGGGTGAGTCTTGACCGTTGTGAGTTTCCTCCCGATCAAGCAGTCATGGAGTGATCGCCTCATTTGCATTTGCGGTCCCAGAGTGATCGTTTTAGGGTGAAACGGCCAGGAGGTGACCGTTCATCCCTTCTCTTACTCCCATGGTGAGGTGGTCTTGTGGTGGCCACTTCTACCATCCGCCAATCCCTCGTGTGGTCAAGGCATGACCGTTTTCCTGGTTTTGAGTCACGAGAAGTCTGGAAGCATAGCGGCCATGTGACTGACTGCTAGGTGATGCCCAGCGGTCAGGCAATGGACCGCCATGCTTAGTTTTGCGGTCTGGGAGCAACTGCCGAGTTTCTGGAGGCGTCTAGGGCTATGCGGTCCAGGCTGGACCACCAAGCTTGGCCATGTGGTCCTAGCCAGATCGCCAAGCTCTGGGATGGCCCAGGGAGGACCGCCTCCTGGCTTTCGTGTCTGTCGAGCTCATTTAAGCGTTGTGTTAGACTTTGGTCGACCCAGTTGTGACCCAATGATCGACCTTTGGTCTTGTAAGTGTCCTAGGCACCCCGTGGGTTTCGTGTCCGTATTTTGGGGTGTCTAGAGTTACCGTGTTATCTCGATTAGCGTGCTCGTGAGTTTGAGAGTCTGGGTGACTCCACATATTCTGGGTCCTTGTGTTACGCTTGATCGAGTCACCATGTATCGGTTTGAGTGCGGTGGAGGTTCCCTCGCACGTCATGAGTTCTCCGAAAAGTGGTTTTCAAGTGGGCCATAGGTAAGGCCTTGGACTGCGAGTCCAGTCACCCAGCCTGGGGTTGGAGGTTTCCTACTTTTCCCTGGGATTGGGAATTAGCTTGGCGGCTTGTGAGCTACCTCAGGAATCATGCTTCTGTGTTTTTTGCATGGGCCGTTTATGTGGCCTGTGGACTGTGAGTCCCATTTGCCCAGCCTGGGGCTGGACGTTTTCTTAGTTCTCCTTTTGAGGGAATGGTCTCGATAGTTGTGAACTGCCCGTGAGTCATCGTGCCGAGGTTTCTGACCCTACGGTTAGGGCAGATTGACAACATGGCACCATTCGATGCAACGGTCTTGACCCCGAGTCTTGTGACTCAAGGACTGTTGGATTTAGTGAGTCTAGAGGATTGTCCAGAGTCTAGTGGCTTACCACCACTTGGTTCTTCGCGACTTTCGCGTAGGGTGCATGCGTGGTTCTCAGAGTTTCTCCTTGGAGAGTGGTCGCATCAGTGACTCCCCACTAGTCGTAGCCTTCCGACACGCGTGTGGTCCCACAAGGGAGTGGTGGCGAGACTTTACCTAAGAGAGACAGTTTTTAGACTGGTTATTGTAGAGCCCCACGTCTTGCAGCCAGAGTCTGGCTAAGGGGAAACCAGTCAGAGGCTTGACCTAGGACGCATGGTCAGTGTGTGCACACGTGGTTGGGGGCAGTTGGACCCGCGATGATGAGCGTGACCCCAACTAGTTCTTATTCATGGTACTGGTTACTGTACGGTGTCTTTGTCTCCGCCTGGGGTGTGACACCTAAAGCGCGGTTTAAGACGTCAGTGGACGCATCCGGCCTGGCTTCTAGTGGACAGGTACTCCTGTCACATGAGTCGTGACTCTCCTATTTTTAGGTTCCATTTCCCGTCTGCGAGATGTGGCTTCTGGATCGTTCCAGCGTATTTTCCCGAGGTAGTGGCCAGAGGTGCTGGTAGGGATTACTGAGGCCTCGCCGTGCCAGTGTGGGACTGTGTGGTCCCAGTTGGTCATGCCTGTGTGGGCAAGCTTCCACGGTAGGGTTGCCATGAGTGTTTCCTCGGTAGGTCTGGTGTTAGAGTGGTCTGGTTCCTGATTGTGAGATCTAGATTTTCCCTTTTGTTGCCAATAGGAGTAGTTGTAGTGTCGAGTTTTGACCGGCCACTGGTTCGTTGTTCCTACTGTGGTTTGTTTAGCTAGCATAGCTTTCCTTTCCGCCATTGTTTTCTCGGTTGGGATTCCACGGGACCCCTACTGAGACTCTGTTTGGAGACTCATCCCTGCTTTTTAGGTGCGGTGGTTTAGTTCTAGAGGTTCGAGGGCGTTGCGTGGAGGTCCTTAGCTACCAACTTGCCGGGCCGAGTGTTCACTTGGCATGTGGTACATTTTACTGCTTTAGACTATACTTTCTGTTGGATTGGACTCTATTGTAGTTAGTTGTTTATTTCAGTTAATTGTTGAATTGTACTACTTTATTTCCTATTTCTTTGTACCCCCACACTCCTTTTTAGCCCTTCCGAGCCCTCCGGCTCGTCGGCGACGGGTCAAGATTCGAATGGTATCGGGCTCCTCCCGGTATCCGGATCTTGGGTCATTACAAGTATCCACTTCTTACCCTCTAAATCTCGTGATCTTAGGTGAAGCCAGTTGGGAGATTGAGGGACTGAAAGTTGCTAGTTTGACATAGGACGTACAGGAACTAGGGTCTTCTTCCAATCAGAAATTTAATTCATAGGAGTACTTCCAGAGGTAGATTATCTCATGGATGGCTAGAACAATGAGTTAGGAGTAAAAGCCCTCTTGTTTCATGAGATTTCATGCATTGTACACATTGTATTCGATGATTTGTTATCACCGCGCACTTAGGTTATTCAGCATGCATAGTCTCTAACCTTAATTACAAAGATAACAATCTTAGCCTAATTTATGCAACCCATGCATCTCCATGACATTATTTCTCTACCAACATGATTTATATTCTTTTCTAGCATGTTTACATGCATATATTTCTTTAGAATAGGCCTTGCATGACCTACCTTGGTCTGCCTGTTACGGGAACCAAATGGTCTCCGTAAGACTGCCAGAGTCCTCTAGCGATCTTGCGATAGATCGCTAGGCCCTGTCGAACAGTCTGAAAGTGACAGCTAAGCATTCCTGAGTTCTGTATTTATGTTAACCTGAAACATAATGCAGAACAGTCTTATTTATCATATCATAAGTCTAGATAATTAGGTTACCTCCTATTTTAAGTGTCATATTTGTAAACTTGGTTATAATGATGGTTTATTCCGGCAGATTTCATGTTTCACATACACTTAGAAGTTATTTTAAATCTAAGCTAGTTTCATGCCAAAATAATATATATTTGTATGAAATGCATATTTCAAAGTGATAGATGAGCTTGTTTCACTATTGGTTGATCGCGGTTTTATCACAATCCTTCCTTATCTATGAGTCATTTTCTTAAGTACATGGCACATGTTCCGGTATGATGTCATTAGTCACACTTTACACTTAAGCACACAATCTTGGGTGTGTGAACCTCTCTGCCGGATATTCCTTCTGTCGGACTAGGTGATCTTGTTTCAAGGCCTTTGTAAGTCTCCGTGAGCTTGGGATTCCCACTAGGACACTGAGCTAGTTGTACCCTCAAATATCTAATTTGTCTAGAGAGCAATTACACTATCGATATTTTCTGAGTTCTGGTTACCAAATGGTCCTTAGGTGACCGCTAAGACCCATTTAACGGTCTTCCCGTGACCGTTTCTTTTGTCAAATGGTTAGCCCGTGACCGTATGTCTCTCTGAGTCAAGTTTTTGTTCGAGCTTCGACTCAGCATAAAATGGTCTTGACTCGACCGCATAGATTTGCCTAGTACTTCTATAGAGGATGTACTTCCTCAAAATTTTCAACTGCCAGGCAATCTATACACTACAACACACAAAAGAAAAAAGGGAGAAGGGCCAAAATGTATAAAAGACAAGCTGTGAATAACAAAAGACAAGCTGTGAATAATAAAGTCCATTCATATATGATAAAAGTCATAGTCATGTACAAAAGAAATAGAAAGGGGTGGGTGTACAAGTAACACTCTAGCTCTCCCCGCCACCCTCTTGTCGGTCTCCCTGATCATCTCCCATCTCTCTCCTAGGACCACGGTCCCTAGGGGGTCTCTTGGAGCCCTGTGAGGCAGTGCTTGCCTCGCCCTGAGGTGGTACGCCAGCCTCGGACGCATGACGGCGCTCCCCTATCGAACTCACCAAGAAGCTGCCCTTCGAAAAGGAACCAGACTGACGGAGACGTGCTCCACGCTCCTTCGCCCTCTGGTATCGCTCCTCACTCTCTCGCAGCCTCTGCCCCGCCGTGTTGACACCTAGCCGGACCTCCATAACCTGGGCCTCTAGAGGCCTCCTCTCATCCTAGTCTCTCTGACGCTCTACCCTCCTCTCCTCTCTCTCCCTCTCAATGTCCCCTCTCTCCCTCTCCATTGCCTCTCTCTCCCTCGCAGCCTCCCTCCTCGATACCTCCAGTGCAATCCTGAGCTCCACAACATCTCGAGGTAACTCCTCGACCTCTGTAGCTCGGCGAACCAGCTCGGCCTCCAATGCTGTCATCATAGCAGTCTGGGCGGCTTGCTCCTCCTCTAGCTCTACTATGCGGGCATCACGTGCCGTCACCACAGCTGCCCTAATGTTGCGCTCCTCCTCAGCACAGATGGCTTTGGCTAGCGCGTCACGAACCTCCGCTACATGCCAAGCAATGAGCCTCAATCAGAACTGATCAAAAGAACAAAAATCTAAAATAAATACTTAAGCTAAATAAATGCTCACTTAAGCTGCCAGGTCACGCTCGACCTCCTCTGCATGAGCCACCGCGTCGGCCAGCTGCTCCTGAAGTACAGAAACATCTGGAGTAGGATCCTGCGAGCTAGAAGACGCTCTGACCGTCACCCCTGCTGATGGGCACGCTAAAGTTTACAAACGAGTGATAGTTAGTGGCTGAACACCAAACATCTAGCTAACAAAAAAAAATCATATAAACTCACCAAGATGTCCAGCTCCTGTCGAGTAACTGCTAGCTGTTGTCTAGCATCTGCTAGTTGTGCCCGTAGGTTGGAGATGATGGCATCACGGGCATCCTGCATTCATCAGCATGTTGTCAAGATCATTCATAAACATAACAAAAATAAAAGAAAGAAACAAATACTCATTTTATACTTACCCCTGTTGGCCTCCAGAGATAGAGGCGGTCCGCATCCGTCTCCCGGTACTGCCGTAGGTAGTCGGCACTATCCTACACCTGTGACACCACTGGGACGCCACCCTACTCCCAGTCCTGGTATTGATGATGCAGGACGAGTGACACGACCGGGCTAAGATGTTCGACGAACTCGATGTGTGGCCAGCACTAGCACGCTAAAGACAAGCCGGGCAGCTGACCACCGTGGTGTTCTCTGGGTCGAGACGCCTCTCAACAGAAACTCACTCAGCCTGACGATCGTCCCTTACAAGGGAAACACGGGATCGCAGCGGTTAAGGAACCATTGTCGCCTAGGGTGTGCTATTCAAACTCGGTGCTCGACTAGAGCTAAGGAACGGGTGCTCACAACTCACAACCACGGTAATTTGTAGCTAGTTAACGGACCTAATCTCACAAATGTAATATAACAGAAAATATACTAAATCATCAAGGTGAGTGTAGAATGAAGCACGTACCTCCATGACTAGTGCGTGGACAAAGACAACCGCCAGATATGTGAAAGGTTAAAGTCTTTCCACCCCTGGATGCGATGCTCTACTCTGCTCCTCCTAGCCTCCACCTGACACTCCCTGCTAGGAATGAGTCCTCCTCCTCGGTGCCATAACTCCCTGGCAGCAAGAAAGCAACGAACAGAATCAATAAAACACACAGTGCCCTAAGCCAGTCACCGACTGTACAGGACATTCATGGACCTTCTGGACCACTGTAATCATTTTAGGTTCTTGTATACCTCCACAACCTGGCTCTGATACCAATTGTAACGACTCGGGATTCGAGTATCGGAAAGGAACCAGAACGTCTTTAACCTCGGCCCGCCACCCACGAGTCCGAAGACTTGGAAGGGTTAAAGGATGGTGTGAGGGTACACAAGAACCTAAAATAACTGCAGAAAAAATGCAATGATCTAAATAATAAAGTAGGAAATAAATAAATAACTACTGACTAAAAGCTATAAGGTCTAGTGTGTCTCATGTCCAAAATAAGTACAGTCAACAGAAATAAAATGTACAAGTACGCGGGACATACCCCGGCTCTGGCAACTGTAAACTGACAACTAGCCCTGGGCGAATGAACCATGAGGAATCTCGGATGCGCCCCTCGACAAATCCACCTCACCTGAAAACACAGGGGTGAGTCTCATTTCATAGGCTCAGTAGGGATCTCGCAGACCCCCACCTCGTATGAGAAAGCAAGGTGACAGGACGCGCGCAAGCACGGAAGGTAACGCTACCTAACGAAAGTATGGCGGAATCAATGAGCAATAATAAATAAATGAAAAAGCCCTCTACAACTAGTCGTACCATACAAACTGACCCCGATCCGACAAAACACGATTCCGTTCCTGCCAGGAGACAGGAGCTCTACCCACTATAAGAAAGACCGGATGCGTCCCTTGACGTCTTATACCGCGCCCAAGTGTCTCCCTACTCACCGCAGGTGGAAACTGAGACACACAACAAGTACCATGAATAAAGACTAGTTGGGGTCATGCTCGACAGCGCGGGTCCTCTGCCTCCAACTATGTGTGCACACATAGACCATTTGCTCTAGGTCGGGTCCTCTAGTTAGTTTTTCCCCCTAGCCGAACTCAGGTTGCAAAGGCAAGGGCCCCTACGGTAACTAGACTAAAAATCATCTCACTCGAGTCATGCTCTCCACCACTCCCAAGTGGGTCCGCACCCGCATGCGCAGGACAGCTACGACTAGTGGACAAGTCACTGGAGGTAAGACTCAACTCTCGGAAGTCATCGATCGAAAATGAAACAGAGTGGCAGTCCACCCGAGATAGCCCTCAGCCTAGTAGTCACCCCAGGACCGCAAAGCGAGCCTAGCGGTCTCCCTGGGACCGCTAGGTACAGCCATGCGGTCGAGGCGGGATCGCAAGGGAACGAGCCACAGGGGGGCCTAGCGGTCTATCATCAGGTCGCTAGCCCAGCCAAACGGTCCTCATCGGACCGCAAGGAGCACAGAAAGGGTCGTGTTGAAGCTCCTCTGGATTAATAAGCAGTGTGTGTACTGCTTTGAGTTTATTGGTTTTGATGCTTAGCAACAGATTTATGAATAATCGGTTGATTAGCAACAGGTTTGTTTGACCTTGTTGACTGTAGAGTTGACTTTGTCAACTTTACTCTAAAATGATGTTATGTGCATTTTGATGACTCTTATGTGTCAGATGTTCATAAATATTGTTTGAATGTTTACACTTAGTCCGTGCATATTTTGGAATGAACGATAAAGTCCGTGCATACTTTCACCTTAAGCATATGAGGTCCATGCATAATAGGGCTGAACATCTCATAGTCCGTGCATAGTGTGTAGGAATTCATGCCAGCTAGTTTGGTTGTTTACGAGAGAAGACCAGTCCCGCTAGGTGAGGCCGGGAGCGCACTCTAGTCTGGGTGGTGCGCAAACTCATGTTCTGGTGCATAATATAGCTTGATGTGCTTGCCAATGAGAGGAGGGAAGGGCTTGTGGCCCTTGTGGTCTACGATTGTGTAGGCCTCACCCTCATAGGCATCACAGATGATATATGGACCTCGTCAACTCGGCTGAAGTTTGTCACTGGAACACCCAGCCATGACTTTCCTTTCCTTGATCATGACGAGGTCGCCTTGCTTGAAAGCTCGCTGCCTGATGAGTTTATCGTAGGCTCGCGCCATGCGAGCCTGGTATACTTGCAGGTGCTTATAGGCCTCGAGACGTTTACCTTCTAGATCGGCGAGCTCTTCCAGCCTTCTCTATTTTTCATCAGGGCCTGCCAAACTGGTATGTATCGCCACGCGGTATGATGCCAACTGGATCTCAATGGGGATGACCGCTTCGGCTCCGTAGACAAGGGAGAACGGCGAACACCCCGTGGGGGTTTTGTAGATCGTCCGGTAGGTCCATAATGCCTCGAAGACCTTTTCACCCCAGTTACGTTTCCGATGGCTAACGATCTTAGCCAGGAGCTTGCAAAGAGTCTTATTGAAGGCTTCGGCCAAGCCATTAGCCTACGGGTTGTAGACTTAGGAGGTTCTCCCATCGATGTGAAACTTGGCCACCAGCTGGTATATGGCCTTGTTCTTGAAAGGTGTTCCGTTGTCAGACATTATGCGACTGGGAGTGCCAAAACGGTAAATGATGTTATGTCAGACAAATCTGGTGACCATCTCGCCGGTGACTTCTCGCAGGGGAAAGGACTCCGCCCAGCGAGAGAAGTAGTCGGTGGTAGCCAGGATGTACTTATGACCCTTGGATGATGGCGAGAAAGGCCTCGTAATGTCCATACCCCACTCTGCGAATGGTCAGGTGGGGGCCGTGGGACATAGTGGATTAGGAGGCCTTCGGGGAACTGGGCCAAAGGCTTGGCATTGATGGCATTTACGAGCATACTGGATACAGTCAACGTACATGGTAGGCCAGTAGAAGCCTTTGAGCTTGATGTTGTGCTTCATTCTATCTCTGGCCTGATGTGCATCGCATAGCCCAGAGTGAAACTCGCGCATGATGGCTCGAGCCTCTGCTAGGGAGATGCATCTCAAGAGGAGGGACTTGTCCTTCTCATGGATGAGCCGGTATAGGGAGTCGCCAATTAATTCATATGATGTTGCTCGGTGAAGTAATTGGACCCTTTGAGCCCAGTCCGGAGGGAGCCATCCCTTCTTGAATTTAGCGATAGGCTCACGCCAATCTTCTTCTTCTGGAGGAGTGTCCTGGCCGGGGTCTTGGACCTCATAGACAGTGAGACCAGAGTTGCCTTCGAGTGAGCTTGACATCAGTCTTCTATGCTTGACTGTGATGTCGACTTCACCCTTGGGCGGTAGCTTAATGGCCGCAGCCAACTTTGCCAGAGCGTCAGCCTGGGCGTTGCTGCTTCTAGGAACATGATCTATCTCAAAGAAATAGAATTTCTGGGTCAACTGGGTGACGGCGGCGACCAACTCTGACTTCTGCACGTCATAAATGCTGAGGACCTGCCAAACTATTAGCTGAGAGTCCCCATCGACTTTGAGGCATTTGACACCCATGTCGAGGGCCTTCTGGAGTCCAATGATCATGGCCTCGTATTCAGCTTCATTGTTAGTCAGGGCTTTCATGAGGACACAAGAGTTGTACAATGTTGGGTCTCCTGTGAGATGGAATGTTGGGGGAGAATGTTGGGTCTCCTCTGATTGATAAGCAGTATGTGTACTGCTTTGTGCTGAAATGGCCCGTTGACCCGTGGATGCCGTTTGATGTCCAATGAGGGTTAGGACCATGCTGTAATGTGGCCAGGAGTTTTCTTGCTTGTAGTAGGGTTCTCTTCCCTACTGTTGGATGATTATGGTTTAGCTCCGGTCAACCTGGGGTCACTCGGTGGTTGACACGTGGCCTTGTGTGTCTCGACAGTTCTTCCCAGTCCGAGACATTTGTTTTGGATGCCTCTAGGTATTGTCCTACCTCGGTCCGTGCGTCCAGGCATGCTGAGGGTGTTCAATATTCCCTCAGGTCTTTGTCAGTCACTTCTCACTAAATGTGTCGTTTCTTCTAGCTTAGGAGGGGACCTATTGGCGACTTGTCCTGCTGCCCATGACGATCTTGCCTTCGTGTGGCCCGACTTAGGGATCGTTGCGCTGGTAGGTCTAGTTGCCTTGTCCAGAGTCTGTCGGATGTTGTCGGTACTGCCTTTGGTGCTGCAAGGTATTGGCGACAGATTGTGTTATCTGTCGATACTTCGGTACCTGTGTTTCATGTTTCGGCCTTTTCGTGGACCTCCTCTTGTTGTCACCTCGCGACGTGCTAGTGTCTGCCCACCGACCTGAGGTGGAGAGGTGACCCCGTTCAACGGTTCCTAAGCTAGTTCTGAGGGCTCCCGCTTGATCGTAGAGTCCACGGGGGGAGAATACTAGCTAGAGGCCTGGCTTAAGCAAGAGCTAGTGTGTGCACACGTGGTCGAGGGCATTGGACTGACACCGACGGGTGTTCCCTTGACTAGTTACTCATATTCGGTCACTGTTCTGGTTGAATAATGTGTACCCAGACTCCACCTGTTGCGGCAGGTGTCGTTAGCCTTGGTACGTTAGCGCAGCATAAGACGTCAGTGGACGTAGCTGGCTGTCTGGCGGAGAGGTTCCCTTGTCACGTGGCTCGTAACTCTCGACGTTTTCTTGAGCGTCGTGGCCTGGCTGGGTTAGCCTAGAGGTGGCATTACCCAAGGTTAGTGTGTGTCTGGTGCACGATGTTTAGTCGTGAGTGGTCGGGTCTAGAAGTGCGTGCATGGCTTTCGGGCCGTGTGTGCCTTCTAGTCCGCGCCTGACTGGTTAGGTCTCTCGGTCTGGTCTCGTAGGCCTTCCTTGTGGCCTCATGTTTGTCGATAGATCGGTGAGGTCTAACCTCCTGTGGCGGGACCAGCCCTTCTGTCGATTGCTAGGAGTAGCTTCATGTGTCGAGGTTAGTTCAGCAGCTACTAGTGTGGCACGAGTTGCTCCCCTTGTCCTTACCTGCTCCCTACTCCTACTTCCTCTTCTTTGCAGCTTTGTAGTGTAGTAGAGATTTCCCGCTTTACTGCACCTACTATTTTTGGTTGATGTGTGTTATTACGTGTTTTTCAGTGGGGGATCCGCGTGACCCCTACTGAGCTAGTGACACGAGGCTTACCTCTACTTTTCAGGTGAGGTGACGTCGTTCGTTCTGCTTCCGTGTGGTTCCTGGTGCGCGTTCGGTGTGGCCAGCTGGTACTTTCATCGGGCCTCCCCCAACTCTCTGGTACGTCTTACTTTTCTGTCGACTGTACACTTGTTAGACTTGTTGTCTTTCCTTTGGACTTGACTCTAGGTTACTTGTGAAACTTAATCTGTTAATTAAAAAATAATTTTATTTCTGCTACTTTAGCAAACTTGTTAATGAAATATTATTACTTACTGTTATATCTGTCAGTTCAATGTACTACACGATAATCCTTTTTCCCTTCAGAGCTTTACTGCTCTTAGGAGGCCTCGCGGGTTCCAAGTGGTATCGGGTATGATTGGTAGTCCAACTGCGTATATTCAGTATCCAAGATCCGGGTCGCCACAAGTGGTATCAGAGCGTGTCTGTTTCCTTGTGGGTAGTATGGAGATGAATGATGCAAATTGATACCATATTTACCACACATGTCACGGAGTTCTTGGGATGTGAACTGAAGCCCGTTGTCGGTGACGATGTCACGAGGAATGCCGAACCTGGCGAGGATGTTGCACTTGATGAACTTCACCACCGTTGATGCCTCGACTTCTGTGAATGCCTCACCTTCTACCCATTTCGTGAAACACTCCGTAGCGTTGAGGATGAAGGATTTTCTTCAGATTTCTCTAGTCCTGTCTTCCAGGGGACTGACTACGTCAAACACCCACATGGCAAAGGGCCAGGGAGCTATGAGAGGATGGAGTGAGGACGAGGTAGCGTGGACCTTGTCCGCATGGAGTTAACATTTGGTGCAATGACGGACATAATGGGCACAGTCCTCGTGCATGGTAGGCCAAGAGTATTGCCGAAGGAGTTTCTGAGCGAGCATGCGACCATTTACATGGCCACCACAATCACTGGAGTGCCCAGCTTCGACAACTATATAGAATTCAGTCTCATCAAGGCAGTGGAGATAAACTCCACTAAGATATTTACCATGCGAGAGACCACCTATGAGGGCGAAGCATTCCGCGGCTCAGTGAATATCCCGTCGATCGGGTGCAGTAGCATAATCGGGAAAGGAGCCATCCTAGAGATAATTCTCAATATCGAAGAACCATCGATTGCTGTCCTCGAGGTCGATTTCAGGCTTGTGAGAAGTGGCATGGACTTGGAGAGAGGACTTGGAGAACTATTAGAACCATGGATCTGAGTGTGAAGGGGCATGCATTCTCTACACTATGATAGTGGCTGACGGCTTTTCGCCAGGAATTGGGAGAGAAGATGCTAGAGATGCCAGAGAATCGGCTAGAATATTCTTAGCCCTAGAGGTGCGCACTAGGGTGAGCTTCCTAAACCGCCGGACTACCTTGCCAACCAAGTCTTGGTAAGGCTTTAGTTTTGGGTCCTGGGCTGATACTTGCTGAGGGATTGTCGAAGTATAAGTTGGGAATCTCTGATGATCCGGAGCTCCTTAACTCTGAGTGCCAACACCATTTTTAGGCCCGTGAGGAGCACCTCTTATTCTGCCATGTTATTTATGGCAGGGAAGGTTAACTGGCAAGTGTGGGGAATGATAATACCTTCCGGAGATTAGAGAACGGCTCCAACTCCACAACCCTTGGAATTAAGTGCACCATCGAAGTAGAGAATCCATGAAGGTTCACCATCTATGATGGCTCCTAACTCTTTGTCTGGGAAACTCTCATCGACAAGGGAGAATATGGGGAGTGGCTGATGGGCAAGATGATCGGCGATGGCGTGCTCCTTGACTGCCTTCTGACTGACATAGGTAACGTCAAATTGGTTGAGAAAACTTTGCCATTTCACCAAATGATCAGTTAATACAGGCTTTTCCAACAAGTATTTAATTGGGTCCATTCGTGCCAAGAGCTTCACTTCATGTGCGAGGAAATAGTATTTCAACTTTTGGGCAACCCAGATGACAGCAGCGCAAGTCCTTTCCATGGTAGTGTATCTCTGCTCAGCTTCATTGAACAATTTGGACATATAATAGACCGCACGTTCCCTCTTGGCATCGTCGTATTGGGCCAATACTACTCCAGTAGATTCTTCCGTGGTGGAGACATAGAGCAGCAAAGGCTGACCTGGGACCGGGGGGGCCAGAACGAGAGGATTTAGGAGATAGTTCTTCAGGTCATCAAAGGCCTTTTGACATTTATCGTTCCATTTAAATTTAGCCTCTCCCTTCAGTAGGTCATAGAAGGGTTTGCACCACTGAGAATGGTGAGATATAAATCTCCCAATAAATTACAAACGCCCAGTAAATTCTAATTTCTAATACAATCCCTCAACAACCCACACTAACCCTTCGGGGGCCTCATCAGCCTCCTGGGTGGCATCCCCAGTTCATGGTAGCGGTAATTCGATACCTAGTATCGGGTTATCGGTATCATGGGCTCTAGGTCGTTACAGGTGGTATCAGAGCAGAGTTGGGGAATTGTATCAGGAATTGAAATCTGCATTGGTCCAGAGTGAGTCCCTTTTGAGTCATTTGATGCTGGCTTAGGATGTTTCTTGCGATGCTAATGTGTTTTCCGTTGTCGTGTTTCCTTAGATTCAAGATGCCACCTCGAAGGCGAAGAGCCCCATTCTTCAGAATGAGGCTAGTAATTCACCTGCTCCTGCTATACCTGTTCCTGCCTAGGCTGCACCTGTTCCTAATCCTCCTACGGAGTTACCTGGTAGTCATGGACGAGCACTGAAAGAATTCTTGCTGTTTCATCCACCGACTTTCGAGGGTCAATCTGATCCCGAGGCAGTAAGGGGGTGGTTGGATGCTACCAAGCGCGTCTTCCAGTGCATGGACTGCGTTGAGGATGAACGGGTTATGCTGGCTTCATATCAACTTCATGGTACTACACGCACGTGGTGGACTTCAGAATGGGAAGTTGCCTTCCGTTCTCGTCCACTTCAACAGATCACTTGGGCTGAGTTTGCTGCTGCATTCGAGCGTGTTTATACTCCAGCCTGCCTGAAGTTAGCCAAGATGTATCAATTTCTAGAGCTGACACAGGGTGAGATGTCTGTGCTGCAATATCGCGATAAATTCATTGAGTTAGGCCGATATGCACCTCATATCTTTATCGGTGAGACTGTGAGGACTCAGCAGTTTCTACGTAAACTGAGAGCAGAATTGAACCTGTCGTTGTTCGCTACACGTGTGTCTGAGTTAGATTCTGCGTATCAAGCTACTGTCACGTTGGAGTTGGAATTGGTGAGGACTCGAGGTTTTGCTCAGACTGGAATGGTTCCGTAGGCCGTACAGCATCAGCTGCCCCACCAGTCATCTGCTTCAGGAGTTTCTCCCGCTTTCTCTCCTGTCGATAGTGCTTCCTTCCAGCAATCTCAGGGTAGAGGTTCCCGTCATAAGAAGAAGAGGAAGAGGTTTGATCAGCCGATATTTTCTGATCCGAGTCAGCAGTCTGGTTATTTTGTACGGCTGTGTCTAGATTTTGTTGCTTTTCAACCGAGGTTATGTTCCAAGTGTGGTGGCAGTCATCCGGGTGTGCCGTGCTCTCTGCTGGTTGTTTGTTATCGTTGTGATCAGCCGGGGCACATCTCCCGTAACTGTCCGTTGAAGCAGCAGACGGTGTAGTTCTCGCAGACTTCGCAGTCGCAGCAGCCACAGTTTCATCTTCCTCCGCCGCCTCAGCCATCTCAACCATTTCAACTGCCAGTTCCTGCACCTTCTCAGCAGTCGTCGGTCGCTACTCGTCAGCCGAGAGCCAGAGTTACTCACATCACTTGTGCGGAGGCATTGGCTTCTAATCTGATTGAAGGTACAATTTTGATTTATGATTGCATAGTGCATGTTCTTTTCGATTCAGGTGTGACGCATTCTTTCATCTTCGAAGATTTTATTGCCCGTATTGAGAAGCCGGTGAATGAAATTTCCTGTAACATGCTTGTGGAGTTGTCATCCGGTGATTACATGTCTACTCCTCTGTGCTTGGAAAATTCTTCGGTTATGGTCAGTGGTCGGAAACTGCCAGCAAGGCTTTATGCACTACAGTTAGCCGACTATGATGCGATTCTTGGTATGTATTGACTGAAACTTTATGGTGCCGTGGTTGACTGTCGTCTCAAGTGAGTCTACTTCATGCCACGTGGAAAGTCAACTGGAAGCTTGGAACAAGGGGTGCCCTGCCTGGCCCTTGGGCATGGACTTACACGGCATCAAAGTTTGACTTTTGCTTTAGGTGAGCAGCGGCGGGGACTCAGCCTCTTCAATCATGCTCGGCACAAAAACCCGAATTGGCATCCGGCAAATAAAGTCTTGCATCTTGAATGGCTTTGTCACGGCCAAATCCTTCTTGTATGGCTCTTGCGTATTGTCCTTGGCACAAACATTTGTAGAAGGACACCCATTCCAAGTGATAGAGGAGGGTGAAGCGGGGGCGAAAGGCTGCATAGATGGTGGAGATTCGATGGAAGGTGTTAGCGAAAGGGTAAGTGGGAGTGGGGGTTCAAACACGTCGAGTTTCTCCCCTTGCTCGGAAGCAGACGGGGTTGGCTCGAGTGTAGAAAGGGGTGGACCCTGCTCAAGATTAGCCATGGGTAAAGGTGAAGGGATAGATGGAAGGATAGGCAAAGTTGGTTTTGATGTTATAGGGATAATGGAGGGCCGAGGTGGCGACAATGTGAGTTTGATCGTTGAAGGTTTAATGGTAGGCTCGGTGGAGGCCGGTGGAGTGAAGGTTGATGAAGGTATAATTGGTAGAGGTTTAAAAGAAGGAGGTTTTGTGTGTAGGAAACGTCGGATGGGGCGAGAAGTTTGAAGGGTAGGAGACGGGTCTTCATGCGCCAGTGTAGGTGATTGGAGTATCGACCCATCATCAAAACACCAGTAGGTCTCAAAAATGGGGCTTGGATCGGGGATGGTGGCATCATCCTGAGTAGAGGGTTCGTTTGGTGGTAGTGTAGGAAGGGGAAAGCGAAGGAAACTCGGAATGGGTGCCTTCGAGACTTAATCATCACGTGCCGTCTTCGGTTCTTCATCATGAAACTCAAGTGGACGCCGTGGTGGAGGCATGTTAATAGGTGGTGGAATGTAATGGTGTTGCGTATACAGAGGCGGAGGGCCATGCGAATGAATGGGGTGAATAGATGGAGAGCGGATGGCGTCCACTTGATCATTGAGATCTGTCGGCTCTTGCTCATTGGAACTGTTGATGCCATAATCATCTCTCCTCTCCTTTCATTCTTTTTTCATCTTCGTAATGCTGCTCAGGATGGCGTGAAGCGGATTGACTGGAGAAGGAGGAGGAGGAGCAGGCCGTGGGCTTGCAACCCTCTTTAGTTGTTCCTCCAACAAAGCAACTTTATCAATGAGAACTTGGAGGGGCATAACGGGAGAAGTAGAGGGCTGGCATGGTGGCCTTGAAGGAGGGGCCACGTAAGAAGGCCATGGAGGGGGATTAACAGGCTGATCCAAAAAAGTACCTGGTCAAGCGAGGTTGCAAGGAATAAATGGGCCTTGGGGCCGTGATGGAGGAGGAATAGAAGGAGGTGGGTGATGAGCCACCCCAATGGGAATATGAATAGGAGAGGGAGGCGGTTGATGGTCTACCCGAACAGGAGTGGAAGGTGGATGAGAAGAATGAGATGCACCCTCAACAATGGCCTTAAGGGCTTGAATTTATTGAGGGGTGAGATAATCTATGACATGTAAAATTTGGGAGACCTTCTCGTCGTAGGGAGGAGACAGTCTCGAGGGAATAGTGGCTCGCAATTGAGATGAGGGACCATGAGATTGAAAATTGCCCATAGGTCGGGCAAGACCATGTGAATGAGAACGTGGTCCCTTGAAAGAATTGTGGTGAGAATTATGATGAACGTGTTAAAATTGAGGAGTATAGGATGTGCTAGGTTGATCATCCTCATGATTGTGAAAATTATTAGACATGTAAGACCCCAATTTTTGTGAATAGTAAAAGTTAATTAATGCTATGGTAAATAGTAAAAGTAAAAACTTTTGATAATTTTATTTATAGTTGGTTAAGGGACGCTTGTTCAAAGGGGCATTATATATTTAAATGGCGACTTGAGGTAAGTCGCTATTTATAATTTTATTTAAACTTTATTTCTTTCAAAAATTCTGGGTTGCTACATCGCCAGTCTACGGAAGAGTTGGTGACCCCGGAGAATATCGTGCGGTGCCTTCTCATGCAACTGAGGTCAGTAGGTATGGGCATCGGGAATCAACTTTCCCTTCGGATGAGGAAGTCGTTCTTCTTTCCTTGACCCTATCTTCCTTTGCGCAGACACTAGGTGGCCGGCTGAGGAGGAGGCACCTTTGATTAAGGCTGCCGTTGAGTCACGAGTTCCCGAGGATTCCACCCGAGCCCAAGACAAGGGCATGGGGGTGGCCCAGGAAGGGTCTTCCACGTAGCAGGGGTCCAAGCGCAAGGATCCCATGGAGAAGATGCTACGGGATGCCGTGAAGGGCAAAAAGTGGGCCAAGAAGGCCGGGGCTATCCCCGCGGTCAAAGACGACTCTGGTTCGGCTCTCTCATCTGCCGAGCTAGAAGGGGCCGAGCCTATTTGGATAGATCTTCTGTCTTCTGGGCAAGAGGGGGCCGAAGCGGGCGGCTCTATGACTGTGGTTGAGACTAGAGTGCCGAGCGAGGCAGGTGGCATTCAGGTCGGAGACACCGGGGCCGAGCCGACGGGGGCCGGGGTGTCACGAGAAGAGGTGGCGTAGCCCCAACCGACCGAGGCAAGAGGGGTGGAGAAAGTAGCAGCTCAATCCGGGCTAGCCAGTGGGGTTCCCGAGGGGGGGCCGCTCGGAGGGGGAGCCCCTATTCCGATTGCTCTGGAGAGGCTAGGCATCCGGGGCCCTCTATACCACAAGTGTTGCAGCATAGCCACAAAGGTGGTGCGAGGAGAAGACCGGTAGTGCTCCCCGGCCGCGACACTCGAAATGGTCACGGAGGGTGGCCTGATTCTGGCCCAAATGGGGGCCACCCTGGCTGACGCTTGCTCTCGGTCGGTGTCAGACTGGGCGAACCTTGTCTAGACCCTCGGTACGTCTAACAGGAAGATAACTTGGCTCACTGAGGAGCGTGATGGGCTATTGCGGGAGCTCTCCTTGTTTAAAGAGCTGGCAAGGGTGAGTCAGGCAGAGGCCCGGGACATGATCGAGCAACTGGCTCGAGCACGTGAGTCACTCGAGAGGAAGGGTAAGCTTCTAGAGGAGGAGCGCATGGCCCATGCCGAGCGAGATGGCCAATGGGAGGCCGAGCCCACTGAGCTACTAGACCAAGCGGAAGAAGCCATGCGCCTTCGGTTGGAGGCCGAGGCTGATCGGGCCGAGGCAGAGAAGCAGATGGTCGAGGGAGATCAGAGGTTGGCCTAGGCAGAGCAGGAAAAGGCCGAGCTCACTAGTAGGGTGGGATCAGTTGGGGCGGAGGCACTCGAGTAGTTTAAATGCTCGGAGGCCTAGTGGATCGACCTTAAGAAGGATGCCCTCCCCTACTATGAGTCTGCGCTTCACCGAGGCATCCGCAAGGGGTTCAAGCACTGCTATAGCCGGGCCATCTCCTAGGCAGAGGAACAGGCACCAGGGATGATCATTTTCCCCTCCGGTCAATGTTATGACTCGGACCAAGCGACCTCGGAATCTTCTGGCTCGGCATCGGGGGAAGAGGAGGACCAAAGGGACTCGTCTTTGTCCAAGGGATCGCCAACTCTGGATGCCTTGGGAGGGCGTGCAACCAAGGCAGTTCCCATGTTGAACCTTAAAGGGGGAGACTATTAGATCTCTACTATTTTGCTCCTACTGTTTTGATGATGTCATACACTAACTGTCAACTCTTCTTTTGATCTGTAATTTAATTAGTTGGGCAAGGATGGTGGCAAGGGTGGCATCCACCCGGTCCATTTGACCTTGGGGTTCCTCCCTATGGGCATCTTTGTTGAGTTGGGGATTGGGATCCATGGGGGGAACCGAAGAGGATAGATCGGGTCGATACATGGCTCCACTACGGGTGGACATGCAAGGGAGGGGAAAGGCTTGACAGATGGTTGACTCAATGCAATGGTCCTAGGACTTAGACTTGATAGAGACAAGTCTAAACTTACTCTGATACTAATTGATGTGACATACCCTTAGACCTAAACAAACAAGCATGATTTGCAAGTAGAACGGGCCGATATCGGTGGTCAACTCACCCGACACTCACCCAAACCCGGGGGTAACTCGGTGATGCCGAGTTGAGGTTGTGAGGGTTGGACCCTTGCGGGTAGAGGGCCAGCAAGACTAAGGAACTTCCCAAAGGTATGGAGACACAATTCAAAGAGGCCGACCGGGTGCCAATGGCCACGGGTCACACTCTCTCCCACGGTGGCCACTTGAAGCAAAAAAGCTTGTGGGCCGAGCGCTCACTCTCACGGACCAGCGGAGCGTATGAACTAATATTGAAGGAGCAGGGCATCCAATGAGAGCAAAGGTAGGGCACTTACTCGACCGGTTTGAAGAAGCTGGTCCTGTTCAGAGACGAGGGCGAGCGGGGAAGCGTGTGTTCCCCACACGCCGCACCGGTATAGCTTTGACATGTTCAAGATTTTACATCACTACGTCCCTTGCAAGGGGGTTGAGCTTGGGGAAGGGAAGCCAAAATTATATTCAACACTACCTCCCACAGGGAGGGGTGGTAAGTCGGCCAGGCGGGGAAGGGAAAAGTTGAAATAGAAATCGAACGGATGGAAGACGCTGGTTCTATCCGCTCTCTGAAACAGGGGAGATGCAGCTGAAGTTGACGCTGCTGCAGTCACTCCCGAATTTTGTTGTCGATGAGACCAGTGGAAAAATATTCGGCGTTGGATCAGGATGACGTCCGATTTTTGGGGAATTCCCTGGTCGGTGGTGCTAGTCGGGGAAGGGCCGCGAACAGGGTCCCTGAGTTCTGGTTTTGACTACTACGGTACCTCAGCAGCAGAAAGATGAGGCTGCCACGAGCGCTCCCGACCTCTGAATCGAGCGTGGCTAGAGTCGTTGGAACCGTTGTCGAGTCCTCTTCGAAACGAGACCCACAGGGATGCCAGAGGATGTCTGAGCAGATCGACAGGGGTAAGTTCAGTCCCAGAGGGGATAGAACTGCACACTCTGGGGAATAAATTAGGAACTCACTTGTCCGCGGCCCAATCTGGAAGCCGCTTCTTGGTACAGGAAGAAGACTCACCGTAGTAGGTCTCAGCCAAGCCCTGCCTCCAAATCTTTAGGTGGATGGTCAAGGGAGCCTCTGCAAGCAGCCTCCGGTTGGTAGTCTTGAGGGAGACGCACAATCTGGGGAGATCGGCTCCCCCGGGAAGCCACGAGCTCAGGTTGGGACGATACCACTGCCGTTCCATAGAAAACACAGAGACGCTTCCAACGGTACCACTTGAGCCTTCAGAGATGTTGGTATGAAGTCATTGTCGGCTCTGGAAGTCATCTGTGCTCTGCTACCAGTGAACTGAGAATTGCAGGCTGAAGATGGGAGCTAGGAAATGAGGTAAATGGGAGAGAAAATGAGGTGGATGGGTGTGGAGGTAACCCTTGACTATTAGGGGGTCTAGGAGAGGCCAAACTAAGGTGAGGGAGGGGGAGAATGGGGGCAAGAAGGTGGTCTAGAAGGGTGTGAGAGAGGGAGCTACGAATTTGGGAGTTGGGTGAAGAGGGGGAGGAATGATGGCTTCCCTATTTGGGGTTGTCTAGCCATCATCCAGCTGACCCAGAAGTTCTATTTCTTCGAAATAGAGCATGTTCCTAGAAGCAGCAATGCTCAGGCCGATACCTTGGCAAAGTTGGCGGCGGCCATTAAACTCCCGCCTGAGGGTGAAGTCAACATCACCGTTAAACACAGAAGACTGATGCCTGGCTCACTTGAAGGCAATGCCGATCTAACTATCTATGAGGTCCAAGACCTTGACCGAGACACTCCCCCAGAAGAAGAATATTGTCGTGAGCCCATCATCAAATTCAAGAAGGGGTGGCTCCATCTTGATCGGGCTCAAAGGGTCCAGCTGCTTCACCGAGCAACATCATATGAGTTGATCGGCGACTCCCTGTATCGACTCGTCCATGAGAAGGACAAGTCTATTCTCTTGAGGTGCATATCCTCAGCCAAGGCTTGAGCTATTATGCGTGAGGTTCATTCCGGGTTGTGCGGTGCGCATCAGGCTAGAGATAGAATGAAGCACAACATTAAGCTCAAGGACTTCTATTGGCCTACTATATACGCGGACTGCATCTAGTACGCCCGTATGTGCCACCAATGCCAAGCTTTTGGCCCGATACCCAGGAGGTCTCGCAAGCCGTTACGTCCTACAGCCCCCACTTGGCCATTTGCCGAGTGGGGTATGGGCATCACGAGATCTTTCCCACCATCGTCCAAGGGCCACAAGTACATCTTGGCCGCCACTGATTACTTCTCCTACTGGGCGGAGGCCCTTCCCCTGCGGGAAGTCACCGATGAGGTGGTTGCTAGATTTTTCAGACACAACATCATCTACCGATTCGGTACTCCTAGTCGCATAGTCTCCGACAACGGAACACCCTTCAAAAATAGGGCCGTATACCAACTGGCGGCCAAATTCCACATCGACTGGAGAACCTCTTCGGTCTGCAACCCGTAGGCTAATGGTTTAGTCTAAGCCTTCAACAAAACCCTCTGCAAGCTCCTGGCTAAGATGGTCAGCCATCGGAAACGCGATTGGGGTGAAAAGGTCTTTGAGGCATTATGGGCCTACCGGACAATCTACAAAATCCCTACGGGCTATTCGCCCTTCTCCCTCGTCTATGGGTGGAAGCCGTCATCCCCATTGAAATCCAGTTAGCATCATACCGCGTGGCAGTGCACACCAGCTTGGCTGGTCCTGACGAAGATGAATAGCAGAGAAGGCTGGAAGAGCTCGCCGATTTGGAAGGTAAACGGCTCGAAGCCTACAAGCACTTATAGGTATACCAGGCCCGCATGGCGTGAGCCTATGACAAGCTCATCAGGCAACGAGCTTTCAAGCAACGCGACCTCGTCATGATTAAGGAAAGGGAAGTCATGGCTGGCTGCTCCAGTGGCAAGCTTCAACCGAATTGGCGAGGCCCATACATTATCCGTGACACCTATGAGGGTGGGGCCTACACAGTTGTAGACCACAAGGGTCTCAAACCCTTCCTGCCTCTCAATGGCAAGCACATAAAGCTATATTATGCACTAGAACACGAATTTGTGCACCACCCAGACTGAGGCATGCGCCCCAACTACAACCCGCGGGATCGATTTTCTCTCGTGGAAGGCCGAACCAGCCACAGCTTCCAACTTTTCTCCACAGCCAAGCAATAGGGCCGGCTAAGCCCTCTCAAAACCACCATCAGGCACTCTGGGAAGCCAGTCTGATGCGAAATGGAGACGTGGACTCGACGCCAAGTTGGATATGCAACTTGGGACTCTAGCAAGCTCGCACTCGTCCCTAGCGAGGGAAGCATTCGTCCCTGCATGATTGAGAAATCGGCAACGAGTCAAGGGTGGCCAACTCACAACTCTCGTGCCCGGGTCGGGTCACGGGATGGTCTCGCTATTCAATATTACTAACTATTAAATGGAACATGGGAATATCCTCATGTCTAAGTTATCTTTTGTTTTCGAAATATATATACTTATTCCTTTTTAGCCTTCAAAATTACCGGGTGTTACATAAGTGCCCCTGACAAATGAGATTCTCAATCTTGTCCTGGAGCTGATGACAATTGCCGGTATGATGCCCGTGGTCGCTGTGGAACAGACAATGCTTGCAGCGATTGCAGTGCTTTGCCTCCATAGGCTCGTGGTGGCAAAGGAGGCCCGAGCCATTGATATCTTCATAAATCTCATTGACGGGGGCGATCAGAGGAGTGTACCGCTCGTATTTTCGAGAGGGCTCCTTGTGTTCTCCATCGTGGTTCCTCCTCTTACCCTGGCCAGAGCCAGATCCTTGCTTGGCTGGTCACCTCTTGTCCCCCTCCTGACCCAAGCCCATCGTGCTTCGACAAGTGCTGAGGACTTCCTCGCACTCTACGTGACGTAGGGCCAGGGTCACTAACTCAGCGAGGGAGGTAGGGGGATGAAGCACCTGCTCACGCCGGAGGTTCTCGTCGCTGGTGCCTCCGATCAGTGCTGTGATGGCTGAGGCAACATCTAGGCGGGGGATACCCAGGGCCTCCGATTTAAACTAGTTAATGTAGGCCCGGAGCTTCTCCCCCTATTCCTGTTTGAGGGCCAATAGTCCCGCTACTGACCGGGGAGGACCACTATCAGTGAAGCTTTCTTTGAACACTCGCCCGAACTATCAGAAGTCATGGATGTTCCCGGGGGCGAGGGCTCAGAACCAAGCCTGAGCACCCTAGACTAGGGTGGTCGCGAACGCTCAGCACTTGATGGAGTCGGACGCCCCATGTAGGGTCATTAGGGCGTCGAAGCCATCGTAGTGGTCAGCCGGGTCTCCCTGGCCGTCATATGCCTTGAAGGTTGGAAGCGAGATCTTGGGGGAGATCTCGGCCATCAAGACATGATCGGAGAACAAGGATTGCTCCTCGTCCTCCATAGTAGAGGTCTTCTGTAGAGCACGGAGGGCGCGCTCTTGTTCTGTGAAATGCCTCTCGAAGTCTCACAGCCGAAGGGGCAGCTTCGGTTGTTGTTGGACCGAGGGGTTATGGTGGCACTCCTGCAGGCTGCCCCGACGCCCCTCGGGGGCCTTGATATCTGGGAATAGATGATGCGCTCCAAACTTCTCCCTCCTCGGGTGGAGGAGGCATCCTGCTCTGGGGGAGGGGTGTGCGATGGTCCTCCTGATCGGTTGCAGATGAGCCACCTCCCTTGGAGGGTGAAACGTCTCCCGGCGGTTTACAGGAAGGCATCTCCACGGGGGGGGCTCTCCTGAGGGAGTCGTGACTTCTCTTCCCTAGCCGCCTGGGTCCTCATTCGATCAATGAGGCTGTCTAGTTTGGCGTTGAGGGATTGAAGAGCGTCCGCGCTCTCAGTGGGAGGTTGCCCTTCCACCACGGGTGGGGGCAGTCTGCCGGTTGGGTCACTGGCGTGAGAGGGGGTATGCCCCATCAGACGGGAAGGTGTGCCTTCTTCCATCACCACGGCCTTTCCCTTGCCGCCATCGGTCCTCCTACTGGAGCTTCTTCACACCAAGCTGGTTTTTTGCTCATTTCCCATAGACGGCGCCAGATGAGGAGGGGCGATCTCATGCTGTAACGACCCAGAGTTCAGGGTACTGATAACCCGATATAAATATCGGACTACCGTTACCAAGAACTGGGGATGCCACCCAAGAGGCTGATGAGACCCTTGAAGGTTTAGTGGAGTTGTCAAGGGATTGCATTAGAAATTAGAATTTGCAAGTGCGTAATATTAATTTTAGCAGTAATTAATAAAATAATACGGAAGTAATTTCTCTTTCTTTCCTGCTGCTCGCATTCTCTGTTCTCCTCAGCTCTCTGCTCCTACACTCTTTTTCATCTTCTTCTTCTTCTTTTCTTCTCCATTGTATCTTCTCTAATCGCTTTCCATGCTTTGATCCCAGAGGAGGCCTTTTTAAATATCTTCAGATTTGGGACACACGATCTCACACATTGCATGTGTGGAGAGCTCATTCCTGCCAAGAGATTTCTGGAAGATGTTAGCGACGTGTCAGAATCTGGATAAAAAAATGGAGAGTCCACGTGGCAACTTCTTTCTGGGATGGTCTGCCTTGCATCATGTGCCAATCATTGGTTCGGTTAACCTCATGAACCTAGCTCCTGATTCTCTAGAGTTCTTTTTAATTCTAGTCCCTGACAACATAACAAACACTTCGTCAGCATTAGTTATTTACGAGACATTCAGACAAATACCAGATTTGCACGGACTTGATAGAGCATAGGAACAAATGTGCACGGACATTGATACGCTGAAAGGAAACATGCACGGACCTTATGAGACTTTGAAAGGAAACATACACGGACCTTATAAGCATATGCACGGACCTAACCTCTCAAAGACTGAGAAATGCACGGACTCTGAATTGCACAGAATTCAACTAAGCATGAATTATATGCACAGACTTCAGTGTTCAATCTGAAACATGCATGGACCTGATGTATGCTAAGTCTTGAAACATGCACAGACTCTAGTGTTCAATCCACAACATGCATGGACCTGATGTTTGCTATGTCTTGAAACATGCACGGACTTTAAGCAATGTAGCTGTGCATTCTTCAAAAATGTGCATGCATCTTATTTTCCGCCTAACAAGGATATGAACGGACTTTGGTGTGCATTCCTCAGAAATGTGCATAGACCTTGTATGCCCAAGGGAAAGGACCTGCATGGACTTCATATGCAAGGTGCAATTAGCACCGACCTTGTTTATGCCTTTAACAAAACTAGCACCGAGCATGCGTGCGCCAATACTGAAACTAGCACTGACTATGTATGCATGTGCATGGAGCTTGTGACCATTAACACGAACATGCACATGCCTTTATGCTTGCCCAAAGGAAGACCTATTTGTTGACCTTGACTATTGCACGGACTATATATGCAATTAAGTAGAGTGTGCACAGACTTGAATGATGCATGGGCCTTATGCAACAAACACAGACCTACATGCAAACGATAATATGAGTGTGCACGGACCTTCTTCATGCCTAAGGCAGATAGGCACAGACTCAAAATTGAAAAGTGCACGAACCTTATATGCCGTCTAACGAGAATATGCACCGAACATATGTAGATGAGCTGAGATGTGTACGGACCTTTATGCTGAGCTGCATGAAGACTTGCATTGACATGCTGAAGTATGCACAGACCTTGATTACATTAGGCTAAAGCACGAGACCTTAGTGAGCAGATGAACAAGTGCGCATAGACTCTGATTATGCAAAATGCAAATGAGCACAGACTCAAACATGCTGAGTGCAAGAGCTTATGTGACATAGCACAGAGCTTGCACAGACCTTGGTACTTACCAACTGAAATGTGCATTTGCCTTACCTGATTGACAAAGAAGGTATGCATAGACCTTTCAAGTGCAGTTGTTGACTTGATCAATGTGACCAATTGATCTTTTGCCATCTTTGACTTGCGTTGACTGTCCTACATTGACTTTTATTTTAAACACAATAATAATCATAACAGCCATATGAAGGCATCAAGATTATATAAGAATGGTTTATGAATATTGACATTTTCAAATAATGACTTATGAATATTGACATCATCAAAAATAGAGAGACACAACAATCTCCTCCTTTTTGATGGTGGTAATATTGATGAATGCGGTCTTGTCCTGGTCGGGCTTGTGCATGCTGATCTGGTGATAGCCGGAGTAGGCATCTAACAAGCTTAGCATTTCATGCCCGGTCGTCGCGTCGACTAGTTGGTCGATCCGTGGTATGGGAAAGTTATCCTTGGGTGTGGCTTTGTTGAGATCAGTGTAGTCCACGCACATCCGCCACTTTTCATTGCTCTTCGGGACCAGGACCATGTTGGCTACCGAGTCTGGGTATTGAGTAGGCCTGAGTTGCCCAGAGCGTAGCTTTTCGCTCACTTGCTCCCTGATGATAGTCTGTCGTTCGGAGTTGCAAAGCCTTCGGCGCTGCTGTACCGGGCGGCAAGTGGGATCCAACCTAAGTTGGTGTGCGATGACCTTTGGTGGGATTCTGGGGAGCTCATCTTCGGACTAAGCGAACACATCCTGGTTGCCCGTGAGGAACCTCGCGTATGCTTGCTTATCGCGCTCGGATAGGTTCGCGCTTCTACCCGAGTCTTTTTCTACTTGGATGAGGTACAAGTCCTTGGCCGACACGCTCGTGCCTGGACTTTGATCTTCAGTCCTCGCCTTCTTCTCAGGCGGTACTTCTTCAGGACGTCGATCACATGTCGAGATGAGGTAGCACCTCCTGGACTCCCTTTGATCACCTCGAACCTCCCCGACCCCTCCGGGGGGTGGGGAATTTGAGCTTTTGATGATAAGAGGAAGGGACACCTTGAAGCGTGCTGAGGATCCCTCGACCGATGATGGCGTTGTATCGTGTCATTATGCGAACTGCGGTAAAGTCGGCGAGGAAGGATACCTATTTTGGCGCGGTCCCGAACGTGATCGGGAGTGAGATGCGCCCTTCCGGGGGGATGGTAGTGCCAGAGAATCCATATAACAACGTGTGCAACGGCGCGAGTTCAGACATGTCCACACCCATAAGTACAAGGCAGTCATACGCAATAACATTAGGTCCGCTTCCATTATCTACTAATATGCGACGCATGGTACACTGGTTGTTAGTGGAAGAGACCACTAGAGCATCAGAGTGGGGTGTGATCACACCGTCCAGGTCATCCTCAGAGAAAACAATGGGGTCTCCTAGACGACCCGGGGTGGAGACCCCCTGTCGGGTGACGTCGCCTTGATCTACTCTGTGGACGACCGATGCGTATCGTCGTCTCCTGCTTGCGCTATCTCCCCCCGCGACCGGCCCCCCAGAGATCATCATAATCTCCTTTCCGTTGGGCCGGTTGTCGATCTGCGGGGACGTCTTCTGTCGTCTTTCTACGACTTTGGCGAGGAACTTATCGAGGAGCCCTCTACGAATGAGGTCCTCGATAGCATCCCTCAAGTTGATGCAGTCGGCGGCATCGTGGCCATGGTCACGGTGGTAATGATAGTATTTCTTCTTGCTCCTCGTACTCAGATCCGAGTTCATCCGGGGAGGCCACTTGAGGAATGGCTCCTCGCGGATCTCCATCATGATCTGGTCAGGCGGAGCTGTTAGGGGTGTGTAGTGGCGATAATTGCCCTTTTCCTTTTCGGAGCGGTCGCGGTGGTCTCCGTCGCGTCGCTCCCGCTTACTCTGACCCTCTCGTGGTGGGTCGGCAGATCTCTTGCGGTTGGACCGTTCGGCTCCGGCCGCGCGGACCAGGGCCGATGTATTCTCCTCACATCACGCGTGCTTCTATGCCAGGGTGCGGAGGTCAGGAAGGGTCGTTGGGGCCTCGACCCCAAGGGCACGCCGGAGGATGTGGTCCTGTGTCCCCTGGGTGAGGGCTGTAGCGGTGATGTCGACGTCGAGATGCGAGATCCGGAATGCTTCCGGGTGGAAGCAGGAGACGAAATCCCACAGCGTCTCTTCTTTGAATTCTATGTGCGTGCCATTCCAATTCGTTATGCAACCCCTCGACAAAACCCTTCTAACCCTTCAGGGGTCTCACCAGCCTCATGGGTGGCTTCCCCAGTTCTTGGTATCGGTGTATTGATATTATCAGTATATCAGTATTCAGATCTCCGGGTCGTTACACAATGCGTGTTCGAAAGTCCCCAAAAGCATCTGTGCGTTGGCAGTGGAGTTGCCTGAGAGGTTGCGTGCTCATCCCTCCTCTTGGTTTGGCGCATCGGCGTTATCGTAGTCATGTAGAATTAGGCATGTGGAGCCACCAGCCGAGATGGTATGTCACTTTGTGAGGCTGGTGTAGAGCCTTCTCGTAGTGCCCTGATGTTCTGACCTATGCGTGTAGGCAGTTGCCTAGGTGAGGTAAGGAGTTGTGTTTTGGAATTGAGGAGTGTGAGTTCTCTTACCTCTATTTCTGGATTCAATTAATTGGTATGGAGGTCGTGTCATGACGGATGCCAGTTTCCCTCTGTGCTTGTGATGCATTCGGTGGAGAGTGCGCAACAAAAGTGTGTGTGGGCTCATAACCCACAGGCTCTAGGGTCAGATTGGTAGTGGAGTGTAGAAAATGTTTCCACGTTGAGCATGTGTCCTAGAGGTTTTGGAATTGGTTGAGGAGAGTTGCCCTCGGGTAAAGAGTTGTATTGGCTTTGTGAATGGCCTTGATTGCCGTGCATTTACTACTGTATCGTGTCGAGTGGTATCAGTGGAGTTACGACCATGGAGCTCAGTGGTGAGAATGGTCAGTCGAGTATAAGTGTTGGTAGGTGCTGGTCATGATTTGTGTTGCGGCTCTTGGCATATTAATGGTTCCGAGATCATAGGCAGGTGTAAGCTAGGAGTGTGTGGCGGCGGCCAGCTCAATCATGGCAACAGAGCATGGCTAGTGATTGGTAGAGCCCATGCTCAAGGCATGGTGAATTACAGTTCGACGAATTGCAATGATAGTGCATCGGGCGGTGCTGTGAATGCGGTCCGATAGAAGGCTTGGCAAGTGTCATCGAAGGAGCTAACCTGTCAATGGTGCTGGTTTCTTGGTGTTGGAAGGTGTGGGTCCCAGCATGTACAAGGCTTAAGATCAGGTCATGCGTGAAGATCTCCCGCCTTCATGGAAGGTAAGTTGGTTCCTCCTTGGCTGGAGAGGATCGTGTTTTTGCTAAGTTCATCATCTTGCATCATGCGTTCGAATTGGTTGACCTCCTCATGTGTGCCATGAGGTCCGTGCGAGATGTGCTTGGTGATGAGATCTCGGGTGGACATCATGTTGAGTCATCGAGGAATTGTTGGATCTATTGAGCACCCTAATGAGATGTGTCGTGTTGTGCTGATAGTTCGACAGGCATGGTGCCCGAGATCGATTAAGTGAGATGGCGGCTTCGGATGGAGTGCTTGTCTATAACAAGACTCTAGGAAATTTGGAGCATGGTGCATCTGGTGGTGCCGCTGTCTGGATTAAGGTGTTACCTTGGCTCAGAGGAAGCTGTGTTAGGGGTTTAGTGTCTATGGGCATTTGATGTTGGTTCCTATTGAGCAGCCATCCAAATAGAGCTGTGGTGTTAGCTGTGTAGTTGGATGGTTGTAATAGAGAACCATGGTCTTCTCCATGAAAGAATCCCCTAAAGTGTCGCCTGAGTTGAGAGCCCCTCCTTAGGAAAGGAGTGTGGGGTGTCGTGCCCAGATTGTTGTGGTTAAGGAGTTCAAGTTTCACGTGGGTAACCTTGTCATCCTTCCTCCTCTTAAGAAGTTGGAATTGACTAGGTGCCCAGAGAGGACCTAGATTGTAGCGCCCGTATCTTAACGGATCCGTAGTGATTCGGACCTGGATCCCCCCAATGGTCATTTTGCAAATAACCCCCTAATACAATCTAAATTACACTCCAAATAAAATCAAATAAACACACATTACACATAAATAAAGTCTAAAATAAATATGATAAATGGCAAGACTCAAAGGGGAGTCTCCAGGCTGTCTCCGAGCCAAATGGAAGCTGTCGTGGCTCGCGTGGTGCTCCGTGTCTGAGACCTACGACTGGCTCTCGTGTCCTCACCACGCGGCCTCCTGAGTTGAGATATAGGCTGGTTTAGGTCATCAGTTTGAACCTCAGGCTGGTGCCTGGTGGCATAGCACGCGAACACCGTGACCGCGTCACTGAGGAGCTAGACCGTCCAATTCTTCTGAGAGCACCTCTTGGGGTGGACGGGTGTCCCCAACCTATCAAAGACTAAGGTGCGTTGTAGAGGGGTCCCCATCATGGCATCTGCCTGAGGGGAACTCAAGGCTAGATGTTGATGGGGCCCAGAACGAGCCCGTCTTCGCCTTCGCCTGTCTGAGCAAGAGGCACCAAATGGCTAGGCGTCGTCTGATGATGCGACTGCAAAATCAGTCGCGTCTCGCTTGGCGCAACGTCCCAGTACCCGAAAGGGGTTGCCAAGACGCACCTTCCGGACGGCTTGAGCTTCCTCTAGGGTAACCTAGATTCTTCTCAAGTCAGATTATTGTTCTCCCTTGTTACTGTCTCTTTGACAGAACTTGGGAGCTCAGACACCGAACCGACGCTGGTGTCTCTGGGCCACTGCGGGAGCATCTGCTCTTCTGAGTTCTACCTTGTGTTCTCGTGTTTGACGCAGAAGGCTAAAGCGGTTGGTAGTAGGGACCGTGGAGACTAGCGACGAGTGTGGCTCATTGATGGTGCTAAAAGAGATGGGAGCTGAGGGTGGCGGTGGAGCCGCCACAGGGACCACACCCAAGAAGTAGGGCGATCTAATGACCGGGGCAAA
Organism: Amorphophallus titanum; assembly: GCA_024336825.1. Lineage (NCBI taxonomy): Eukaryota > Viridiplantae > Streptophyta > Magnoliopsida > Alismatales > Araceae > Amorphophallus > Amorphophallus titanum. Next base: position 11,653,922 of record JANBPO010002302.1, read on the forward strand.
ACTGCTGAAAGCAATCGGCACCACCAAGTAGCCGACCCACGCATGGGTGGCGATGACAATGGGACCGTAGGTGACGGCTGCCATAGCTATTGATGCACCGAACGAGTAGGGGCGACGGCCACGGATGGTCATCGAATGTGATCTGGCAAATGGAAGGCGAACCGAAAGCTGCTGGGAAGTGCGAGCAGGTGCTCTTCTTCTACCTCTCCTGCAAGGACAGGAAAAGGGTACCAGGACTTCAGGGCTGGCACAGGCTTTCGCTTCAGCAGAAAGAAGGAACGTAGGAGATGTCCCACCGGGTGTGCCATCCTTTTGTTTGCGCACGACGGGGTTTCACCGACGCAATGTGTGCGGTGACCGGAGTGAGGGGTAGGATATAACTACGGGAGAGATGCCATAATATAGTGTGCTTTAGGCACCCCCTCTCATGGCCATATCTTTCTCAAAGCAGCACCATGCACTTTCCTTTTACGAAAAGTCGAGGGGCGATCAAATGACATGGGGGGTTTTCAAGTTTTGAGGGAAACGTAGCTGGGATGCGGGCGTGCCAGTCGATTTCTCGATAATCACCTATGAAACCAAAAGTTGACTGGGGAAGCACCACCAAGGCAAGGCACGTGGACTCGAGAGGTGAGGGACACGTGGAGGGAAGGTCAGTTTCATAGGTGCAAGTGCGCAGGTGATTGTGGGGAGTCATGTACAGGACATCTTTCCCCACCGACCGCAAGCAGTCGGTGTTTATTTACATTGGATTGAATCCGAACACCTTCGTTCCGTGCTGAAGAGAGGTCTGTACAGGCCTGGAGTCCTAGGTAGAGAGTAGGGGGCACTTCACAACTGTGGGTTCGCACTAGACAGGATGATGCTAGCTAGGGTCAGATGTGCTGAGGGATTCACACTAGGTGACAGGGAAAAAATCACGTTTTTGGGGAGTGAACCAGATCTTTTGTTTTACGACGTTTTTGGCCGATCTGAGGGTTTAGATGCATGCCTAGGGGCTTGGGGAAGGATTTCTCTTTTGTTTCCCCTTCACCTGGGGGTGATTGAGGCGTGGAATGAGTTTTCCCGTGCTTTTTGCCATTTTTAGGCACAGACTGAGAATGCGATCGCCCAGGTGGGTGCGTTCTTAGTTAACGCGCTGCCCCAATCAAGCGCGTTCATCGGGGAAGATGAATAGTAGGGCGGTTATGATCGTGCTATAGGTGTATAGCGCGTTCTGATCGCGCTATGTGCTGGTAGTGCGTTCTGTTCTGAACGCGCTACAGGTGGCCAGCATGTTCTGTTTGAACGCTCTATAGGTGGCCAACGCGTTCTGATCAGAACGCGCTGGGGGAGTGCAGCGCGTTCTGAACGCGCTAGGTAAGGCCGGCGCGTTCAGAATGGTGCCCCGTTGGATGGCCCAGAGTGGGTAGTCTACGGTTAATCATGCCTCCCTTGGCCCGTGAGTGTCTCGGACACCCCATGAGTACCGTGACCATGTTTTGGGGGTCCGGAGGTGTCGTTTTACCTCGAATAGTGTTCCCGTGGGTTTGAGGGTCCGGGTAACCCTCTCGTGCCCTGGCTATGTTGTGTAGGCCTCCGGTCGACCTGGTTGTGACCCGGTGGTCGACCTTCGGTCTCGCAAGTGTTCCGGACATCCCGTGGGTTCCGTGACTATATTTCGGGGATGTCTGGAGGTGTCATGTTACCTCGATTAACATGCCCATAGGTGTGGTGGGTCCGGGTGACCCCATGTGTTCCGGGCTTTTGTGTTATGCTCGATCGAGTTGCCGTGTATCGGTGTGGGTGCGATGGGGCTCCCCCGCACGTCGCATGTTTCTTGGGAAGGTGGTTTCCAAGGGGAGGCTATGTGTGAGGTCTTGGACTGCGAGTCCAGTCATCTAGCCTGGGGTTGGAGGTTCCAAGTGGTTCCCTGAGGTTGGGAATCAGCTTTGCAGCTTGTGAGCTACCTTGGGAATCGTGCTTTCGTGTTTTCTGCGTGGGCTGTGTCTGTGACCCATGGACTGAGAGTCCCATTTACCAGCTTGGAGTTCGTGGCTTTCTTGTTCCCTTCTTCGAGGGAAGAGTCTTGGCAGTCGTGAGCTGCCTCGTGAGTCATCGCTTCGTGGCTTTGGACCTAGGGATTAGGCCAGATTGACGGCGTCATACTGTCACGTGCAATGGTCTTGACCTAGAGTCTTGTGACTCAAGGACCGTGCGTTTAGTGGGTCTAGTGGACCATCCAGAGTTCGGTGGCCTCGAGTCACCTATTACTCCGTGTTACTCGCGATGGGTGCGTGCGTGATTTTCTATGTTCACGTTAGTGACCCTCCACTAGTCGCAGCCTTCTTACGGCACGCGCGTGCTGACCCACCTGGGAGTGGTGGAGTGGCATACCCGAGTTAGACGGTGAGTAGGCTAGTTACCGTAGGGCCCCCACGTATAGCCGAGTCCAGGCTTAGGGGGAAATACCAGCTAGAGGATAGGCCTAGGGCGTATGGTCTGAGTGTGCATAGGAGGCTAAGGGTTCGGACCCGTGCTGACGAGCGCAACCTCAGCTAGTCCTTGTTTCGTGGTACTTCTAGTTACTGTGTGTGTCTGAGTCTCGCGCGCGGGACATTGTAGCTAGACACTTGTGACGCAATGTAAGATGTCAAGGGAAGCATCCGGTCGTTCTTCTAGTGCGCGGTGCTCTCGTCATGTGACGTGAGTTGTCGTGTCCTGGGTTTCCTTTTCTCGTCTGCGAGATGGAGTTTTTGGTGTTATTTTTAGAAGCATTCCCGTAGCTATGCACCAACGCACATGGGTGAAGACAGATAGATGCATGTAGCAGCTGGCTTAAAGGGAGGTCGACGCAGGAGAGCCTGAGGTCGACGCAGTTAGCAACTGGATTGAGGATAGGTCGATGCAGCTTGCAGTTGGGTCAAAGGGGAGGTTGATGCAGCTATGAGAAGGGTCGATGCAGCTTGCAATTAGCTCAAGGAAGAGGTTGATGCAGTTGTGAGAGAGGTCAATGCAGCTTACACGAATGGTATGCAATGCAGTGCTCAAATGTTTATGAGAGAGGGTTCCTTTATTAATGAGATGCAAGCGTAGAGCTTTGATTTGATTTTTTCTTTTATTCATGTAGATCATGTTCGTGGTTATATTCGACAGTCCGTCGTGACGGGGGGTCATGCTCATTTAATCAGGATCTCTGTGGTTCTTTCATTATTTTGACAAAGTCACTTCATTATTATTTATTCCATTTATTTGTTGTTTCCTTTTGCATCGTTACTTTTATTATTATAAATTATTACATTAATTTTGGTGAAAATTCGACAGCATCTCTCCTGGACCCAAATGTTGTAGGGGGGGTAAAACGGGGCACGTCCACAAGGAGTGACGCGTCCCAAAGTAGAGGTGCGCACGGAAGTAGCTACACCTTGAGGAAATCAAAGAAAATCTGAAGTCAATGTGTCAAAAAATACCGGTTGGAGACACATAGAGAAGGAGCAAGGCCCCAACTGGTTAATTGATGGCATGGGCCACCAGATCATGGCATTGGGAAGGCCACCGTATCAAGGAAGGTGGGCAAGGCCACCGTATCAAGCAAAGGTGGGCAGGGCCACCGTATCAGGAGAAGTGGGGCGGGCCACCGTATCAAGAGAAGGTGGGAAGGCCACCGTATCAGGGTGATAGCGAAGCCACCGTATGAAGGGAAGGTGACGGAGGCCACCGTATCAGGTGAAGGTGGCAAAGTGTGCCGTATCACTTGGTAGGAAGGCCACAGTATCAATTGGTGGGAAGACCAACGTATCAAGGGTGATAAGGTGACACCGTATGAGGGCCTTCTGAAGGGTGCCGCATCAAGGCAAAGAGGCCGTGTCACCATATGGGGAGAGGCTTCTTCCCATGAGAGGGGTCTGTGATGCAGAGAGTGCCTAGACTACAACCATGGCCTGGCAGGATCCAAACGAGGACACGAGGGGTTTTCTCCCTAGAGGACGGACCACGGGACACCACCCATGAGATTGGAGAGGCCGTGGTCATCATCTCTTACGGGGATCCTCCCTCTGAGGGAGGATAAGGGGAAATAGAATAGCATAGAAGAGGAGTCATTCAAGATGCGGGAAAGAAATGCGCAGGAGGACACACAAGCCTTTCTTCTATTCTTGCAAATGAAAAAAGTAGCAGCCCGAAGGAGCTGGTACATAGCAGGATAATGCCGAAAGATGGAGAAGGAAACAAAAAAAAATACAATGGGGGGAATGGAGCATCAGCTCTTCCCCCCCAAGCTTCGCTCCCTCTCTCACTCTCGCTTTTCTCTCTTCTTCTCTTCTTCTATTCTTCCTTTCGCACAGGCGGTGGCTGCTAGAGGAGCAGGGAGCCGAAGGGTGGAGACTATTCTCTCTTCTTCTCTTCTCTCTTCTCATTCTTCTTCTCCTCACAGCTGCACCAAAGCATCTCCCTCTCTCTCCCCCCCCTTTTTGTATCTTCGTGACTAACTTTTATAAGGTGTTGACCATGGTGCATGTTGGTGGTGAAAGCCAGTTGGAGGATTGACCTCCATCTTGTCCCCCTACAGCACCTCTGCGTGGCTCATCCATGTGGCGACAGATAGGCAGATCTCAACTGGTTCGACGTGAGCCCACTACGCCCTAAGTAGCCTGGGCAAGGACCCTCAGTCGCTGGAAATGTCCAGCAGGTTTTGTTTCAATTCTTTTCGCCATTCGCACCGGATGAGGAACAATCATCTTGCCACCATATGGGCGAACAGCAATGGCACCGTATCACTGCCTACAAGGGGCCACCGTATGATGATATGTGCGGCGCCACCATATTAGGCCTAAGAGGCCCTGCCGTATTAGGGGCTGAGGGTGCTGCCATATCAATGCTGAAGGGGCTGCAGTATTAGTGGCGAAGGGCCTGCCATATCAGTGGCGAAGGGCCTATCGTATTAGCAACGAAGAGGCTATCGTATCAACGCTAAAGGGGCTGTCGTATCAATGGCGAAAGGCCTATCGTATCATAGCCAAAGGACCTGCGGTATTAGCAGCGAAGAGGCTGCCCTATCAATGCTGAAGGGGCTGCCGGATCTGTGGTGAAGGGCCTACCGTATTAGCAGCGAAGAGGCTGCCGTATCAACGCTGAAGGGGCTGCCCTATCAGTGGCGAAGGGCCTACCATATCAGTGGCGAAGGGCCTGCCATATCACTGCCAATGGGCTTGCCATATCAGCAGCGAAGAGGCTGCCGTATCAACGCTGAAGGGGCTGCCGTATCAATGCTGAAGGGGCTGCCGTATCAGTGGAGAAGGGCCTATCATATCAGTGGCGAGGGGCCTGCCATATCACGGCCAAAGGGCCTACCGTATCAGTAGCAAAGGGGCTGCCGTATTAGCAGCAAAGGTGCTACCGTATCAAGCACGCAAGGGCTTCCTTTTCCTTTTTTTTCTTTTCTTTATTCCCCTGCATGTAAACATGGGGTGAGAATTTTTTAGTGTCCACAACGGGTCCGATCTCCTTGGTCTCCAGGAGGTCCACAAACATAATCCTGAGAAAGTTGGGGAACCCAACCACCGAGGGGAAATCGCCGAACCGAGTTGGCACCGCCAAGTAGCCATGCTCAGCATGGCTCGTTACCACCAAAGGACTAGATGTGATGGCCATTGGTTTCTTTGAAGTTCGTCCTGCAATTTAAAATTGAGGATGTTAGGATTTTAGGAGGAGGCCATGAGGCCCCAAATCTTGGCAAGAAGATGAAACATGATCTTGATCCCACCGGGCGTGCCAACTTGTTGGACGCACTTGATTTATCTTTTATTATTTGGGATATCGTTATATCATTTTATCAATTTATCAAGTGCGAGGACATGATAGACACCTAGGTGACAAATAATTCTGGCTCTGAGACTGGGATGGTCCAGAGCCAAGGGTGCGCTCTGTCTGACTAATCAAACGATGGTGGGTATCGGGTCGGGACTGGAGACTCGCCATGTCATAAAGGTTACAACGTTAATTACATCCCCTTGGAGAGGAGAAAATCTTTGATTAATCATCAAGATAAGGGCCTTATGGCCTAAAAATCAATTGAGTGAAAAATATATTAGAAAGTATTAAAATCCCCTATACTAGGGTGCAAAGGGCATTTAAGATCATGTCAGTCATACATTGACCATTTCATATTCAGGTGTCCGGGTTGGAAATATCCCGAGTATACATATAATACCAGGACAAATGTATGCCGGAGTACGGCAAGTTTAATATTTGAAAGATGAAGCAATTCAGTTAAATCCCAGTCAAGACGGTTAAAAATCAATAGATTATTGGCCCAATGCAAAGTAGGGCTATGGCCATAATGGGATGATCCCCGAGGGCCAAGCATGTCTTGCGGGGCATCTTTAGTATCTCCCTTACGCTGGGCTCAAGGAGGCGAGGACTTTCGGATCAAATGCCATTAATTCTTTACGTTCATTTTCTTCATTATTGTATTTTTGTGGCATTTCTTTTATCGTTACACATTTTTTAACACTGATATTCATTATTCATTCTTCTTCCTTTGGTTATTTCGTTCGTCATTCCATCATTTTTTGAGTTGGTTATTTACCGTCAATTTATTGATAAATTATTTCTTTTATCATTATTGTTATTATTTTATTATTGTGCATATTTTTTTTTATATACGACAGGTCAGGGGGGGTGTGGCTATGTCGATGCATGCTAATGGTTGTGTCAACGTAGGGCCTCAGCCCCCTCCCTTTTTCTCCTTTTTTTTTATTTGACGAAGGCTGAGTTGACGGAGGGGTTGCCTGCGTCGATGTAGCATAAAGGGGCAGCAGCCCTGGAAGCTAGGAAATGGCTGCGTTGAAGCAGGAGGTTGCCTGCGTCGACGCAACCCTCCCTCACACTTCAATTCTTTGTTGTCTTGTTGCTGCTTCCTTTATTCTTCTCTTTTTTGTTGAAAGGGGGAGTTCGGTCGACTAAAATCTCAGTTAGGTCGACTGATTCCCCCAGGGATGGGAACCGACTGAAAGGGGTCGACTCCCTGAGCATGGGGCATCGACCCCACGGCTTTTCGGTTGACCGAAGCCTGAGTTTGGTGGACCAAACCCAATAGCCAAAGCAATTTCAGTTTTCTTTTGCTTGGGTTGTCTTGCCTTCCTATGGGGTTTTGTGGGGAGTCCATCATTCATTTTTTTTGATACACATATAGGCACTTAGTCATTAAGGTCGATGCATGTTCAAGTCGTAATTAGATAAGGTCGATGCATAATCACACCTTCTTTACATATGGTCAGTGCATAGTTTCATATTACGTCTGTTAGGTCGATGCATGCATATGTCTTCATCCATTTAGGTCGAGGCATCCTTATGCTATGTTGAAAATAAGGTCGATGCATGTTCTTCCATGAAGTCACACAGGTCGATGCATATATACACCAGTAGTGTATCAGGTCGATGCACATGCTAGTTTTATGCACTTCAGGTTGATGCATGTTCTACAACATACTCTACAAGGTCGATGCATATTCTTTAGTATGTTGTACTGTGTCTGTGCACATATAGAGTCTAAGGTCTGCGCATATGTAGGGTCTGTGCATATACATGTCTGTGCACATGTAGAGTCTGTGCACATATAGGTCTGTGCATATCTAGTATTTGTGCACATGAAGCATCTAGGTTGTTGCACTTGTAGAGACCAGGGTCGTTGCACATGTAGATTCATGTCACCAAGTCTGTGCATCAAGTCCATACTTTAAGGGATTTGCATAATCATACACCACTTTGGTCTGAACATATGATTTCTCTGAATTTGTCTAAGTATGCACTCTCCTGAACAACAATGATGAAAAAGGTGTTTGATGTAATGTCTTATCTACAGGATTCAGTCAAACCCTTAATGGACTGAGAGTAGTAGAGACTCAAGTGGGCACGTGATCCAAGATTCAAGTTAATGAAACTCGTGATCCAAGGCTGCTTGCTCTCCAAGACTGATCAGCCACGTGGTCTCGCCCTATCCTCAACATCTAACATGTGGACCTACTCAAGCTACTTTTTTGAGAAAGTCATTGGTGGGAATTCTCTCTCCACGTGTCAGAGCAAAACTGTGTGGCATCCACGTCATCTGGCTCGTTGATATAAAAAGGGGGGATCTCTGAGAAGTTGAAAGCAATTGGAAGAGATAGAAGAAAAGCAATTGAGAGAGATAAAAAAAAGCAATCGAGATAGATAGAAGAAACGAAACAAGAGAATAAGAGAAAAGCAGCGAAGCCAAAATTGTATGTAGTGAGATGTATCTGAGAGAAAAGTTAAGAGTGTGAGAGTTAGTTGTAGATTGGTGAAGAAGGTTCAAAACAAAGCATCGAAAAAGGAGAAGGGAGAGCTGTTGCAGTCACAATTACTAGATCAAATCTAGAATCGTTTGCTCATCTTTGAGCTACATTATTTTTATTACGATATCTGTTTCTCATTTTTAGTCATTTTGTATTTTTCTTTCTTCATTGTCCTTCAAGCTGTTAGTCAGTAGAGCAAGCTATGACGCTCAGTGACGAAGATTTATTCCTCGGACAGCAAGCTGTGGTGCTCAGCTGTTAGCAAGCTGTGAGGCTCAGTGGATCAAGCTGTTAGTCAGCAGTTGTAGGGATTCATCCCCGAAGTTGTAGATCAGCGGTCAAACTGTGTGTCAACAGAAGCCACATTCAGGTCTGAGTGTGGGGTGGATGTAGGTCTCAAGGTTGAGACTGAACCACCTAAAAACCATTTGTCTCTTGTGTGATTGTTTGTCTGAGTATTGCTCTGATAGATGCAAGATTAGGATAGCTGTCTATTAGTTTTCAATTATGAATGCAACTTCACTCATATGATCTGAGTACTTTGTCCATCAAGTAGTATATCAAAAGACGTGTCAGGAAGGATAGGTCAGGCCTATCTAGAATGTGACCTCTTGCGTGAGGAGATCTTAGATCGAACCTCCTCCAAGTACTATAATTGATTGTGTACTTTCTTCATCTGAGTGATATTTGCTAGTGTTTACACTATCAGCAGAACTTTACTATTTGTAATCCCTGCTGTTTTGATAATGTCATATACTATTTGTCAACATCTTGTTTGATCTATCATTTAATTACTTTTGTTTAATGTGCTTAACTTGAGAGTGATTTGCATTAAAATCTAATGTTTTGTTTCATCAATGTGCATAATCATCTCTGTGTATTGGTCTTTGCATTTGATCTTATACTTGCTTGCATTTCCAAGTCTTCTTCTATTGCAGAGTCCGTGCATATTCATTCTCCTATGCATTCGCTCTGTCCATGCATACACTAACCCCGTGCATGTTGAGTCAGTGCATGTAGTTTCTTCAAGTCCATGGACATTATCCATAGTTCGTGCACATTAGTTCATTTGTTGGAAAGTCCGTGCACATTCATTGTCTTATGCACACGTTGTGTCCATACATACACTAAGTCCATGCACACTTAGAGTTAGTGCATATACATGATGCTAGTCCGTGCATATAAAGCCTTAGGTTCAGTCCAAGTCTGAACATCCATTGTAGCTAGTCTGTGCATATAAAGCCTTAGGCTCAGTCCAAGTCTGAACCTCCACTGTAGCTAGTCCGTGCATGGTCTGTGCATTTGATGCATGACCTACACTCCAAGTCCGCGCACATTACTCTTGATAAGTCCGCGTACAATCTTTCAAGTCCGTGGAAGTGTTGAACAAGTCAGTGTACGTCTTTCTTCCAAGTCTGTGAATGCCTTAAACAAGTCCGTGCACACCTTTGTTAAGTCCGTGCACGTTTTGACTCTACTTCACAAAGCCCATGCACACTGTGCATCTATGCTTATATAAAGTCCATGCATCCTTTGCCATCATGCATATTTACTTTAAGCCTAATCCAAAGTCCGTGCAGTCTTTCGAGTCCATGCACATTTCACCAAGTCCGTGCACATCTCCTTATTAAAGTCCATGCATACTTCAAGTCAAAGCAAAGTCTGTGCATAGGTTGGTTTATGCTCGACCAAGGTCCATGCACTTCTTCATCAACGAAGTCTGTGCACGTTCATTCTAGTCCATTCATGTCTCACTAAGGTCAGTGCACTTTGTGTTGAGCCTAACCCTGAGCATCTCATGTCCGTGCACATTAAACCCCGTGCACTTTTCTTACTGTTATTAAAGTCCTTGCATGTCTTTACAAATCCCATGGACATCAAACCCCGTATAGGTTTCTCATTGAGACAAAGTCCTTGCACGGTCTCATAAAGTCCTTGCACTCCTTCACAGAGCCCGTGCTTGTCAAATTTCGTGTAGACTTTTCTGATGTCCAACAAGTCTGTGCTCATTGCTTCAAGTCCGAGCACATCTTGAAGTCCTTGCATTTTTTATTGTAAACAAGTCATGCACACTGTGCACATTTCAATATGTCAACTCCGTGCATATTTATCTTCTTTGCGTATGAACCTTATATTAACTGAGTATTGATCAATATCACAAGGATTTGATTATTTCGTGGAACGTCAATCTGAAGAGGGGCTAGGGCACATGATCCGAGGTCCATGTCCATAACATGTGGCACAGAGGCCTGATTTGTTCTGGAAGATTCCCAGGGCAAGAAGCGTGGTCTCCACACTCCATCCTCTCAACAAGCTCATGTATATATACTGCTGGAGCTTGTACTACAAAGGGAGAGGAGGATTGAAGAAAAAATTATAGAGCCGACTATCCTTCCTCCCTGCTGAAGAAAATCTCCACATCTGAGAAAGAGAGAGAAGAGTCCAGAAAGACAAGAGAGAGCCCGATTGAAGATCTTGGTCCTTTGTTGTCCCTGCTTCTACAGAAGCTACATTGCTCTCTTGTTTTGAGAGTTCAATTGATTATTTTCTGTTTCTTCATCTTTGAATTTTCTTTCCATTTTTTTTTGTAACGTGCCTACTCGGATGCGTTACAGTCCCTGACGGCCTAGTGAGGGTGCATCACCTGACTTGTAACGGCCCAACATGTGACCGTTACATGGCCATTGACCGGCCATTTGACCGTTGACTGATATAGGCGATTAGTCTGACGGCCCAGCTCAGGTCCATCGTAGTTGTGTAATGCGCCGTCCATGGTGCGTTACATTTCTGTTTAAACTATGTTGTTTATAGGCATTCGGGTGCCTTTAACAGTCCCCGACCTGTGCATTAGAGCCTTGTAGTGCACCTACCCTGGTGCGTTACAGTTTGTGTAAGTCGTGTGTAATATGCCCCCCCCTTTGGTGCCTTTAACGGCCTAATGTTAGTGCGTTAGAGTGGTGTAGCGCACCTACCTTGGTGCGTTACAGTTTGAGTGCTTTGTGAGCCCTCTAGTGCCTTTAACGGACCATGGGAGGCACGTTTCATTAGTGTAACGCTGCTCTAAGTGCATTATAGCCTGTATTCTCTGTGTGTATTTCAAACTGTTCGGATGGATTTAACGGCCCTAAGGAGGCACGCCACAATCATGTAACGCCCCTTCCTTAGACCGTCACTCATTGTGACGTAGTGATATGGGTCCGTTACGTCCTACGTAAACTGTGGATTTTATATAGTTCAGGTGAGTGTAACGGCCCATGGGAGGTGCGTCACACTCAGTGTAACGCCCCACTCTTGGTGCGTTACAGCCTGTGTTTTCCTATGTTCTTTCAATTGTTCTGTGCACATAACGGCCCTAGAGAGGTGCGTCACGATTGGTGTAATGCCCCTGTCCTAGACTGTTACATGCTGTAACGCGGTAAGGTTAGACCATCTCATATTGTGGCGTGGCAAGGCTAGACTGTTACATCCTCTGCCATGTTAAAAGTTACATGTTCAATCCCTAATGCATTCCATGTTGCATATGCACCATGTTTAACTTATTTTATAAAACTATGGTAATCTTTTAGATCCCGATAGAGTAACTTTCTCTCTCTCCTTGTGATGGAGCCACTAGTCGTAGCCCAGCGACCTATAGTGTCAGCCCACCTGGGAAAGGTGGAGGGGTAGTCCCGCTAAATGGTTTTTAATCTAGTTCCGTGGGGCCCGGTCCAACTGTAGCGTCCTATAGAGGGGAATCCTAGCTAGAGGCCTGGCTCTAGGCAACGAGCCAGTGTGTGCACACGTGGTTAGAGACCTGAACTGACACTGACGAGTGTTGCTCTGATTAGTACCGGGTTTGATCCTGTTACGCCTCTCGCTTGGAGACTTTAGCCATGCGAGTTGCTTGAGATGCAGTGTAAGCCGCCAGTGGACGCATCTGGTCTCTTCCTTCTGGTGGTCTCTTCTTTTTCCTATCATCGGGGTAGCTGAGGTTTATTCGGTTGGTAGATTTAGCTCCTGACGCTAATAATTATATGTAAGTTAGATGCATTTAGTTAGCTATATTAAACTACTTAGATAGGCTTTTCAGCTTTGCTTAACTGCATTTCCTTTATGCTAATTGCCTATTTAATTTAAAAGCATGCTCTAATTGCTTGTATATCTGCATGCCTGCCTGTTTAGTTGTGAGGTAAGGATCCATGTGACCCCTACTGAGTCTGGCTATGACTCACCCTTCCTTCTTTCAGGTGAGCCATGACCACCATCTCCCGGAGCTTCACGTGATTTTGACTACCGTCAGTAGAGTGCCAGCAGTAGTCGGCTCGTCCTTGTTTGTACTTTTGACCGGCGTGTGTCCCGTGTAGTTGTACATTTGGACTTTCTTTCAGTTGTGGGACTTGTTTATTTGTAAACCTGGACTAGTGTATATAATTACCACTCTGATATTTTAAATTACTTCCACATTTAGGCACAGCTGGAGGGGGCTAGGAGAGCCCTGTGTTACCTGCCCAGCAGGGGCGAGGAGGGGTTACCTTTTGACTGCACCACGAGAGATTCTCGCCTGCTCTTGGTGCCTTCGAGTGGAGGGGCGACCAGTGCCATCCCCTACCAGCGGGAGCCGGGCGCAACACTGTACATAAAGTGGGTGATGAGCACCTGACCGGCAGTGTTGGCACTGCACAGGTCCACGACGAGTTCCTTGGAGCCGTACTACCCACACAGGTTCGCGAGGAACTTTGGCTACAATCCGGGGATCCCACCAAATCGGGAGTTTTCTTTGACGAGCCGACAATACAGAGGCCGGGACACCCACTTGATGGCTGCAGCGTGGTGGGATTTCTGCTGTCGTCAGAGCCTGTGTGACTGTCGACACCGAGACTGGGGTGCCGAGGATGGGTTGACGTCCACTATGCGAGGTGGTGGTTCGAGAACAGCCACTTGTACCGGCAGAGGGCCTCAGCGATCAGGAAGGCTAAGGAAGGTCATCTTCTGAGGGAGGATCTGCCTCTCATCCCATTGGACGATAGGTACTTGAGGACTCGTGTTGCCCGGGTTCACCAGGAAGTGAGGTGGATAGCACAGTAGTGGCCCCGGAATGGTCGGGGTTCATTGTCTGCGGGTCACGGTAGCAATGGGGTGTTGAAGCCCCTGAGGCGGGTGCAGGCAGTTGCCGCGGTGACTGGAGCATGGGCTTCTCGACCGAGGGCGTCGAAGACTTTGTGGGCCCAATTCCTAATCGATTGTGGCTTCAGGAAGAAGGGCTCACTGGACCGGGTGCTTCGTAAAGGGAACTTTGCTGATACAGTGGCCGTCGACTGGAGGTGACACATCGGCCACACGATCGGGTCGGCCAGGCCCGTAGAGTTTGTGTCCCATATTGAGTGCGCTCACACTCTGAGGGACGTTCGAGAGGCAATTGTGAAGGCTGCCCGGATGTTGGCACTGAGGCCGGAGCAGCTGGTTCCTCTACTGTTAACCTCTTTCGGGGCCTCAGGTAAGATCCTTTCCTTAGTATGTTGTCTCAGCTTCATTGCTTTCTGGGGTATGTGACTGAGGTGTTGTGTGTTGGTGTGCTTGTTGACAAGCTCTACGGTGGAGGGTGATCACCTCTCCATAGAGACATCCTCTGGGAGCGGAGACGGGGGCCTGCAGCTTAGGCGAAAGCGTCCTCGGGTGGATGCCAGGGCAGTAGGAGCTGGCGAATCCTCTAGGGAACTCGAGGCTGGCAAGCATGTCAAGGCAGAGTCGACTTTGAGTAAGTATCGCATTTTCCTCTTTGTTCCTTATTGGTTTAGCGATGACAATCGACTAACCCTGTCTTGCTGGATTTTTTCTTATAGCCCCACTAGGGACTGGCGCAAAGGCGGCCTTCTCGCCCCCCCAGGAGATAGGCTCTCTACCCGATGACGGGGCTAAGTACTAGATAGATGTGGAGGGGTTCCTCCGTGTGATGGACGAGGTTGCCCCCGACATCGAGACATTCCCCGACTTTGAGTCGTGGAAGGCTTCAGAAGAGGCCCATTCAGGTGAGGGCTTTTGACACTGGACATATGCTGGCTGTGACTTTTCCTGATGCTGGTCATTGATATAACCATTTGTTTTGTGTAGGGATAGCAGAGGTGTCGGGGGCTATGGCCCCTCCCGAGGCACAGGGCGGAGCACCCGCACTGGTGGGAGAGCAAGCATCGGTAGTGGCCCGAGACAGGTCGGGTAAGCGTCGAATTTCTGTGAAGGGAATTGCCCTATCTTTGTTGTGTTTTTGATGGGCTAGAATTGTTGACTGGGTTTTATGTTGTTTGTTTGCCAGGTGAGGACCTGGCTGCTAGACATGCTTTTTAGGTCGCCAAAAGTTGAGGACTACTTCTCTGACCTCGTTAAAACTTTCGAAGCCCTCCAGAGGCACAACATGAAGCTCAACCCCTCAAAGTGTGCCTTTGGAGTCAAGTTCGAAAAGTTTCTGGGTTTCTTAGTAACCAACCAAGGTATTGAGGCGAATCTTGAGAAAATCCAGGCTATCCTAGATATGCGACGGCCAGCAAGCATCAAGGACGTTCAACTTCTAATGGGGAGGATCGTCACGTTGAACCACTTCATGTCCTGAGCTGTGGAGTGCTTCCTGCCCTTCTTCAAGCTATTGAGAGGGCCGAAGGCTGCTGCCCCGACCCTCACCTGGGACGAGGAGTGTGAGGAGGTCTTCATCGAGCTGAAGTAGTTTCTGATGGCTCTCCCGATACTCTCGAAGCTTGTGTCGGGAGAGACTTTGTAATAAATAAATATTTAAATATGTCTACTTCAAATTTATTTTCAAAAATATGCCTCCCTCTTGCCAGCCAAGCATTTTATCTCTGTCATCAATGCCACATCACCCTCTTAATTAAATGCATGCCATGTTAGCTGAGCTATATCACCCTCTCCTTCCCCAGCTTTCCACCTTCACCCATGATGAGTGAAATGTAGAGAAAGAGAGAGAGAACGAGTGTGTCTACTCTGTAATCGAAGATAAGAGAGAGAGAGAAGTGGAGAGAGGGCTGTGACCTGCTGCAATGATATATAGTGAGAGAGAAGTAGGAATTCCAAAGAGGGGAAGGGTTGTTTGAGATTAGAGAGAATGAGGATTCCAAAGAGAGAAAAGTAGAGATACAAGTAGGTTCTTGCAGAGCTCGGAGAGAGGGCTGCGACAATCTATTGAGAGAGGAGGGATTTCAGAGATACAGAAAGGGTTGCTTGAGACCAAGAGAGAATGAGGGACTCTGTAGAGGGAGAAGCAAAGATAGCCGAGTTGGTTCTTACATAGCTCAGAGAAATAGAGAAAGAGGTATGTAGATAAAAGTACTTGCATTTTTTCTCCCCATCATCTTCCATTCACGTTAGAAGGAACAAAGAGAGTAGGCGGGACGTAGTCCTTGTGCTTTTTTGCTCCTAAGGTTGTTGGAAGCAGAGGTCAGAGAGACGCGAACAGATTAGGTATGAAGGAGTGCTTGCATTTTTTTTCTGGTTGCACTTAAGGTTGTGGGAAGCAGAGCTCAAAGAGCCACATAGAGAGTAGGAAGGAAGAAGTGCTTGCGGTGTTTTTTTTTTATCTTCAACACATTACAGCAAAAAGTTGAACCAACTAGTTTTAGAAACATCGACTTTATTTATCTTCTTAAAAGTTTTACTTTTTATAGGTGTTCACGCGCGAGCGAGCGTATCGCAGGCACGGCGCGTGTGCGGTGACCAGAGTGATGGGTAGGATATAGCTACGGGAGAGGTGTCAGAATGCGATGCGTTCCGGGCACTCCCTCTCATGACCGTATCTTTCTCAGAGCGACACCGTGCACTCGCCTTTTGCGGAGAGTCGAGGGGAGACCGAGTAACATGGGAGGTTTTCGGGTTTAGGGGGAAACATGACTGGGATGCGGGCGTGCCAGTCGATTTCTCGACAATCACCCGTGGAACCGAATGATTACCGGGGAAGCGCCGCCAGGGCGCGGCACGTGGACTTGGGAGGTGAGGGACACATGGAGGGAAGTACAGTTAAGTGGGTGCGAGTGCGTCACTTGTTCGGAGGTGAGGAAGGAGAAGATCCGGGATTCCAGTTCAGAAGGTCTGCCGCATACCAGATCCATTGAAGGAATCATCCGGTTACCAATCTGTGTCTTTCTTTGTTCATTTTCTTTGTTTCAATTTGAACTAGAAACTATTGACATATCTGGGTTATATCTAATGTTGCAAGGACGTGACCTCCAAATTTATTAAACTTTGTTTACCGTCGTGAAATTAAAAAAAAAAACTCCAGAGCGAGCTGCGAGCACGTCTGGTCGGTTACTACCAGACCTCGGTTGGTCGGTAACCTGACCCCCGTGTACGCGATTCTCGGACTATTCATGGCCTGCAGCGGGCGTAGGAGTAGCTCAAGCGGGGACGATTTTATACGCGCTGGCGCTGCCATCACATGATGCATCACCGACGTCCATTAAACGACCGCCATCTGCCCGCTCTTGCATGCCAACTTTATGACCTCATCGTGCGACCGGCGGAGCAGGAATTTTCGTTTAATTAATAAATAATTTTTAATTCGCGCGGCATTCAAACCAAATAAATGGAATTCCTGTCGGGCGAAGCCAAGACTATACGCCCACGCCCGCATCCCCCCCTTCTTCCCCAACTCTCTCCCCCGCCCCCTCCCGGTGCGCTCTCTCTCTCTCTCCCAACGCCGCCGGGGTTCTTCAGATGGCCGTGGAGACTTTGCGTGTGCGAAAGGACGGGTTTTTGGGCGGGAACAAGGAGCCAGGGGCGGCCCCCGCCGGCGTGACGGTGGCTGCGGCGGCACGGGCCAAGGAAGCGCACTTCAGAGGCGTGCGGAAGAGGCCGTGGGGGCGGTTCGCGGCGGAGATCCGGGATCCGTGGAAGAAGACGCGGAAATGGCTGGGGACCTTCGACACTGCGGAGGAGGCCGCCCGCGCCTACGACGAGGCGGCGCGGAACCTCCGGGGGCCCAAGGCGAAGACAAACTTCAGTTACTCGTCCTCCTCCTCGTCAGCCGGGTGCGACCACGTGGAGATTCGTTCGTCCGTCGGCCCCGCACTGTCTCTTTCGCCCTCGCTATCGCCGTCCGGGTCCGCTTCCTCGCCGTACAAGCAGGTGGCGCGGTACTGGGTTCCGGGTGAGCGCGGGGGAGGATCCGACGTCCGGGAGCTGTTCCCCTCCGGACCGGTGGCCGTTTCCGCGTTCCCCGTACGTCACCGGTTCGAGTCGATGCAGATTCTGGTGACAGGCGAGCCGCAGCGGATGGCTGTCAAGCCGGTGGGTCTGGCGCGGAAGCCGTATGAGGAGCTGCAGACAACGGATCAGCTACAGCTACGGTTGCTGCAGGCTGCTGCGGATGGTGCCGGCACTAGCACGAAGGAGCCGCAGTTTGCCTTCGATCTCAACCTCCCGGCGCCACCTTTCTGATGCGCCGGAGGACCGATTAATCTCGTCGTCCGCCGGCGCTCTGCTCCCTCTTCTCCTCCATTTTATCGTTGCGCTTTGCGCACTCATTCCTAATGTTTAACCTTGGCCTTCGAGGGTCTCTCTTCCCTCCATGATCCGATGTACAGTTTTGAGCCATGACGATGAAAAGAGACCTAATTTCCAAAAATTTACAAGAAAACGCATGCTATTAGCCAAAGATGCCGTCCGTGTGCTGTAATCTACTGTCCTACGTCTGCTGCCCACCTCTGTGTCTCTCCACTGCGTCTTCTTCACCCGCCGGGCCGTCGTTTAACTCTCCGGCGGGCGCCTGTGTCGTCGTCTTTGACACACGCACGACGGGGACGCGGGCCTTCGCCGATATCGAGAGCGGCTACTGCGAGAGTATACACCCCAGGTGGCCGACAGGCTCTTTTCTGAGCAGCGGCGGCAAATTTCCATCTTGCCCACCCGATGGAATCTCTTTTTTTTCCCGGGCTTTTTACGTATAAACAATTGTTAAACTTTAATTAGTCGTAAAAATATCATATCTGAAAATATATCATCACATGTATCTGTTGTTACAAAACATCATATTTTGACTCTTATTGGACAAGGGTCGAAACTGGTTTGTTCATCGACATTAGTTAAATGTCGAAGCAAAGATATGTTTGTTCATTAACGAGGACGAAGGGTCCAAGTTAAGGAATGGCCGACCGATCTTGCTGATGATGATAAGGGTCGAAACTGGTTTGTTCATCGACATTGGTTAAATGTCGAAGCAAGGCTAGGCTTGTTCATTAATGAGGACAAAGGGTCCAGGTTAAGGGAATGCCGACCGATCTTGTCGATGGTGACAATGGTCGAAACTAGTTTGTTCATCAACATTGGTTAAATGTCGAAGTAAAGATATGTTTGTTCATTAATGAGGACGAAGGGTCCAAGTTAAGGAATGGCCGACCGATCTTGCCGATGATGACAAGGGTCGAAACTGGCTTGTTCATCAACATTGGTTAAATGTCGAAGCAAGGATAGACTTGTTCATTAACGAGGACGAAGGGTCCAAGTTAAGGGAATGCCGACCGATCTTGCCGATAGTGACAAGGGTCGAAACTAGTTTGTTCATCGACATTGGTTAAATGTCGAAGCAAATATATGTTTGTTCATTAACGAGAACGAAGGGTCCAAGTTAAGGAATGGCCGACCGATCTTGCCGATGACGACAAGGGTCGAAACTGATTTGTTCATCGACATTGGTTAAATGTCAAAGCAAGGATATGTTTGTTCATTAACGAGGACGAAGGGTCCAAGCTAAGGGAATACCGATCGATCTTGTCGATGATGACAAGGGTCGAAACTGGTTTGTTCATCAACATTAGTTAAATGTCGAGGCAAAGATGTGTTTGTTCATTAACGAGGATGAAAGGTCCAAGTTAAGGGAATACTGACCGATCTTGTCGATGATGACAAGGGTCGAAACTGGTTTGTTTATCGACATTGGTTAAATGTCGAAGGAAAGATATGTTGTATTCTTCACCAGAATAGGCAGAAGGTCTATTCCGGCCAGGCTTTGTCGATTGGTGGTTTATTCTCCGGTGGGACTTGTGGGAATATCCCATCTAGAGTTTCGTACCGGTGAAAGTAGGGAGGAACTTTTAATTGTCACCTTACTGACTTAGGTGCCCTTTCAGGTTTTCACCCAAGTCAGCCCCCTCTTGCTTTTGCCCACGTGCCCTTTCGGGTTTTCACATGGCGGGGTACCCGATTTTACCTGCAACGCCCTCGCGGGTTTTCACCTCAGTCGGGTTATTGCCATTCTTGCCCTTGCCCTAGTGTAGGAACAAGTCTGGCGGGGCACCTCTATTTTAAGTCTCATTTTTATTTTAACCTTTTTTTAGATGGTAGCATATGACAGTCGGCTAGGGCACGGGGCCTTGCGCTGATGAAAGGATTTATTCGTTAGCAAGGAGATAATGCTAATAGATGGAATAATATTTACCGATTCGAGCGTAAGGCCCGTAATGGCGATAATGTAAAAGTCAGCTAGGACACGAAGTCTTGCGCCAAGAAAGTGATTTATTCATTAGCAAGAAGGTAATGCCAATGCAAAGAATGAATTTTTACACCGATTCGAGCGTAAGACTCGTAATGGCGATAATGTGAAAGTCAACTAGGACACGAAGTCTTGCACCGAGAAAGTAGTTTATTCAGTAGCAAGAAGGTAATGTTAATGCAAAGAAAAGATTTTTGTACCGATTTGAGCATAAGGCTCTTAATGACGATAATGTGAAAGTCTAGGACACGAAGTCTTGAGCCGAAAAAGTGATTTATTCGTTAGCAAGAAGATAATGCTAATGCAAAGAAAGGATTTTTACGTCGATTCGAGGGTAAGGCTCGTAATGGCGATAATGTGAAAGTTGCCACCCGGTGGGGCTATGCGGGGCTCTCAAGGGGTCCCGGAACTAGTGTAGTTGAGGGTACTACCTTTATCTGGCCAATGATGCCTCGGTCGAAGATAGCATTGTACGTTGACATCCCTTTTATCGCCACGAAGTTCGCCAGAAATGTGAAAATTTTGGGAGGGGTACCAAGAGTAACTGGTAGGCTTAGGGCTCTCTCGAGATAAGTTGCCTAGCCATTGAACCCACAAAGGAGGGTTCAAATCGGGTAAAGTCTGGATGGATTTTCACCCATTTTCAAGAAGCATTCATATGCCAAAACATCTGGGGTGCTCCTATTGTCCACTAATATCCTATCTACGATACAATGGTTTATAGTAGCTGAGATTACAAGGGCGTCATCATGCGAGATGGCTACCCCTTCCAGGTCTTGGTCGGTGAAGATCAAGGCCTGCTGGTCGTCTGTCGGTAGAGCTTTAGGGGGTTTGGAATCTTGAGAGGCTCGCTCAGTGTGACACTTTCTCCCTCGGTTGTTGTCCCCTCCTGAGGCAGATCCTCCTGAAATGATGTTGATGTGGACCCCACGGGGGCGGTTGTTGATCTCTTCTAGAGGGACTCTGCGATCTTCTTGCAGCTCGGCCACGTACTGGGAAAGGTGACCATGGCGGATAAGACTCTCAATCTCATCCTTAAGGTGCTGGCAGTCCTTAGTGTGGTGGCCATGGTCGTTGTGGAACTAATAGTGTTTGCGGTGGCTATGGCGTCGAGGGTTAGCCTTCATAGGCTCCGGTCGGTGAAGGAGGCCCGAGTCCTTGATTTCTTGGTAGATCTCGTAGACGGGAGTGGATCGGGGAGTACACCGCTCAAACTTTCGTGGAGGCTCTTTGCAGTCCCCTTCTCAGTTTCTCCTTTTTCCTTGGCCTAAGGCTTGCTCGGACGGTCATTTCTTGTCTCCTTCTCACCCCAAGCTTGCATGATCTCGGCATACATTGAGGACTTCTTCACACTCTACATGACGTAGAGCCAGGGTCACCATATCGGCAAGAGAGAAGGTCGGGTGGAGCACTAGTTCTCACCCGAGGTTCTTATCTCTAGTGCCTCCGGTTAGTGCGGTGATGGTGGAGGCGACGTCCAGGTGGAGGATGCGTAGGGCTTCCAACTTAAATTGGTTGATGTAAGCCCGCAGCTTTTCCCATTGTACCTACTTCAGCGCCAACAGCCACGCGATCAATCTTGGAGGGCCGCTACCGATGAAGCTTTCTCTAAATAGTCTCCCAAACGGTCTGAAGTTGTGGATGCTGCTAGGGGCGAGAGCTTAGAACCAGGCTTGGGCACCCTGGATCAGGGTGGCCACAAACATGCGGCACTTGCATGACAGCATCCGACGCTTCGTATAGCATCATCAGAACATCAAAACTATCAAAATGGTTGGCTGGGTCACCCTAGCCGCCATAGGACTTGAAAGGAAGTGAGACTCTTGGGGAGATTTCGGCCTTCAAGATTTGATCGGAGAATGGTGATTGCTCCTCATCCTCCAGAGTGGAGTCCTTTTGCAGGGCGTGGAGGGTGCGCTCTTGTTCAGCAAAACGCCATTCGAAGTCTTGCAGGCGGAGGGACAATTGTGGCAGACATGGAGTCGGGAGACTGTGAGTACGTCCCCAGCAGTTGCCCTATCGCTCCTCAGTGGGAGTGTGTGCTTCTGAGGGTTGCTGAGGAAACCTTGACTTCTTCCCTCTCGGACTAGAGGAGGCTTCTTACTCCAGAGGCGAGACTTGTAAGGGCCCGCCTGGCCCATTACGAATGAGTCACCCACCTTGGAGGGTGAAGCGGCCTCTAGCCGTTTGCTAAGAGGCTTTGGCACGGGGGGGGGGGGGGGCCACACCCATGGAGGCCGCGACCTCTCATCCCAGGCCACTTAGGTCCTCATCAGCTTGCCAAGGGGTACATTCGTCCTAGCTTTTTCCTGTGGGTGCGCCGGTGTTGTTTGTGAAGAAGAAGGATGGTAGTTTGAGGTTGTGCATTGACTACCGACAGTTGAACCAAGCGACTGTTAAGAACAAGTATCCGTTGTCTTGGATTGGTGACTTGTTTGATCGACTTCAATCGGCCCAGGTGTTTTTGCAAATTGACTTGAGGTCGGGCTATTATCAGCTGCGGATTCGAGAGTCTGATGTTGAGAAGATGGCGTTTCGCTCGAGATATAGGGATTATGAGTTCTTGGTGATTCCGTTTGGGCTCACCAATGCCCCTGCGACGTTCATGGATTTGATGCATAGGGTGTTCTGTCTGTATTTCAACCAATTTGTGGTCATATTCATGGACAACATCCTCATGTATTCGCGGTTTGCTGAGGAGTATGTGCATCATTTGAGGGTCATGTTGTAGACCCTGCGTGATCACTAGTTGTATGCCACGATCAGCAAGTGTGAGTTTTGGCTTTGAGAGGTGCACTTTCTAGGGCACATGATTTTTGGTGATGGTGTTTTCGTGGATCTGACCAAGGTTGAGGCAGTGGTACAGTGGCCAAGGCCGAGTACTGTCACTGAGATCCAAAGCTTTTTGGGGCTTGTAGGCTACTACAGGAGATACATCCAGCATTTTGCTTATATTGCGGCCCCGATGACCAGGCTTACGCGGAAAGATGTGCCGTTTGTTTGGACAGAGGAGTGTGAGCGGAGCTTCATAGAGCTAAAGAGATTGCTCACTACCGCTCCGGTGTTGGTATTACCTTCAGGATCGGGAGGTTTTGTGGTGCGTATAGATGCTTCCGCGGCAGGTTTGGGTGCTGTGCTTATGCAGCATGGGATAGTTGTGGCATATGCATCTTGACAGTTGAAGCCACATGAAATGAACTACCCAACTCATGATCTTGAGTTGGCGGCGGTGATTTTCACCATAAAGATCTGGAGTCATTATCTGTATGGCGAGAAGTTTGAACTTTTCACCGACCAGTAGAGTTTGAGATATGTGTTTACCCAGAAGGATCTTAACCTCAGACAGAGGAGGTAGATGAAGTACATGAAGGATTATGATTTTACTCTGTCTTATCAGCCTGACAGGATGAATGTCGTGGCTGATGCCTTGAGTAGGAAGGTGGTGGTCAGTCGGAGGTTGTTGCGGAAGTGGAGGCTTTGAGAGTAGGTGCCGGTCATGACTTTTAGGCTCATGATCCCTCAGGATCGGGGTTCGGCTATTCTTACGAGCTTGACTGTCACACCAGCTATTCGTCGTCAAGTGACTGAGGCTCAACGTACGGACCCCGAGCTACCTCGTATTTTGTCAATGGCTGAGGTAGAGTTCAATGAGGATGGAGATGTAAGGTTCAGAGGTAGGTTGTACGTCCCAGTCGAGGAGCAAGTGAGGCGTACGGTATTGCGAGAGGCCCATGGGAGCCCATATGCTGTGGCCCCCAGAGTGGCTAAGATGTACCCGAACCTGAAGAGGTAGTTTTGGTGGCTTGGGATGAAAAGAGATATGGAGGAGTTTGTGTCCAGATGTTTGACCTGTCAGCAGGTGAAAGTTTAGCACCAGTGACCAAGAGGTACACTTCAGCCCTTGGAGATTCCTGCGTGGAAGTGGGACCACGTGACCACTGATTTTGTGGTTGGATTATCGAGGACGTCTAGTGGGCATAATAGTATTTGGTTACTGGTGGATAGACTGACGAAGACCGCCCGATTGTTGCCGATCAAAGTAATTGCAACGTCAACACCTACGGTTGTCATCCAATATAACTCTGTGGGACCATCCAATGTCATTTTGACGTTCTTTAGGAGACATAGTGTGCTTGTGCGACCACATAACCCAGGTGCGGCCAAGGTCCAGCCGCCCATTCCCTTCCAGTTTCGAGTGGTTTTCTATGCACCGAGGTACGTGGCTATGGGCTAGCCGCATGTCCAGTTGTGCGGCCAAGGGTTGACCGCACAACCCTTGGTGCCATTGGAGGCGTGCGGCCCAGGTGGGACCCCACATGCCTTGTGCGGCGAAGCTCTAGCTGCTCTCCCGAAGTGCGACTAGGGACCAGTCGTACATGTGTTTCATCGTCGGGGTGATGAACGACCGAGCTGGAACCGTTCATCTCCCGGTGTGACTAAGTGTTAGCCGTTCTTTGTTGTGTGGCTTGGTTGTGACCGCATGTCCCTGGGGTTATACGGTGCGTGCTTGACCGCCCAACTCTTGGTGCGGCCCCTGTCTAGCCGCATGTCCCTGAGCGGCCCAGTGTGGATCGTTCAAGGGACTAGTTGAGCCGGTGTTTTCGTTTTGGCCGATTCGAGTCCCGGGGGAGCGGACCTCGATCCCGGGGTGTGACGGCATTCAGCTTGTGTCACCGTGGGTCGGTGTGGGTACGAGGGGCGGTCCCCTGTACTCCGTCTGGTTCAGGCATTGTTTTCTGTTGACTGGAGAGTCTACCTCCCAGCGACCGTTTAAGTGTCATGTTGGACCCCGGTCGACCCGGTCGTGACCTAGTGATCGACTTTCGGTCTTGTGAGTGTCCCAGACACCCCGGAGGTTTTGTAGTCATGTTTTGAGGTGTCTGTGGATTCTGTGTTACCGCGATTTGGACCTAGGGATTAGGCCAGATTGATGGCTTAGTGCTGTCACGTGCAACGGTCTTGACCCCGAGTCTCGTGACTCAAGGACCGTTAAGCTTAGTAGGTCTAGTGGACTATCCAGAGTTGGTGACCTTGAGCCACCGGTTTACTTCGCGTCACTCGCGATAGGTGTGTGCGTGGTTTTCTGTGTTCACATTTAGTGAACCCCCACTAGTCGTAGCTTCCTGCGCAAGCGGGTGTGGACCCACCTGGGAGTGGTGGAGAGCGTGACTCGAGTGAGACGACTTTTAGGCTGGTCACCGTAGGGTCCCTTGCCTTTGCCACCAGAGTTCGGTGGGGGAAAAACCAGCTAGAGGACCTGACCTAGAGTAGATGGTCTGTGTGTGCACACGTTGTTGGGGGCAGAGGACATGCGCTGACGAGCATGACCCCAGCTAGTCCTTGTTGTGGTACTTATTGTGTGTTTGAGTCTCGCGCTCGGGGCGTTGTAGCTAGACACTTGTGACACGGTGTAAGATGTCAGGGGACGCATCCATTCGTTCTTCTAGTGGGCGGTACTCCCATCACGTGACGTGAGTTGTCAGGTCTCGAGTTCCCATTTCTCATCTGCGAGACGAGGTCTCGGGTGTTATTTTTGGGAGTGTTCCTGGAGTCGAGGTCTGGGGTTCCGGTGAGCGTCACCTAGGGCTTTCCCTAGACGGCGTAGAGTTCACGACAGCGAGGTCCTGACGGAGTTTTCGGACCGAGTGGTTTCGGCTCAGGCCCTGTTGTGAGGGTAGGTTTCCGCGACTGGGACGTCGTGGCATTTTCCTAGTAGTGTGACTAGGGTGGTTCATGTCTGGTGGTCTCTCGATCGTGGAATCGAGATGTCAAGTGCGTGACTTAGTTGTCCCCTGATGGGAGACTGGGTCGTATTTTTTGGTACAGTAGAAGTAGCTGTAAAGCCGAGGTTTTGCGGGCCACCATAGTTACTTTCCTGCTTTTGTAGCTGCTTAGCTAGCATAGCTTTCCTTTCCACCGTTGTTTTTCTCGGTTGGGGTTCCGCGGGATCCCTACTGAGCCAGTGATAGGAGGCTCACCCCTGGTTTTCAGGTGAATCTATAGAGTCCAGTACACAAGTACAATCAACAAAGAGGAAACGTACTCTGCTACGGGAGCACAACCCCAGTACGGGCAAGCTGAGGAACTACCAATCCTTCGACCCGAACAGCTCCACCTCCAAGAGAGTGCTAAACCCGAAAAATAGAGAGTGAGCCTCGTCTCACTGGCTCAGTAGGTGTCCCGCGGATCCCCACTGCAAACGAAGTGGTAAACAACCGTAAACATAGCAACAGTGACAGTGGCAATAACAATAATAATAAAATAACCACAACGACAACAATGATCGAGACAGTAAGAACGACTAGCTAAGGAGATGCGGAACTCTATACTAGCCCGGTTCCCAACCAAGGAACCTCAACGTCCAGTCGGGATCACTGACCCACAGCTAATCTGCCAAACTACTACAGGGGGAGAACCTCACGATGACACGGTAGTAACAACCCAACGGAAAACCCCCAGGAGGACAACCACACACTGGCAACCTCGGTCCCGAGCTAAGGCCAGTGGAAGGAACCCTGCCCACACACAAGGCAGCACGCATGCATGTCTGCCAGAAGGGCCACGACAACGTTGTCGGTAACTCAACCTTCACTGGCATAAGGTCTGCTACTTGGCATACACAACATGGCCAGATGCGTCAACTGACGTCTTATACTGCGTCAAGGCCTCATATGCGCACACACTATTCACACCCGGTCTCGGGTGGAGTAGAGGAGACACTCACACACACCACACCCACGAACTGGCTGGGATCTGCACCTCTGCGCCCGTCAGCACGGCCATGTCCAGCTACCCGACATGGGGTACGCGCCACTACATCCATCAACAGCGTACTCTTATCCCAACCAAGGTACAGACGCTCAGGCGGTCTTGCCTCGGAACAAGGAGTGTCGCACACACTGGGCGGTCTCGCCCGGTCCACCACGATCAGCCACTGGGATACTCCACGGTCTCACGGAGTCCTGCCGAGTTCTCACATCCGCAATCTAGTGGGAATCTATCTCAAAACACGGTTGATCACGATTCACGGGAATCTCGAGAAAGACGTGTACCCACATGCAAACCACTGTGACCCACGGTACGACACTAAGGGGTGTTGAGGAACCACCCTCGAACCACATGGCCGCACTAGTGAACATCAGTCACTAACTCACATAAAACCACCCAACCGCGATCATGAAACTCACGTGGATATGCCCCTCCACGGTCACCGAACTCACACGGGTGAAGACTCACCACAGGCACGCAAACCACGTGGGAACCATGCCACAATCACATAGTTAAAACCCAATACGGAGAACCCATGAATCCTCGAACCATGAGAATTAATCCTCGGGCGACCGTTGCCCTCACGAGGCCTAGA
This sequence comes from Amorphophallus titanum, assembly GCA_024336825.1. NCBI lineage: Eukaryota > Viridiplantae > Streptophyta > Magnoliopsida > Alismatales > Araceae > Amorphophallus > Amorphophallus titanum. The sequence goes on from JANBPO010002302.1 coordinate 11,681,040, forward strand.
AGGCCCAATTCCCATGGGTTTAGATGGGTCAAATACCCATTTTCATGTTCGGGGCGAGAAACCACACAACTGGGGCCGAACCAGCCATAAAAAGCCATGAAACAAGGGAGTTTGGTCGACCAGCCAATGTTGGTCGGTCGACCAAACTTCCCAGGGGCGAAAGCCCCTGCGAACAGGTAGACCTGCTCTTCTCAACAAGTTGATGCAGCACTGGTCGGTCGATCGAACCAGGGCGTTCGGTTGACCGAACCCAGTGACAGAGCCACCCTTTGGCTCTGCTAGAACCGGTCGACCAATTGGTCGACTGATTCCGGTGACCAATGCATGGGGGGACCCTTCCGGGGCCCCGTTTCACGCCCAACTTGCCTCCGAAGTGAGCGGGAAGTTAGGGGAATCTATCCCTGACTTCAAACATGTGGCGACCCGGGATCCGAGTACCGGAAAGGAACCGGCGCGACTCGAACCTCGGCCCGCCTCCCACGAGCCCGAATTTCGGCGACTCGTTTGTGATCTCGGCTCTTGTATTTGTGATTGCGACTTAGGTCCGAGGGCATATTACCTATTTGCCGCCCACCCCCCTCGCTGGGTGGGCATGCAACGACTCAAAGGTTAGAATGCACTAACTAATACGAGCTGAGGAACCTAGACTCAAACCAGTATCTAGTACCTGGCGCAGGTATTGGTCCGAGGACCCAACTCACACAAGAGGCTACCTTCCAGATAGGCGTAACCTATCGTTCCAGCAGTGCCTTTTCATATACCGGATAGAGGCATGAGGTGCAACACCTTGGACAGACGACCCTAGACTCAAACTCACTCTGATACCAATTTGATGTGGGACGGATGACGCGACCGGGCTAAGATGTACGACAGACTCGATGTGCGGCCAGCACTAGCACGCTAAGATAAGTCGGGCGGCTGACCACCGTGGTGTTCTCCGCGTGGAGACGTCTCTCAACAGAAACTCACTCTATCCCGACGATCGTCCCTTGTGAGGAAAACGTGGGATCGCAGCGGTTAAGGAACCACTGTCGCCTAGGGTGTGCAATTCGAGCTCGGTGCTCGATTGGAGCTAAGGAACGGGTTCTCACTCACAATGGTGGTGATTTGTATTTGGCTACGGCCCTAATCTCACAAACGCAGCATGTATAACAACATACTAGGTAAGCAAAATGCTGGGAATTAGGAATGTGCACGTACCTCCACGACTAGCGCGTGGGGAAGAAAACCCCAGCCGAATCCGAACAATCCCGATACACACAAATAATTAATTGTTACAATTTCAGAAATTTGGCCCACTCCACGTAGGGAGGTATAGGGCTACAACAGTGAAATTCGGGGCTGTTGGAACATGGGTTGACGGGTCGCACTCGTAGGAGACGAGGGAGGCGAGTCGGGGCTGATCGAGTGAGCCGATTGGAAGCCGACTGGTTCTGCCCGCGCTGGTCACCCGGCGCAGCAAAGGTGCGGAGGCCGTTACGGCTAGATCCGACGTCCGATCAGGGTGCCGTTTGTTGGAGAATGTCAGCGACTGAATGAAGCATGCCTCGGCCTAGATGCATGATCAGATCTGATCACATCTGGGCAGGACGGTGCCTGCACCAGGCCTCTGGTTCTGCTCGCACAGAACTGCACAGATAGACAAATAATTATTGGAAAAATGGTTCCCCGTGTCGGAATGGGTCGCCGTTTGTTGCAGATCGTCGGCGACGTCCAGAGGAAGACCCAGACCAAAGGGCTTGGTCAGATCTGAGAGGAGGGAGATGGGGCAGCTTTTGCAAGTGGCATTTGGATCTGGGTCGGATCTGCACAGGGTGGTCGGCGCAGTCTCATGAAAATATTTGCCACGATCAGCACGGATTTCTGAACGATGCGAGGTTGGTGGCGTTGTGAAGAAGACAGGGAGAGGTACGACCTCTCCAGATTTCAGATCCAAAGGGGTTGAGGGCAGATCTGGGTGATTTTTGTATCAGGGAGGAGTGGATCTGGCTTGCAGGAACAGGTGGCGATGCGTAGCTTCACCGTCGGAATTATTGCCGGCGATCCCGAGCTCCTATTGACACGAAATTGGCGCCAAATTCTTCCTGACTTGTAGGAGCAGCTCTGATAAAATTTCCAGAGCCAGATCTGCTCAAGAGAAGGTTGGAGGCGATTCGCAAATCACGGATGTGATCTGAGACAGCAGATTGAGATCTGCTGAGCGCGGATCGAACGATAACTTCGGCGTCGCACCGATAGGAAGGGGAGTCGCACCCCGGCTAGATCCTGTCGCGGGATCTAGGGCTCCTGAGCTTCACACCCAAGAAAGGAAGAAGGAATCACTCACTTCTGCAAATTTTCTCTCAAAACCGTCCACTGACGGCTTATACTGCATCTCGAGCAACTCACATGGCTAAAGTCTCCAAGTGAGAGGCGTAAAAGTACCATACCAAGTAACTAGTCAGAGTGACACTCATCAGTGTCAGTCCTAAGTCTCTGGCCACGTGTGCACACACTGACTCCTGCTTGAGCCAGGCCCTCTAGCTAGTTTTTTCCCTCAGTAGGACGCTACTGTTGGTCGGGAGCCCACGGAACAAGCTTGAAAATCGTTTAGCGGGAACTACCCCCCCACCTTTCCCAGGTGGGCTGACACCCCAGTCGCTGGGCTACGACTAGTGGCTCCATCACAAGGAAAGAGAAAGCTACTCTATCGCGATCTAAAATAATGCCATAATTTTTATAAAATAAGTTGAACATGACGCATATGCAACATGAAATGCATAAGAAATTAAACTTGCATCTATTAGAATGCCAGAGAGCTTAACGGACCAAGATCACCCCGTTACAAGGTGTGACGGATCAGGGTAGGGGCGTCACCTTGCTTGTGACGTGCCTCCCTCGGTCCGTTATACTCACTCGAACATCTTATGGAAAACATAAAGACAGTCACACAGACTGTAACACACCAAGCAAGGGGCATTAAATCCATGTAACACGCCTCCCATGGGCTGTTACACTCACCAAAATGACAGAAATCCACAGATTATATACAGAAAATGTAACACACCAAGGCTGGTGCATTACATGACTCTAACGCACGGGGTCAGGTCCGTCAAAGGCACCCGAACGCCTAAAATCCACAGTTTTTGAACAGAATGTAACGCACTAAGGATGGCACGTTACACGACCACGATGGACCAGGGATGGGCCGTCAAACTAACCACCTATCTCAGTCGACGGTCAAAGGAACGGTCAATGGTCAAGTAACGGACCAGGGTTGGCCCGTTACCATTCAGGTAATGCACTAGGGTAGGTGCGTCAGGGGACTATAACGCACCTAGGGTGGTGCGTTACACCGTCTGGGTTGCCAAAATCTGGAGTTCGAAATCGAACCCCCTCCCGGTTGACCAAAATCGACGGGAATCGCGGGGAAACTAGTTTTCAAGCTAAACTACCATGCCATACCAAAACTCCATAACTAAACATGCCATTAAAATCAAAAGACAATACTCATGGAGATAATTTCATGATTTTACGACTAATTTACACTAGCATGGAAGATTGCCAGAAAATCGATAAACTGGCATTGGACCACGGCGCATGTGGTATCAGCGGGTTCCTAGAGAGGAGAAGATTTCATCCCCCTACCTCTTACACGACGGGAATGGCGTTCGAGGCACGAATGGACGAAGGGGCATCACGGCTCCACTCGGCCCGACCCGTCTCCACACTCCGCGAATCGAGGGAAGAAGGGCGTCACTGTGACCTGCGTGACACGACCTTTCCAACGGTACCTCCCTTGCCTCGATCAGCGGTCGTCTGGACCGAAATCGAGAGAGAAGAACGATTACCAAGAAATTAGCCTAAACTTTCACAAAATAGGATTTTGCACAGAAATTGATGAAAATAACGATGGATGGCGACGCATGTGGCGTCAATGGGTTCCTGGAGAGATTAGGAATCCATTCCCCTACCTATTGTGCGACGAAGACTGCGAATCGGTGCAGATCGGGCGACGGGAGTCACGTCGTCCTCTCGCTCCCACACGCCTCCACGCTCCACGATCTGAGGGAAGAAGGGTATTAGCGCGATCCTCGTGTCGAGCCCGTCCCGTCGGTACCTCCCACACTTCGATCGGAGTCCGTTTGGACCGAAACCGAGTGAGAGGGGGAGAGAAGGAGAGAGAACGTGTGAGGGAGAGAGAGAAGAGAGAGAGAGTGATCGAGAGACACCTCGCACTTCTGGTTGAAGCCCGTGATTTTAACATTCTTGACTTCGACTAAGTGCACGTCGAAGTAGTGCTTCTAGTACACCCGGTAAAAGAGTATATTGACTGCCTCCCCTGGGTCGATCAAGACCCTGTTGATGGGCTGTCCATTCAGCTACCCCTTCATGTAGAGCAGCTTGTTATGACTGCAGGTGGGCAGGAGCATGTCATCCTCAGTAAAGGCCACGGCCACTTCCGGTGACATCTCCTCCAAGCAGGCTTCAAGGTGTGCCAGCGTTTGGAGTGCAGCGATGATGGCTTGTCGTGTCTCTTCATCCAAAGACAGCATTTCCCAAACGGTGAATCAGGTTGGGATCTTCTTGAGATGTCTGACTATTCAGTCGGCCGCCCGGACCTTGAGCAGCTTCATCTCTTCAGCCTTGCCACGTCTGCCCCCAGCCTGGACCTGGGGTGCTGGGTTGGAAGGTGGCTCCCCCGCCGGGTCGGATGCAGCTGCCTAAACCTGAGTACCCTGCCAGGCCTCCTCCTTTTCTTACATGAATTTGGTGAGGTTAGGGACACCGTCAAATTCTTCTATTGGCTAGGACGGGGCCACCGTCGGTAGGGCCTAGAGTTTGTTAACTTGCGGAGCTAGAGGGGTGCTGACTCCCTCAATCGGCCAGGGTCCCTGCGGGCATTCCTACTTTTCTGCACGGGATCGCAAAAACTCCGCAAATGAGAGAATGCCTTGGCTCTTTAGCTTCTCGGGGTAGAGACCCACCGGTGGAGGGATTTCAACGCCTCAGACCTTGGGTTTGGGGATCCGGTATGGTTGCTCGCCTCTGAGCATGATGTTGCGGCTGTCCTGGGGATGGCATCCCCATTTCTTCCCTGACCGGGTAGCATGTTGGGAGGTGGATGCCTCGGCCTGAATTGCTTCCGGTAGGTTGTAAGGCATTTCTTCCTCTTCCTAGTCCAGGGAGAGGGTGGTGTCGAATAACGTCGATAGAGTGTTGCAGGTGACGACGACCTCCTTCTTCTTGTTATTTTTGGGTCTTCTTTTCTTCTTTTCTTTTCCGCGACGGTTGGAAACTGCTCTTAGGGGAGTTCTCCCCACAGGGGAGGCTCTTCCTCTACTCGTGTCTCTACCTCGAGAGCCAGCTCGAGACCCTCGAACTCCTCCGAAGGGACATATTCCTTCAGCTCGACAGGCCGGATCTTAGGCTATTCATATTCTTCAAGTCCGTCAATGGTGGCCTGGAGTCTTTCAACCACCGGGCTAACTTCTTTGTAGATCCGCACCGGGACGTGCTCTTTCCTATTGAAGGTAGGCCGCCTCATGACCAACCGAGGGGATGTATCGTACCGAATAGGGTTCACCGGCGGTGGTGCTGGCCGAGGAGTGACACCCCTAACATGAATTGTCGGGGCGGGCTGAGGAGCCAGTCTTCTTCTACTATTCTTTGGTGCAATTTGCCATCCTCCGTGGTCTCGGCAAGGTGCTGAGATGAAGGCTTCATACGTGGCGCGGGTGCTGACTTCCGCCCACTCTTCAGGCAGCTCCTGGTACAGGGACTCCAAGTTGGACAAAGACGGCGTGCTGGGTATCTCATGTGGTTGTGGAGGATCCACCTTGTGCTCCCCCATGTCTAGCTTTCCCTTTCTTATCAAGGCCTTAATGATGTCCTTGAAAACATAGCAGTCTTCGACGGTATGCCCCAGCATCCGGTGGTAGTGGTAGAAGCGGGGGTCATCCTTCTTCTTCACGTCGCCAGGCCTCTTCGGCTCTGGCAACGTGATTTTATTGTAACTGGTCGCCCACTCGAACAGGAGTCGGGACTTATCTCGGGAGAAGGAGTACAGTTTGCTCCTCATCTTCTCCTTGCCCAAGGTAGTGCATGCTCAAGTCTGCGCTGGATGGTATTTGCCTCAGCCTGTATACGGCCGGCATCAACCCAGACCTGCATGCCCTAAGGGCTGGTCTACATCAACTCTGGTTATCACAAGTCAACGATTAGCCAGCTTCAACATTCGGCGACATACCTCAGCGGTCAGCCGACACGACGACTTTTGGCTAACGCACCCCCAAGGGTCGGCCAATGTCAGTTTCCAGCTATTACAACTCAATAATCAATCAACGACGACTCAGACAGATGTGTCTCGCCGAGGCAGGCCGCATCAACTTCGGATCAATATGCCCTAAGGGTTGGTCCACATCAACTCTAGGCCAACAAGTCTCTCAGAAGTAGGCCTATATCAACTTCGGGCCAACAAGCCTCGTCGAGACAGGTCCGCATCAACTCTAGACTAACAAGCCTCGTCGAGACAGGTCCGCATCAACTCTAGGCTAACAAGCCTCGCCGAGACAGGTCTACATCAATTACAGGCCAACAAACCACTCCGAGGCAGGCCTGCATCAACTTTGGACCAATATGTCTTAAGAGCCGGTCCGCATCAACTTTGGCTAATGCACCCCCAAAGATTGGTCAGCATCCAATTTCAGGCCAATACATCCTAGGGGATGGTATACAGTAGCTTTGGCCAATATACCTTAAGGGTTGGTCAATATCATCAACTTCAGGTCAAAATACTTCGCCGAGGTAGGCCTACATTATTTCTAGATTGGTGGGTCTCACTGAGACAAGCTTGCATCGATGTTCAGCCTTTTGGAAAGCAATGAAGTGGCAAAGCGCAGTCCTATAAGGATCTCCCCATATCATGAAACTCGAGAGAAATAAAAAAAAAGAAAACAGAAGATGACGGAGAGCACGGACCGTCTGCCTCCGCCTTCAGCTTCGACGAATGCTTTGTGGGGGCATTTGTTGGCAGCAATTTTTGCCTACTTACATGTAGGGTGAACTATCACTTAATGAGTTGAAATAGCAGCCCTGCAGGGGTGGTGAAGACTTACCCGAGGTGAAACCCTATAGTAGGGGCAGCAAACCCCACAGCAGGAACAACAGTCCAGCAAGCCTGCTCCGGTCAGAGGGACCTCTCCGGGGTGGCCAACCCCTGAACGGCAACAACAATAGGGTCAGCTCCACCTCCCCGTGGTGGACATCAGTCCGGGGTGACCAGTAGTGGGGGCACAACCCCTGGATAGCAGCAGCAGTAGGGTTCGGGGCCAAGGGATCGGATCTATAGCAGTGGCTTAGACCTTGTAGCAGCGAAGCAAACCCTCCACCTCTGCCTGCGTGATGAAACAGTAGTGGCTCAGACCCTTCAACAATGGAGGCAGGTCCTCCATACGCAGACGCCTCATCCCTCTCAGCATGGACAACAGACCTGCACCCAATAGAGCGCGGAGCACCTTCCCTGTGGTGGCCAACTAACTGTCTGACAGACTTGGGAGCAGTAGACCTGCGCACCTTCCCTGTGGCGGCCAACATACCTGCGCAGACCCAATGCAATAGCAGAGCGAGGAGCACCTCCCCGGGGTGGCAACCTGTGGTGGCTAACCACTAGTCCGGGTGCAACAGCAGAGGCAGGAGCACCTACTGTGAACCACTCGTCCCTAGTAGTAGAAGGGATTTCCCTACCGCAACAAGATCTCGGGGTGAGTTCTCCCGGGGTGAAAGTCTCTTCCAGTAGGGACAACAGACTTTCCCGCAAGTAGTCCAGGTGAAGACCTCCCAGAAGCCTGAACCTCCCCGGGGCGAATCCTGCAACAACCTTCTCGGGGTGGGTTGTAACAGCAAGCGGGTGAAGCCCAGGAAAGGACCTCCCGGGGTGAACAAACCATTCATGGCTAATTCCCACCGAAAATCCCTTAATTCGAGCTGGTTGTCAACGGTCTATAAATGGCACCCATAGTCCAAGCTCACGAGGGGGGAGATTCCAGAGTTCACGTCAAAGTGCTGCTACATTCTTGAGCAAAGTCCAGCCAGAGAGGAAGGCTTTCCATGTCCTCTAAGCCTTTGGTCCAAGGAGTAGTTCATTTCATTGTGCTTTTGAGTCATAGTTAATCATTTTTTGTCACTGGTTCATCATCGCATTACCATTTCTCTTCACTCCCCCTCACATTTTTTACTATCATTCTTGCATTCTTCACCCTCCTATTGTTTTCCTACGCCCCATGGGGGTTAAAAAACCCAACACCCCTAGGTACACGCCCTTCCATTTATGCATTTCATTCGACATTCACATTCATAGATATTACACTTCCATAAACTCATTTGGGTCATTTTTCTTTGGTCATTGGTGTTGTTTTGTAGGTCAGCAGATGTTTTAGCATGAGGCTCATCCCTCCTGGCCGGCTAGAAGGGGTAGAGGATTGAGTTCCTTGGCTCGGGATCTGGAAGCTTTGCAGTCCACCTTCGACCGTTTACCAGGGTTTGCAGTCTTCCCCAGACCGTCTCTCTTCTATTTGCGACCGATTGAAGAGTGTCCAAGCTCCACACCGAGCCTTCTTTCTACGTTTTGCTTCAGTACTGGTCGCGGCCTATCATTCAGCCGTGTTCACCATTCGACGGTCATCAGGAGACCATCTTCTTCCTGCACCAGCGTTGCGTTCTTCGGTGAGTGTCTCCATTTCATTTTCCAAGGTACGTAGTGCTCCTCTTTTCGCACTAGTCATCTTGGTGGAGATCACGATCTAAAAGTGTGTGTTGGTAGTTACTTTCATTGCATTATTTGTTCCTTTCATGCTCTATTTAATGTTACATTGGTCATATCAACCCACTCACACACCCACATGCACCTTTCTTTAGAACTAGAAAGAGAGAGAGGGAAAAAGATATCTACACCTGTCCCTTGCAGTCCATCGTCGGACCGTTAGGGAAGCTCGGTGGTCTGTTGGAGGGCCTCAGAGAACTCTGTCTTATTGAGCTATCAAGCTAAAGGCAATCACATTCCACATCTTTCGAATTAATCTCTTATTCCTTCAATGATTTCAAGTACATGATCAATGAAATTGAAATTACTTTCAATTTCCCATCCGCACAGGGCTGGATCTTGCGTAATTCTTTCATGTAAGCTCGATAATTCTCTTCATCTTCTGTCACCTCTACTTGCAAAGGGCAGACTCGGCTGACCTCCCACATGGTCAGAATGCTCTGAACTACCCGTTCATCCTCCTTGGTCCCAATCTTCCTAGCTTGAAGGGGGGAAAGTGTGATAGCGTTGGAACTGTAGTACAAGGAAGCCCAATTTGTAAGTAGCACTAGTGTGGGTTGTAGATCGGCAAGGTGGTGTTCCCCACTAGCTATAGGTCTAGGCCTAGTTGTCGAGATGATCTGAGAGGAGTGCCTTGAAAAGCCTGGGTTCGCATTACGAACTTGTCAATCGACAAGGTGTTGAGGAAGAGGCGCCATTCATCCCGTGTTTTCTTATCTGCAGTCTGGCATTCAACTTGTGTAGGGAACTCAAATGCACCTCCTATAAAGAAGAGTAGGTGGCTCCTGAATTTATGGCTAGCTGAAGGCATGTCCTCCTTGGGTAAGAATTTTAGTCTAATTCCCATCCAACACTCAAGGACAATCATTGACCCAAAAAGGGAACCCCTAAGTGAAGCTGATCTAAGGCCTTCATAAAGGAATGAAAGGACAGCTTGTGAGATGGATAAACCCCACCATAACCCACTGATAAAGCTAAGGTTTTGGGGGGGTGCAAATGCCTACATGCATAGAGGGACGCGTGTGGGCGGAGATAACGCCTTGTCCTCCTTTGGGGTCTTCTTAAGAGGCGGGGAGGGAGGAAGACGGGGGAGACGTCACGCACGCCGTCTGTGCTTCCAACCACAACCCCCTCGCAGTTCGAGTTCCTCCTCCTCCTCCTCTTGTTCCCTTTCTTCCTGTTACCAGCCAAGGAGGAGAGAAGGGTCCACGTGAGTGAGCGAGAGAAGCGGGGGAGGAAGAAGGGAGCCGTCTTGGTAAGGGCGTGGGCTTCTGTTTCCGGCGTTTTTTGATTTTCCCCTTCTGGATGCATGGCTGTTCAAGCGCAGCAGCAGTTTCTGGAGAACCCGCCACTGCTCTGCAACAGCGGCGGCAATTCTGTTCTGGGATGGGCCGATAGCAGGGGAGGAGGGCGCGGCGTGGATTTGTATAACTTTCCCCCGCAGAAACAGCAGCAGCAGGCGATGGCGATGATGGGTCGTTCCACTCTGGCGAACCAGCAGCGCAGCACCGGAGGCTGCCCCTGCCCTGCGTCCTCCAACAAGGTTCTCCCGGTGGACGCCTCGTATTCGCTGGCTTTGCAGATGGATAGGCAAAAGCGGGAGATGGATCAGTATCTCTGCTTACAGGTACAGAGATGAACCAAGATGTCTGTTTTCCCTCCTGTGATTATAACGAAGGAAACACCCCATCGGGGGGGGGGGGGTCACGAAGAGAGCTTTTTGAGATCGCTTCTGGGTAGTTCTTAGGCTTGTTTCTAATGGGTTTGTGTCCCTTGTTCTTCTCATAAGCAGACCGAGCGGCTTAGAGTGGCGCTGCAGCAACAGATGAAGGAGCACCTGGTCTCCCTGATGAGGAGGCTCGACTCGAAGGCGTCCGGCCTGCTGAGACAGAAGGAGGAGGATCTGGCGAGGGCCAGCAAGAGGGCCGCGGAGCTCGAGGAGTACCTCAAGCGGGCGGAGGTGGAGGGACAGACGTGGCAGAGGATCGCCAGGGAGAACGAGGCCATGGCCATATCTCTGAGGAGCACCCTCGAACAGATGAGCGACAAGGCCTGCCTCTCGACCGCCGGTGGCGCGATCGCCGCAGTGGGGTTAGGCGACGCCGCCAACTCGTGCTGCGATTCCTCGTCCAGCACGTCGGGCCCCATTGGTGGCGCAAAGCAAGAGGAAGGAGAACAGGGTGCGGTGGAGGCCGGTCGGTGCTGGGGCTGCGGTTCTCATGGTTCCTGCATGCTGTTCATGCCGTGTATGCACCTCTGCGCTTGTAAGCTATGCGACTCACTGCTCGATTCCTGCCCGGTCTGTAGATCCGTAAAGCACGGCAGCATTGAGGTCTTCTTTTCATAGATGGAATTAAACAAAAGAGAGAGGGGAAAAAGAAGAGAGGCTCCTTTTGTTTCTCTTTAAATTGCCATTACTTGTTAAATCTTGCAGCTTCATTGGAGACTCCTTCCAGTTCAAGTTCATAGCTTTCACCCAAGAAACTTTAAAGAAAAGAAAGATTGCCCAGTAATCTCCAGCTCTCACTAATTCTTTTCCCAAATTATGGGTCTTGATAATTTTTGCATCTCCGATGTCTTGATAATTAAAGTTTATTTAATTAGACTATTCAACTCGAAATATGAAGGTGTTGAGTGAAAAATACTTTATTATTCTAAATACATCTTAATTTAAGTTATTTTTAATACGAAAATATTTTAACACGTATTATCACGCTCACGGTATACACGGGATATGCATTAGATTAGGTTATCTAACTCAAAATTTTAAATGACTCTTTAAAAATAGATTAGGGTAGGGGTGAATAAATAAACTATTGACTGTTTAGTTGGGATGAACATGAGTATAAAGCCTTGGGGCATACCCCGGCTAGCAGAAGCTGTCGAGGCTAGGACACTCGGGTGCTGTTCAAGGCCTCCAAACGATGAGGGGGCACACCAGACCTGAAAAGAAAAGGGGTGAGTCTCATCTCATTGGCTCAGTAGGGGTCCCGCGAAACCCCACCACTACAAAATATGACAAACAATGTCTCGGTCACGTGTAACAAGGACACCAAGCCATCAAAACACTAAACCTCGTCAGAAGGAAACCTAAGTTGCTACCTCTCAGGTGATAGAAGCATGACCCACTAGAAGGAAGGCTGGATGCATTCACAAACATCTTAGTCCATGCCCCAGGTGTCTCCCTACTCGCCCCAAGTAGAAACTGAGACACACTAACCACGTAAGCATAGAATAAGGATTAGTTGGCATCAGACTCGTCAGCGCGTGTTCGACATCTCTAACCAAGTGCATACACACAGACTATTTGCTCTAAGTCGGGTCATCTAATTGGTTTTTCTCCCAGCCGGGACTCAAGTTGCAAAGATGAGGGGACCTACGGTAACTAGCTTAAAAATCATCACATCAGGAAAGCTCTCCACCACTCCCAAGTGGGTCTGTACACCCATGCATAGGAAAGCTACGACTAGTGGGGAAGGTCACTAAAGGTGAGAAGTTGCTGAAGAAGTGGAAACCATCGGAGTACCACTGGTTCATACTAATCTAACATTACATGTGTGATCACATCACGAGGTGGCTATACATCACAAAAATCTTAGAACCTCTGACTGGATGGCCAATCTATCAGCTACGGGGTGTACAGAACATGTGGGACCACAAATCAAGTGAAAAGATGAAGGATGACTGCTGGGTGGACTAGGACCTGGGCGGCCAATCCATTGGCTGCCCAGCCATCTAGGCGGCCACCCCTTGGCCTAGGCGGCCAGCCTCTTGGCTGCCCTGAAGACTTGGGTAGCTAGGGCTTTGGCCGCCCAGAGGAGAAGAAGCAGGGCACTGGGTGGCTAGCCCATGGGCCGCGCAGACAAGGGACAGGGCGGCTAGCGGCCTAGATAGGGGACAGGGCAGCCAACCCTCTGGCCACCCAGAAGCCTTGGTGGCCAGTGCTTTGGCCGCCCAAACAAAGGTCCCCCTGGGCGGCCATAGTAGTGGCTACCCAGCCCTCCAGGCGGCCAACCTTTGGCCGCCTAGAGTGGGCATGGAGACAGGCCATTTGGCCACCTCTTGAGTAGAAAACCCCTTTCAGAACTGCATTTGAAAGGTTGGTCCAAGGCCCGACTCACCCCTAATGCGAGCAGGAACCCCCGAGAAATGTGGGGAAAACATCCCTGAGCATAATGCCATCCACAAAACATGATTTGGGCTAAGAATCGCTATGAAACCGGTCGAACTGTGCTCTCGACTCTAAACATGTATTTCCCCCCCAAAAAGTGATAAACTCCTCTCTCTTGCTCAAAACACTATCGGAGCAAGGAAAAACATGGGAGAACTAGTTAGGGTCCGTCCCCCTACCTCTCACGAAGAAAACCTCATGCTTTGAATGCTAAACCACTAAGAAATGTCACGCTTGCAGGAGCCGAACCCCGAGCCTGTGAGCATGCCGTGCCGTGCCACCGCCTCTGGCTCCTCACGTACGTCCTCTGCAGCTCGAAGCTCTCGCAACCCCCAATCTTGCCCACTGTCGCCGTCTCTCAACTGCGGGAGAGGTGGAGGGAGAGAGGGAGAGAAATGAGAGGGTGAGAGGGTGAGAGGGTGAGAACGAGAGAGTGAGGGAGAGAAATGGCGGGGGGCATTTATTATGTTTTTTTTGTTATTCTATTTTTTTTAAAATCACATTAACTCTTAATATTCCTAATAAATACATTGTTAAGGTCAGTATAGTCTACGCACATCCTCCACTTCCCATTGCTCTTAGGGACGAGCACTACATTTGCCACCCAATCCGGATAGCGGGTGGTCTCGCTCACTTGTTCTCGGATGATGGCTTGTCGCTCGGGGTTGTAGCGTCTCCGGTGCTGCTGAACCGGGCAGTCGCTCGGGCCCAACCTTAGCTGGTGTGTAATGATCTCTGGTGGGATCCCGGGGAGTTCATCATCGGACCAAGCAAACACATCCTGGTTGGTTGTGAGGAAGTTTGCGTATGTTACCTTATCCTGTTCGAACAGTGTATCTCCGATCCTCAGAATCCTACTCGAGTCTTCTCCCACTTGGATGAGGTATAGGTCTTCAGCCGGGATACTCGAGCTCGGACCTGGGTCCTCTATTCTAGCCTTCTTTTCAGGCGGTGCTTCCTCGGGTTGCCGATCATGCGTTGAAATGAGGTAGCATCTCTTGGATTCCCTCTGGTCTCCTCGCACCTCTCACACCCATTGGGGGGTGGGGAACTTGAGCTTGTGGTGGTATGAAGAGGGGACACCTCGGAGGGTGCCGAGGATCTCCCGCCCTATGATGGCGTTGTATCCAGTCATCGCTCGGACCACCGTGAAGTCGGCTAGGAAGGTAACCTCCTTCGGTGCAGTCTCAAATGAGATCAGTAGTGAGATGCGTCCCTTTGGGCCGACCGTGATAACGGAGAAGCCATACAGAGGCGTATGCAACAGTGTAATTCGGGACAGATCCACACCCATCAGCACTAGACAGTCGTACGAGATAACATCGGGTCCACTCTCATTATCCACTAAGACACGGCGTACGGTACATTGGTTGATGGTGGTTGACACCACTAGAGCATCGGAATGGGGAGTGGTTACACCCTTCAAATCATCGTCTGAGAAGACGATGGGATCTTTCAGGCGTTCCCGGGCAGCAGCCTCCCTCTGAGGGTTGTCGCTCTGCGCCACGGCGTTGACAGCTGACGCGTACTGTTGTCGTCTGGTCGCGCTGTCCCCACCTGAGGCCAGCCCTCCCGAGATCATCATGATCTCTTTGTCGTTGGGTCGGTTGTCGATGGGCTGGGGAGTTCGCTGTTATTTCCTCGCGGCCTTGGCGATGTACTTGTCAAGGAGCTCTCGCCGGACGAGATCCTCGATGGTGTCCCGTAGGTTGATACACTCCGCGGTGTCGTGGTCGTGGTCGTGGTCGCGGTGGAAGCGACAGTACTTCTTCTTGCTCCTTGAGTTGGGATCTGACTTCATCTGAGGGGGCCACTTAAGGAATGGCTCCTCGCGGATCTCCATTAGAATTTGGTCAGGAGGAGCCGCCAGGGGCGTGTAGTTGTGGTAGTTCCCCCTTTCCCTTTCTGAGCGGTCGCGGCGATCCCGATCGCGTCGTTCCCGCTTGTTCCGTCCCTCGCGGGGTGAGTCGGCGGATCGCTTCCGATCGGACCGCTCGGCTCGGGCCGCGCGGCCTAGGGCCGCAGTGTTTTCCTTGCACCACACGTGCTTCTGTGCCAAGGCGAGGAGGTCGGTGAGAGTCGTCGACGCCTCGACCCCAAGTGCTTGCCGGAGGATGTGGTCCTGCGTCCCTTGGGTGAGCGCGGTGGTAGCGATGTTGACGTCGAGGTGCGGGATCCGGAGCGCCTCCGTGCGGAAGCGGGACACGAAGTCCCACAGCGTCTCGTCTCGTCCCTGCTTGAGGGCGAGCAAGGTTACTGTCGACTTGGCTACCTTCCGGCAGCCGATGAAGTTCTCTTTGAACAGTTTCTTGAGCTGTTGGAAGGAGGAGATTGTTTCCGCAGGTAGGGACTTGAACCATGTCCGGGCATTTTCCCGGAGGGTTGTTACAAACGTCAGGCATTTCACAGCGTCGGAGGTCCGGTGGAAGACCAGGTGAGACTCGAAGCTGTGCATATGATCAGCCGGGTCAGTGGTGCCGTCGTATGGAGTGAAAGACGGCAGTTGTAGCTTTGTCGGGATAGGGGCCTCTATGATTTCCTTGGAAAAGGGTGCATTGAAGTCTTGGTCGTCGTCGATGAGCCCCCGGTGCTTGGCGGCGATGAGGACGTCATCGAGGTAGCGGACTTTGTCTTCAATTTCGTCGAAGCGCTGGAGTCGCCGATCCATGGTCGGGTTGGAGTGCAGTTGGCTGCGCACTCTTGGTGCGGGCGTAATGCGCAACCGTCGCGTTCTGGCGACGGAGGCCTGGGAAGCCTCCCGCATCTGGCGAGAGTTCGCCACGATCTGGTCCCCTTCCTCCTGACGCCGCTCAGATGGTGCATGTTGGGGGTCCGCTTGCCGGTTCAAAAGATCTTGGCATAGCCCTGTTAGGGCCGCGATCTCCTGGCGGATCTCTTCGAGGTCGCCAGGCGAGATTTCAGGGCACGGGTGGGCGAAAGAGGCTTCCTACGATCCACACCGGGAGTTGGCTCCCTGGTGGGAACCGCGCCCCCGGTGGCTGGCATTGCGTAGATTTCCACGAGGTGCCATGACTTTTCACTCGGGTTCCCACAGACGGCACCAAGAAGTGTAGTGGCAAGAAAATAGATCCTACGCCACGTACCACCTTCACTATTTATTGGTTGGGAAAGTCGTCTGGCACCCGTGAAAGCCTACAAGCACCAGAAACCAAAGAGGCGTCAGAAGGAGCCCCGGGCATTACCCCAGGGGACAACCCTCCGATGTTTAAGTCAGTAACGGTCCCAAATAAGAACAGAGAAGAGTAGGGGGAGAAAATGAGAGAGTTGGAGGCTGCTGCTGTAGATCTGAGAGACGTGGAGACCCTTCAGGCGAGTGCTCGCCGCTCTCAGAGGACACTCGACGAGTGCTCGTTGGGTGGTAAGGTCGCGCAGGAGGGGTAGCTTCTGTCACAGGGGAAGTGGCTGCGTATGACCTCTCGATGGCTATGGCTCAATTCTCTGTGTGGGACTTTTGGCAGAAGATCCACCGTGTCCCTTCCTCTCTGTTGATGTCTTTTTTATATGGGGTTGTCATGGAGGCGGAGGACCATCCCCTCACAAGGAAGGTTGTGGATAATGGAGCAATGTCTCCCGCGTCCGGGGCGGGAGTTTCCCGTTGGAGAGCGAATTTCTCGGCGTCGGCTATTCCAGGGCGAGTCTTACGGCACTCGTGAGACGTGCTCCCCTCTTGTGGGCTAGGGGCCGACGTCGTGAGGGCAACGGTCGGTCGTCGGAGAGTCTCCAGGCGGTCCTCGCGCCTAGGTTGCCGCCTTCCAGTGACTGTCGAATCCAATGTCAAGTCGTATTGGGTCCGGTTGACTGGGCTGTAGTTGTCGCGGGCCTTTATTACTGGTAACAGGACCTGGGCCGTCGTGGGCCTGCGGTAACGGACCCGTTATGGGCCAAACCGGATTTACCCTCCTCACGAATAAATAAATGTTGATTCAATGAGATCAAGATATTACTAGCACCACTAGCTGGTTAGTGGGATACTGATCTAGTAATTCTTGTAACTGTGTCCATCTTCTTGGACTAGAGTAAATGAGAAAGCTTTTGTAGATGCTTATATCTTCCTCTTCCTCTCTGCCTGTCATGCCATTTAGATTCATGGCCTTTATGGAGCCCATTTTATTTTTCTTATCTTCTTATGCTTATTCCGTCTCCGTTGTGCATGCATCGCACACCTTGAGCACAAATAAAAGGTTTTTCAACTGTCTGACTGTCATGTCATATGCTTGATTTTATTAATGCTTTACAAGAGGAAGATACAAGCCACTCGTTAGGTGCTTTATGATCTTCAATCTTTTTTTCCCAATCATCCATACGTTGAACCCTTCATTGACTGTTGATGGGAACCAAAATTTTGATGCGTACGATAGAATCATAAGTTGGGAAAAATGAATGGTGTTTTTGACAAGCCTTAAGTAGGAAACTTGGTTGATAGGGAAAGACAATTTATGCCTCTGTGATTTTCTTGTTTTGATATTTTGCTCCTCCGTATCCTGTGCAGACGGTTGTTCTGAAGGTTGGTATGTCATGTGAAGGCTGTGTTGGAGCTGTGAAGAGAGTTCTCGGCAAAATGGAAGGTCAGTATTTTGCAGTCTCCGAACACGATTAAATTTCTCAGGTCTTTTTATCTTGAATACTTTTGTTCTGGATGCGCTTTCCCTGCAACCTGATCTTGCACATTTTGTTTATGACTTCTCTTTTCTCTAAAAGAAGTGGTAAGTTCCAACGGATGCATATTTGGGGCATGATAAGGTAGTTCCCTAAGATTGTGCAGAGATCAATGCGATGTTACGGTTTCAATATTGAAAGCGTAGCAGGGGGAGGAAAAAGAAACACTCCCTGAGGACTCAACAAAAGATCAATCCACTGTCATGGTTTCATAATGTTTTTTCTATAATGAAAGCATAATGTGTTTAAAGAGAGAGAAGCAGGATACAAGAGGAGGGTCGAGGAGAGCAGCGCTCAGTCGATGCCCCGGAAGATATCCTTGAGTGGGAGGATCCCAACGCAAGAAAAGTCTGCCATGTCACGCAATCGGCCCCTCTACTCCTAGAGGAGCGCCAGCTCCATTTCCACGAACGCCGCCTTGGCTCTGGCAATGACGAGCGCCTCGCTCTCCCTCTCGTTGGTCGCCTCGACCTCAGTCAGCTTAGACCTGGCTGCAGCAAGATGGCCCTCTAGTTCCTCGATTATATTCCTAAGGGCGTGGGCGTCACGGTGGCCTCCTTCCAAGGCCTTCTCGTGCTGTTCCTCACTGCTTCGACACATCCCCAAGGCTTGCAAATATTCACCCTCTTGGGCCTTGATGGCGACAAGCTCATTGGGGGCCCAAGTCTCAAGGAATTTGTGATGGTTTACGTATTTCAACAATAATAGGACTCGTCGCGACCATTCCTCCAAGGGGCAACCCAGCACTTGTAGTACACTAGTTAGCTACATCACTATCGCATGCGTCCCTCGGTATGTAAGGGAGGGGTCAGCAAGCATTATAGATTGAAGCGTCAGCAGCATCTGCCGAACTGGTGCGTCCGAAGCGACGTGGCCAATTGAAGGTACTGTCGAAAGATTGAACTCCACCGCGCTGTCCACGACAGCCCATATCTCGGCATCCACCACGATTGAAGAAGAGGGAAGTGCCATGGCCAAATCACTGGGCCCTCCTGCTTCAAAGGATAACTCTCGGCCAGCCACTGCCAGAGGAGCAGGCAAAACCATCACCGGAGCCCTTGACATTATCGCCTCGCGACCTGGCAAGGCGGGGGTCTCGCTCTTGGTCGAGGGAGGGACGTCGAAGAAAATCGGGCTAGACGTTGTTGCTAGGAGACCCGCAGCCCCTTCTGCTTGCGCTTCCTCCTCCCCGGGGATAGCGATGCTCGCCAAGATCTCCCACAACAGCTGGGTCTCCTCCAGTGTCGAGAGCATCGAAAGAGGCAGAAGAGGAACTGCTAGCTCCAGGCTGGCCCCTGACTGCAAAAGTGATACCAGCGGTTCCACCTCTGGCCCCCAGAGCGATCTCAGCCTGTCCGCTCCCACGGGGTTGAGAAGCTCCCTCCGCTTAGGGATAGTCCTGCGAGCTCCGATGGCACGCGCTTCCGGGAGCTCTACCTCCTCCTGAATATACAAGACAGGATTAGTCACCCATTGTCTGAGGCGAATCACCCAAAAGTCGTAATAGGACAAAGGGAGAGCTGAAAGGTCCCTGTGCTCACCTCGGTCACCGGGACTATGCTACCCTCGGGCACAATCTCCCCCTCCTCCGGAGGCTCATCCATCGACCCGAGGGTACTGAAAGTTTCTGCAGCCGCCTCCCACAGCATAACTTCAAATAAAGACCCCAGCTTGTCTGGGCCCGAGTGGACTCCCTTCGGTTCGTCGATCGATAGACCCGGGCCGATGACCTCTACAATTTTTGGTGGGGGCAGCTCCTGAAAGTCAACAAGCAGCAGACACAAGATCAGTGGATGGCCACGGGGGGAAGCCCTAAGCAAATGGACTCACACTTATAGGGGGCGGCTCAGGAGGTCTGGACTCCTCGGGCACGCCTTCCCCTGAAACCACCTCGTCAGAAGAATAATCATAATCCACTTTCTCGCCCGACGAGGATGCGGTCCGAGCAGGCACTTCCCTCACCTGCGTGGGAATCTCTCTCGCGGGGTCAATAGCTGGCTCTTCCTCACACAGGCTTGGTAGTGGGGAGCGTTGAATTCCTACTGTTTTAATGATGGCACACACTATCTGTCAACATTTCTGTATGATTAGCCATTTAATTACTCTCACCAGGGCGACTAAAGCCGAACAAATCGTTAAACTATTTGTCAAACGTCCCCGGGCAACCATCTGCCTACTTAAAGCTCCCTATCAACCTCTTGGTCATCTAATTAGCCAAGGTGCGATTAGAATTACCCCTAAAAGGACGGCCCTCAAAGGAGAACGTCACTCCAGACAACGTGGATGAATTACCCCCAAAGGGCCAAATGCTGCTAAAGACAGGTAAAGTATGGGCTGAACAAATGATTAGACAAATGGGAAAGCTCAAATGGGCTAAAAGGAGTAAATGGGCCATAAAGGAGCTTCGCATATAATCCACCCGGCGGCCCATAATCCATCCGATGGCCCACAACCTATCTAACGGCCATGCTTGAACTGGCAGCCAGTAGGGCACCGCTTCCCCAACCACCATCTCCTTTCCAGCCGCCGCATCAGGAGCCTTGCAACCTCTATAAAACTTGCAATTTCGAAGAGAAAAAGAAGAGGGGAGAATAGAGGAGATCGACAAGCATAGCAGCTACTACAAGAGCAAGAGAAAAAAAAAGGAAGAGAGAGCTAGCAGTGGGTAGGAGTTGCCAGAAGAAAAGAGAACAGAGAGAAGAGAGAGACTCAGGGAAGGTGGGTTCAATCTTCATGTAATAGCTTGCAATCTCTTCTCTCCCCACCCATCACTCTGCTCTACTGTTTATTCATTGTACCCCTCTTCCTTTGCTACGCCTCATGGATTTTAGGAATGTAGCATCCGTAATCTCCCATGGATGAATAAATGGTGTGGGTTGTCCACTTTGATATTGAATTGCTTCATTTCTCTTACTTCCTCTTCTCGTGAGATTGACGAATGGTTTCAGTGTGTAAAGGTCCATATGAGCTCTTTCCCCCTTGAATTTGTTTAATGAAATTTCTTTCCAAAGTGTTCCAGGTGAATGAGCTTTCAGTAGACTTATGAAGCCTCGAAGGGATGCCAGTGACTTGCGAAATAATCGCATGGCCCCTAAACTCCCCTTTGTAAACGAGGAATAGCCCTCAGCTCCCTCTACTACTGTTCAAACTATGATTCTGTTGGTGTTAGCCGTCGCATCAGCAAGTCAGGCCCTCGCATGTCTATATCTTGAAGCTACTCGACCGGCCAAATACCTTCATAACACAGCCCTCGAATAGGACCAGGGACCCGTGAAATCATCACATGGCCCCTGGATCCACTGCTTGCCAATCAGAGGGATATTGAAGCTATGTGTTTCTTCCGTGGCTCAACAGGTTATGTTCGCAAATCAGTGGGATCTCTAACCCCCGTAACCCAGCAATCCTACATGTTCACAAGTGGTCATACCTCTTGGCCTCTATATTTTGTGCCCAAGAGCAATCGTGCTATTTCCGTGGTTGAAAGAAACCATACACCCCAAATTCCCTGGCCTCCCCGGTGCTTAAGACCCCTAATATGGCGGCCAAGCACTGCAGCTACAATGCCAGCCGCTGGCTTCCCCTCATACGGCACTGTAGCCACAGCGGCATAGTTGTCGGCTCCCTCTCTCAAGACCACCCACTGTAGCTGCCAAGTGGCACCGGTCTGGCCGCCATATCAAGCGCCAGCCACTGCCTCAGTTCCCTTAGCCGCTGAGTAAAACCCCTCCCATCCTTGGCTGCCGTATTCAAACAGCCAACAGCCCAGCCGCCAGATCAAGAACCAAACACTTCAACCCTGGCCGTCATGTGGCCCTCTCTTATTACAGCCGGCCGCTGTATGGCCCCTTCTGTTGGCTCCCTTGTGCTACCCATGGTCTCCTGATAATCTGAGGCAGAGCTGAGCATGGTACCCTGAGCCATATCAATGGGATTTATGTCCCCACCGTACGAATGCTTCTCCGAATGACCGGACACACACCTGGTTGGTGTTGTTTTAAACCCCTTTTGGATGCAAAGGGTGGAAAAATATTATGATGAATGAAATGGCGTGCAGAAATGCACAAATAGAGAGCTCCCTTAAGAAGAGAGATACCGCACAAGTGCAAGTACGAGTTGATGTATACAACTAAAACAAAGGAGAACAAAAGGAAGAAAGGCTTAATGGGGGCGTTGATGGCGGGCTTCGAGGGGAGCTTCAACGGCGTAAGGACGACGTGGACGTGTAGTGGGACGAACAGCCTTCTTTTTCGAGTGCATGGGCACTCAGAAATCTGGCAGAATCTCCCCTTAAAAACTCATGGGCTTGGTTGCAAATAGGACTGTCACGCCCTAAGATTTTAATACAGCAGAAGGAATATTGGGAATGCGGACAACCGGTATGGTAAGCCTCTTGCAAGCTAGAAAATTAGAGCACAAGACAATCACACAAAAGTAATTGCACAAGTAGATGTTCAAACTCCAACTTTATTTCATAATAATACTCACAAGTACATAAGATCCATGACTTTTAACATTCTGATATCATAGACTTAAGAAAATAGAAAAATTACAATATGACTCAACTAGACACTATATAACTAGGGTTTCTCTTGATCCATTTGACACTCAATGGCTCTCGGACCTGCTACTTGCATAATCCGAATCCGATTCACTAGTACATCCTGAAAAGAATTGAGAAAGTAAGTATGAGCACACTTGCCTAATAGGTATCTTCGGATCAACATGAAGGTAATATTTAAATGATTAATGTCTTAGCTCTAGACTTTAAGGTAAAAATAAGAATGCGATAAACAAGCGATATAAACCAAGATAACCAAGAATATAGAGCCATGAGATAACTGAGCAAGTAGACAAGATCGAGTATATAGCATGAACAAGTAAGATTTAATCATGTAGATGTAAATTTGGCCTTTCATGAACAAGAAAGTACGAGCATGTATCTAGAAAGTACTTTACACAACCTTGTAAAGGCTATGTACTAGAATGTCATCATTAAGCATGTAATTTTCATAACAAGCCTTGTGGTGTTTTACTCATTTATAAGAGAAAGTACTCCCAGCATAATGCAACGCTAGTATCATCGTACCACATGATTTATAGCACGTTTTCGATAATCCGTCGAGGGGACTAGCATGGAGCCCTTGGACACAATCTGTGCTCGATCTTGCATATTCAAGTTATAAATCTAGCTACTACCACGAAATAATAATTTTGGCTAATAAGTCAATTCCAAATAATAAGTTTCATGACCAAGTAATCAAGACATAGAGCATATCGAAGTTGACATGAGATTTCAAAGAAGAATTAAGGTACATTATACTACAGTGGCATTCTGATAGCATAACGGCATTTTCGTTAATGTTCATAACTTAACCTTAACTTGTTAGACAGAGTTTAGACTCCGGATAACCATAAGATCATCTAGGAACTCCAAAAAATCAACTCCAAGGGTCAGACCTCGAGTTAGCCAGAATTAGGAACTAAGCAGTCATTTACTGGACCATTTAGGAAAGCAAGCGGTCTAGTCTTGGACCGTTAGGAAATGCCATGCAGTCGAGTCAAGATCATTTATGACGAGCCAAGTCAGAAAGGAAAATACTTAACTTAGAGAAGATGCGGTCATATAGAAGACCGTTTGACAGGAAAAGCAGTCAAGGTGACAACCGGTTGAAAAATAGAAAACATCGATGGTGTAAGTGCTTTCTTAAACAATTTAGATTTTAAAGGGTACAACCAGCTTGGCATCCTAGTAAGAATCCCAAGCTCACGGAGACTTACGGAGGCCTTGAAATAAGATCACCTAGTCCGGTAGAAGGAATATCTAGACTCTCACCGACTATGGGGATAAGCATCCGTCGGTCGGCCCGAGCATGGAGCGTTAACTCTTACCCGAGCGACGGAAGCGTAGCTCGGGTGAGGGGGTATGAGGCAGCGGTGGGTGACCTTCCCCATTTTAGACTGACGCTCGGACTTCCGAGCCTATAGGACGCCTAGGAAGTGCTTGGTTTCGAGTGACTTTATTGGGCTTATCTCATGGCAAGTGGGCCCGGCAGGGCGGTCACTTGAGGGAGCTGGGCCTCGCTCGGTCTGGCAGGACCTTGTTCGACCGCTTGTATATGGGCTGTGGAAATCTCCCTCTCCACGTGTGATTGGTTGATGTCAACATAAAGTCAACGCATGCATTAGGTCACACACTTGGTCTAATAATCAATTCTCACGCATGTGTTAAGTCTGCATTAGTCTACATTCATGTGCATTAATATTGAGTCAGTCTGCCTTAGCGTGCATGTAAGGTCAGTGCATTTGTATGCATATTGAAGACCAAAGTCGGTGCTTGTTCCTGTAGCCTGTTCATGAAGGTCTGTGTAGGTTCTGCATTGAGCATATAGAGTCTGTGCAGGTTCTGCATTGTGCTTGCATATAGTCAGTGCATGTCTTGCATCGCACACAACCAAGGCCTATGCATGTTTTCGTACATGCTAAATAAGGTCTGTGCACATCCTCCGGTAGGCAAAACAAAGTCGGTGCACATCTCAGTGGTTAGCATATAGAGTTTGTGCAGGTTCTGCCTTGAGCACTTACAAAGGTCGGTGCAAGTTCTGCATGTTGCCCACATAGTCTGTGCAAGGTCTATGAACCTATGCCTTGTGTCTATACAAGGTCAGTGCATACTCATCCTTCTTCATATAGAGGGTCGGTGCTAGTTGCATAAAGGGTTGGTGCTAGTGTTATGTATCTTGCATACATAGTCGGTGCTAGTCTTTCAGTGAGGTCGGTGTCAAGTCCTCACCAGATTGGTGCATGCATCAGACATGGCCAACTAAGGTCCGTGCATATGTTCATGAAGTCTGTGTTAGCACATTATGACTGGCTTAACAGGGTTGGTGTTAGTATGCATGATCCTGAACCTAAGTCTGTGCTAGCACGTTCTCAATCATACATAAGGTCTGTGTTAGTTTTTTTAATCAGGAAAACCCTGCCTAGAGTTAGATGAGAGAGTGCACCCTTTACCAGAGGTAACGAGGATAGCCACTCCACCATCAAAACGCTGGGAGGTAAGTATTATTGCTACTGAGAAAGAATAACAATTACATCAATCGAATGCTAGGCATGCCCAGCTTGTCTAATCGAGCCACACCCTTTATAAGTAAAGGTAGCTCATGGTAAGAAAAAAAAATATTACATTTGGAGGTGCAAGCTAAAGAAGCTAGAGAGTCCGCGACTATGTTGCCTTCTCTGTAGATGTGAACAATAGTGTCAGGCTGTGTAAGAATGCTCTAGATATCTCTGACGTGGGAGAGAATGGACCATGGACAAAGGATTTCTTTTTTGACAATCCGAACAAGGGTTTGTGAGTCACATTCAATAAGAGCTGGATTTGCATTAACTATATGTAGGTACTTGATACCATCAAGAAGAGCACGGGCTTCAGCTATAAGACTGTTACACCATCCATAGAAATGAGAATAAGCAAGTAGAATGTTGCCTCTGAAATCTCTAATTACACCACCTCCTCCAGATTCACCAGAACGTTTGCCAGCACCATCAGTGTTTAGTTTAAGGAAAGGCCAAGGGGGCCAAATTCACTTGATGATCTTCAGCTAAGGGCGGCCAGAAGACTGAATATTAATTCCAAACTGTTCCAAAATATTCTTCTTGCTGTTTTCGGATTCCTTCAACTCAATGACAGAAGCAAGAAAAGCTTCACATCCTTGCGAGATAAGTTTGCAAGCGTGAAGAGAAGAAATGATTATAGGATGGTTCCTATATTTGATACCAAAGAAGGAAAATCTTGGAAGACCTGGTTTATGGAAAGATATAATCCTATTCCTGCAATTAATATTGGCATCATGATCTACCAACTAATCTACCCCTAAAATGGCATCGTATCTTTTCATGTCAAGGCATACTAAATTTGCGGGAAGATTATGGCCTTCTACGATTACTTTACTATTGGGATAATATTTGGTAAGTTTGGTTCCGGAACCCAAAGGTGTAGTTATAGACAGGTCCGAAGGTAAAGGAACTGATACAACATGTAAAGTTTTGACAAAAGAAGTAGAGATAAAAGAATGAGAAGCATCAGTGTCAAATAGCACAAATGCAGGACGAGAGTAAATTTGAAGTGTACCTTTCATGAGCCCACCATCCCTGGGCGCTTCTTCTTCCTCTTCTAAAACCGCATTGAGGTGAGCTTGCCTCCTACGTCCTCCTCCAGCTGCTTGTTCTTTCATAAGGGGGCAATCTGGCATGCGATGATCCCTGCTACCACAGCGTAAATAAGCGCCAAGGTGCTTCCAGCATTCTTCTGCTGAATGACCAAAATTTTCACAAAATGTGCAGACTGCCATGACCTACTTTTCCTCTTCCTTAACTTTCTTGTACTTCTGGGAACTTCTATTGTTCCCGCTCCTAGACCGTTTCTTGTTATCACGGCTCTTGTAAGGTTCCGTGATACTAAACTTCTCCTTCCTAAATCACCGATCGGATCACCGGCTAGATTCTTCTCCTTTTCCTTTCATTTTCTCAACCTTCTCTAAGGTCCTTTCACACAAATAGGCCCGCTGGCCCATCTCCTCATACGTACGGATGTTCTGGGTCCCCAGTTGCTGGATGTAACCGGGCTGTAACCCATCCATGAACCGATTTGCTTTCAAAAAATCAGTACTAATAAGATGTGGTGCATACGGTGTTAACCTGGAGGATTACAACTCGCATTCTGCCACCGACATCATCCCTTGACAAAGGGAAGCAAACTCCATAGCCTTCCATTCTTTGACATGCTCTGAGAAATACTTAGCACAGAACAATGTAAGGTAACCTTCCCTTGTGTGTGGTGCATCGACTGGAAGTGTCGGGACCGACTTCCACCATGTACGAGCATCCTTATTCAATTGGAAAGTAGCCAAACGCGCCCTCTCTTGATCGGTGCATTGTATAACGTCAAAAATTCGGTTCATCTCATCAATCTAGTTCTCTGCTTCATCTGGATTAGATGATCCATAAAAACACGGAGGGTTGAGACTCTGAAAATTTTGATGTAAACTGCCAGCTCTGGCTCCTGTGCCTGCCTGAGCCATAGTTTGTAGTGCCTGGGTAAGGCCAGCCACTGTCTGCTGCATGCCATCCCAGTCTACGCGATGAGCCATTGGGAATTAAATAAGGTACCTGAGAGAAATACAATAATTTGTTATTTCTCATGGAATTAGGGAAACTTAATCTTGAAGTAATTACCTATCTTATCCCGGGCTCTACCCAATTCTCACATGGGTGTGGAAAAAATCTCTTCCTTAGTTCATAGGTAGGGGTCCTAAACCTTAGACTTATCCTATGATATGATTCTTTTCCCTAAGTCCTGAGACTTAGATTCTAGCTCTGATACCAACTTAGTTGTCACGCCCTGAGCCTTTATTTACAGCAGAAGACTCGCTCGGGGAGACGTGAACAATCGGCATGGTAAGCCTCTCACAAGCAAGCATGATCAGAGCGTAATACAATCACATATAAGATGCAATTGTATAAGTATTTACTTAAATTCACTTCCACAACGTTAATTACATCCCCTTGGAGACAGGAAAACCCTTGATTAATCGCCAAGAAAAGGGGCCCTACGGCCTGAAATTCATTACAACGAAATGAGAGAACGAACTCTCGAGCTACGTTTGAACAAACCCCACATTGGGGCATAAACATTCATCAATTTGCATATGGTGGTCGCTTGCGGACCATTTCTTGTTCGGACGGAAGTCCGCATTTGTGGCAAAAAGGATGGTGATAAAAAATGTACAACTGTCTGCCGCAGATGTGGCAAGTTTAATGTAGATGCAGGATTGGATCCTGACAAAGGCGGGTCAAGTTAACGAATTGTTGACCCGAGACGACTTCGGATCATGGCCATATCGAGAGGGGCTCCCGAGGTCCACGTCCAATTCGGTGGGGCATCGTTGCTTTTCTCTTCACACCCAGTCTAGAGGAGTGAGGGTCCCGAGGTATGTGAGGCTATTTGATATTGTTTATTATCCTCATTCCGGTTGTTAAATTTTATTCTTTATTCACACACGGGTGGTTCATTTTTTTTAGTTTCATATCTCTTCTTTTATTTGGTTGATTGCCTTTTTTTGTTTAGAAGGCACGACGATTTAAGCCTTACAAAGGGGGTGCATCAGTTTCGGAGGAATGCAAGGGCGCGTCAGTTTAGAGATGAAGGGGAGGCGCACCGGTTCAGGGTAAGCCAAGAGGCACGCCGGTTTAGTGGGCAAATAGGGTGCTGTTGGCACTCAAAATATGTTCGATGGCAATCACGCCTAAACAAGAAGAATGATGCGGCCCACTAAAGCACGGAAGTCAAAAAAAGTCAATACACAAGGGTCTTCTCTAACTACTGGAGTCTCAGGTCATCTAATATGAGCACCAGAGACTTCATCTCTGGAGGAAATCGAAAGAATCCACAACAAACCGGCAGTGTCACTTCACCTGCCTAATGAACTAGCATCGACTCGATCGTGCCGCATAAGCAACGTTCTTTGTCTGACCAAGGGCAAGAGCATACCTGGTGGCACGCCACCTGATGATAAGCCCTCCTGACGTGACAGAACATCTCTGGCCCCTCAGAACTATTAGTGGAACCCCCGAGTGATCGAACACGAGTATGTCTTCTCACCATTCGGGTCCGTTGATGACCGAATGACCGCCCAGCCGAGGCGAAAGCACCCTGGGTAGTGTCCCACTCCCCGAGAAAGCTACAAGCACAACTTAAACTGAGCTGGGAGCACAAACCGCAGTGCCAAAGGCCGTGTTAGTGGAAAACCCGTGTGTCTGAACCAAAGATGCATGAGGTTCTGAAAGCAGCTATTCAGAGGCCTGAGAGCTTTATCAAGATTTCTCACCGTGGTTTTGCAAGACTGTGGCGAGGTGAAGGATCACAGTGACCCCCAGAGTCAGTCTGGGGCCCACTGTCTAGACCACGTCAAATAGACAAGATCAATGGGACTAACTTGATGCACCCCTTAATTAACACGCCCCCCTTCTCCGGCGTCGCTTTGCCAGGTGTGCAAAAGGCCCTGCGGAGTCCCTTAGCTGGCACGCATTCTCTACACCGGGTAAAGTCACGGCCCGTGCATGCTATATAGACCAATGGTCTTCAAGACGAAGGAGAGAGAGGCAAGCAAGGAGAAGAGGAGCCAATCGCCTGAAAGAAAGAAGATTGGGGAAGAAGAAAGGTTCTCTGGGGAGTGAGAGTCTGAGGCCCGCCACCCCTTCTAGTTGGTCTCGCTTGTCTGCAAGAGAGGGTCCAGAGCAGGGGAGGAGAGTGACTTTTCGATACTCTATTCTTCATCATTAGCAGAGGTGGGTCATGAAGTGCCTTCTTCACCCCCCTTATCTCTGTTATTCTCCCCTCTTCACACCTTCCTTTTCATTTAATACACACAATGGTACTACCCACTTTCAAAAAAAAGTATGTTTCTTACTGATTAAAACTATGCTAATAACAATTTCATTGGAACATGGGAATTCATTCTCATTCACTCTTTGACTGATGGTTGGCTTGGAGAGGATCCCATATCCATACATCAAGCGTCCAATTTTTCCCCTCTTCATCTAGACTCTTTCAACCGAACCAGATAAATGCATCAATTTGTGCTGCTACTGACGATAAATGTTTGCTCGTGCTAATGGACAAATGTTATTCAGAAGCAAGCTTGAGGAAATGAGGCAGATGGGTAATTTACCACTTTGTCCAGGTGGCTTCGGGCAATGGCTTCTGATAACCGGATCAATGCTTCAAGCTGCCTAACGGTCATCCTGTAAGCAACTCTACTTCCAGGAGCAGTATCACCCCTCCTCAGAGTTACATATGATTCAACAAGAACTTTTCTAGCTTCAGGGCTTAGCTGCGCAGACATTTGCTTGTTAGCAGCAACTAGGGAAGCCGATTGCGCATTTTCTTCTGAAGGGAAAAGTTACAAGGAAGGAGTGGTAAACCTTTGGTTTTAGAGACTTGGCATATGCAATATAGCGTTTGAGTTCTGCTGTAGTGAAAGATGGAGCAAGTGCATCTTCATGCTTCTGATGAACTCTCACAATGTGGTGTGCAATATGGTAGTCCGTGTTATCATCTGGCTCGTCGATCATAACGTACACAAGATCAAACCTTGAGAGAATGGCGGGAGGCAGAGCTACGTTGTACTGCATTAAGAAACCTTAGTCAAATTCACTTCTTACAAATTAGCTCCAGCAAGATGGTAACTCAAACTTTTCTACTCTAAAGAAGTGGTAGCCAACAATTACAGAGCATAAGCACGTCAGACAGATGGCATGCACGAAACAATGTGTGACCTTCTCAGCTCTTGCAAGATGATGGCTTGAAGTATCACACTGGAAAAACTCAGGTCACTCTTCAAGAGATAATTACCTTGAGAGGCTTTGATTTGTCATATCGTCCCCCTGTTGGATTTGCAGCTGCCAAAATGGATGTCCTGGCATTCAGTGTGGCTTGTATTCCAGCTTTTGTGATGCTTATTGTTTGCTGCTCCATAGCCTCATGAATTGCAACCTTCGATTTTTCATGAATTTAGTCATTCTTCTAATTTCTCAATTGTACCAAACTTGCTGAGATCAAAAGAGAAAAATTGATTACCTGGTCCCTTATATCCATTTTGTCAAATTCATCAATACAGCATATACCATTATCTGCGAGCATCAGCGCACCAGCCTGTAGATAATAGTAGAAGAATTTGATATCTTAGCAATCAAATGTCTCTGAGATATAAGATAACATGATATCCTGTATTAAGAAAAAAAAGTACTGCTCAATCCCTTTAAAACCAACTCTGGCATTAGATCATTTCAGCAAGTCAAACTCAGGTGTGCAAAATCCGCCAAAATTACATGCCCACTAATGTACATATTAAAGTCGTTTAGAAACCGAAAAGAGGGATATTTTAGTTTGTTGCATTTGGTTGAGCTGGACTGAAACAATTCTAAGACTGCAGCTACCTCAATACAGAACTCTCCAGTTTCTGGCTCTTTGGCCACGGTTGCTGTCAATCCGGCAGCAGAAGAGGACTTTCCAGATGTGTAGACAGATCGGGGCACAAGGCCAGCAGTGTACCTATTGGAAGGAATTGTCAGTTGCAGTCAAAATTTGGATGCCTAAGAGCTCAAGCTTTGGGTTTGATTTACAACCAAAAGAGAAGAAGTTGAAAAGCAAGCAAGGCACAACGTAAATGAGTTTCGAAGACAAACTAAAGTGAATACTTGAGAAACTGGGATTTTGCGCAGCTGGGATCCCCAACAATGCAAACATTGATATCACCCCTAAGGTTGATGCCTTCATGGGTGAACTTGTGCACCCCGCCTAAGAGCATAAGAAGGATTGCTCTCTTGATTTCTTGGTGGCCAAAAACAGTTGGGCAGATGCTGTCAACAAGCTTGTTGAAGAAATCAGGCGTGTTACTCATCCGGGCAACTTCATCTTCCTCTTCTTGCTGAAATGCACGAAGTGCAGACATATTATACTTGCTATTTTCTTGGTCACTAGAAGAAAGAAAAAGGCCACAAGATAGCATATCATCTCAAGTAGCTATATTGCGGCTAAAAAGCAAATTACCGTAAACTCCTGTGTATCATCATCATCGCCATCCCTCCTCCTGTCTCGCATATTAGCATCTCTTCTATCGCTGGATACCTACATGACAGTAGAAGCAAAGTAAGAAAGAGGAACCAAACATTAAAATATTCTAAATTCGAAGTTATCCACACAACACTGGATCAACCGGACCTGCACCGAGTTTGCAACGAAAGCAAGACGATATGAAAGGTCTCTAACTCCCAAGGCCCGGAGCCCTTTGACACCTTCATGTCCGGCGGCAGTGCCTTGCCGTTGCGGCGCTTCGCGCCGGCATTCTGCTCTTTCACCAGGTGAAGCCAGCGCCATTATGTCCGGCACCACCACCAAAGTACCTGTGAAGATGACGCTGCATGTACCAAAATACTGGCTTCAATAACACCATTCCTGCAGATGGAATCAATAGACGAGCATTCTAATCAGGAAACCTGGGAAGGGCAAGAACAGATTACGTGTCTCCAGCCCTTGCATGCTCGACAATCTCGTGCCGGAGGATGATGTCCAAGGAGCGGGGAAGAGATCCAGCAGGTATCTCCTTTGAGGTCTCCTGCACCCTCACCCGTTGCCAATCTGCAAACTTGCTGTCTTGCCGGAGCAGCGCCCACCTGTTACGGTTTGAACATGTTGCATTCGTGCATATTATAGGCTGAAAGACCATGGAAGTAACAAATTTGTTACGGTTTGAACATCAAAACTAATTCTTGCAAGAAACCCACAGAAGAGACCACAATGACCAAGAGGAATGAATCGAAGTCACCTCGGTGTACTTGAATTGCTGCTCTACATTCTTGATGACGGCTCCACAGTCCAGGCACTTGAAAGTTCCTGTAAGGAGCTCCGGCCGCACCTCGCTCGTCCGCGTCACTACCCCCATCACTGAGATCAGTTTCCCGATCTCGGATGTTGTCAGTTCCCTCAACCTTCAGCAGAATCACAAAATAAGAACAAGGTAAAAATGGTGGTCTCAAGAGTTGGGAGGCGCATGCAGGTGCTACCTCTTCAACAGCGGGATATTGTAGAAGGCCACATTGATGTCCTTGTTGGGATTATCATCCGAGAAAAAGATGGGCCTGTTCTCGGCCGGTTTATACTCCATCACAAACCTCTTGCAAGCGTTCCTCAAGTATGGCTCAAATCTATGGCAAAAGCAAGAATCTTTATGAGGAAATGGTATCGGTATTTTGATCGCCGCAACAGATCTGTCTTAACTTGGAGATGAAAACAATAGAGAGACGAGAAATGGGAGATGGGCACCTGAGATACTCCTCCGAGATGGCCTTCTGGAGCACGTCGTTGAAGCGCATGACATGTGAGAAGTCCACGAACATGGTGGTGGACTCCTTGGACTTCATGGCCTCGATCTCAGACTCGTAGAACGGCTCGGGGGAGCTCTGATCAACCTTGAACCTGGCAGAACCACAAGAACCCCAACCATCAGAACTAGGATTCAACAGACGACACCCGCGATCGCCACACCATCAACAAAAAAACGAAGAAAACGAGTACCTCCGCAGGAACTCCAGGAAGATATTCTCCACCTGGACCGCCTTCTCGTCCACATAGAACCCTGCAAACGCGTCCATCCTCTCTCTCTCTCTCTCTCTCGGACTCTCCCCGGAGCTCTGCAGCGGCGACGGAATCTGGGAAGGGAAGGCTTGGCGCGGCCGCTGGCGGGAAAACAATGTCGCGAATGCGCGGGAACCACGTATGTTTCGCGCCAAATACCGACCAGTGAGTACGCAAAAAGACCTCCTTGTCCTTAACTTCAAGAATTCCAGTTCAAGGTGCCTTTCACAGAACCAATGGGAAACGGCCACGTATCGCAACATTGTGATGCCACTGGATAGATATCAGATACCTGGGATTCCACAGACTGGACGGCTGTGATCAGGACATAGGATGGCCCCCTGCCAGATCAGATGGCCTTTACTCCCCCATCCTACAACAATCACGACCGTCCAGTTGCTTCTCTCAGGGCCCAAAATTATATATATATCCCTATTGCACTTATCCATATACTTTTATTTGAATAACAACGTATCTTATGTCGTTGGTTTGTGAAAAATGACCCATAAGTGGTCGTAACTTTTTTTTATGAAAATTTTCTCTCTCCCTCCATTAACCGAAATTGTATATGTGTCTATTCCACTTCCTTTAATTATCTTACGGCTTCGAAAAGTAGTTTTATGTATGTCTTCATCCTTGATTCTGAGCTGATGATAACCTGACCTGAGGTCTATCTTGGAAAAGTACTCTGCTCTCGAAATCTGATCAAAGAGCTCATCAATACGCGGCAACAGATATTTGTTCTTAATTGTGAGTTGATTTAGTCGCCAGTAATCGATGCATAGCCTGAGAGATCCATCCTTCTTCTTGACAAATAGAACTGGCGCACCCTAAGGGGATGTGCTAGGTCGGATGAAACCCTTGTCTAACAACTCCTACAGTTACCTCTTCAATTCCTTAAGTTCTGTAGGGGACATCCTATAAGGAGTTATTGAAACAGGTGCTGCTCTGGGAATGAATTCAATAGAGAAGTTTACTTCCCTTTCGGGTGGTAAACTGGGTAAATCCAATGGAAACACATCTGAAAATTCATTCACAATGGGGATGTCTTCTAAGATGATCTCCTTGGACTCAGTGACAATCACGGAAGCAAGAAAAGCTTCACAACCTTAGGACATAAGTTTGCAAGCATGAAAAGAGGAAATGATGGTGGGATGTTTTCTATATTTGATACCAAGGAAGGAAAACCTTAGAAGACCAGGTTTACGAAAGGATATTATCCTATTTTGGTAATTGATGTAGGCGTCATGGTCTACTAGCCAATCCACACCAAAAATTACATCATAGCCTTCCATATCAAGATGTACAAGGTTTACAAGGAGATTGTGACCTTCCACCATTACCTCACTATCAGGGTAGTAATTTGTAAGTTTTGTTCCAAGGCCTAAAGGTGTAGTAATAGCAAGATCCGAAGGTAAGGGAACTGATGAAACTGGCAGGGTTTTAACAAAAGCGGTAGATATAAAGGAATGAGAAGCATTGGTATCAAATAGTACAAATGTAGGTTGGGAACAAATTTGGATGGTACCTTCCATAAGCCCATCATCTCTGGGCACTTCATCGTCATCCAAAACAACATTGAGACAAGCCTGTCTCTTACGTCCACCATCAGAAGGTTGATCCTTCATAAGAGGGCAGTCTGGCATGCAATGCTCCCTGCTGTCACAACGTAGACAAGCGCTGAGGTGCTTCCAGCACTCTTCGGCTGAATGGCCAAACTTCTCACAAAAGGAGCAAGCCGCCATAACTTGCTTGTCCTCCTCCTTAGCCTTCTTATTTTTCTGAGAACTGCTACCACTCCCATTCCTAGATCTCTTCCTGCTATCACGGGATTTGTAGGACTCTGTGATGCTAAACTTTTCCTTCTTAATTCGTCGATCAAACATCCAGCTTGACTCCTCTCCTTTTTCCTTTAATTTTTCAACCTTCTCTAAGGTCCTTTCACAAAAATGCACCTGTTCGACCATCTCTGTATAAGTACGGATATTTTGGGTCCTGAGCTACTGAATAAAATTGGGTCTTAATCCATCCATGAATCGATTGGCTTTCAATAAGTCGGTACTGACCAAATGAGGTGCATATGGCGCAGCCTAGAAAGCTGTAACTCGTATTCCGCCATCGTCATCATACCCTGATGCAAAGAAGCGAACTCCACTGCCTTCCGCTCCTTGACATGCTCAGAAAAATACTTGGCATGAAATAATGCAAGAAAATCTTCCCATGTATGTGGTGCATCAGCTGGCGGTGCCGGAATCGACTTCCACCATGTACGGGCATCTTTATTAAGTTGGAATGTGACTAAACGAACCTTCTCTTGGTCAACACATTGCATGACCTCAAAGATACGGTTCATCTCATCAATCCAATTTTCAGCTTTGTCTGGATTCGAGGAACCATAGAATCGCGGAGGGTTTAAACTCCAAAAATTACGATGTAAATCTCCAGTGCCTGGCCGAGTGAATGATATAGTGTATACTTATTAAAACGAATGAAAGTCGGGTCGACGCAATGGAACTCCGGCATCGACACAACAATGCTTTTCAGCCAGCTCTCAGGCAACAAGCAGAGTGCATCAAGACAATGAATCTGTGGCATCGACACATCAAAGCTACCAACAAGTTCTCGTCCAGAGACAAGAAGATTGTGTCGACATAGTGAAGGTTAGTGTGTCGACACATCCCCTACAGTAAAACTTGCGAACTTTAAGTGTGCGCCCTCTTGGGCACATGGACCAAGGTCCAATGATTGGGCAAGCACTCAGATCGATGGCCCGAGATTCTATAAGGGCCTTTGATAGAAAATATACCTTTTGGCATGGACCAATCATAGATAGCATGGAAATGGAAAGTTATCCATTATCCCTCTACATAAATACAATCATTAGGGCGTCCAAAAAGTGAGGGGACAGAATATTCAAGGATATCCATATTCTCTGTTAAGAAGAAGGGAAGAACGAGCCGCCTGCTGCCGAAGACTGATCCAGACCTTGGAGTGAAGTGATTCAAGGTTGATCTGTTGTTCTCCATCGTGAGCTGAAGATGTAGAAGTGATATCAGAATCTGAAGCACACCTCTCGACTGTCATCTTTCTGATTCAAGCCACATCTGCTCAACACGTTCAGAATGAGAAATATGAGTGGAGCATCTCACATTGAAGGGGGATTTCTAGTGTTGGCTTAAATCTCCTTGCAAATCCTAATTTCATCCTTATCGTCTCAAGTGCATATTGTATGTCTGATTCACATACTCTTAGACATACCTCGTGTGTGTGTGGCTGCATCTTATAGTGTGTGTGGGCTGTGAGTTTCACAGCGTGTGTGTGCTTTTTCACTCAATAGTGAAGGGAAGCCTCACTCTGTGAGGGGTGGGCGTAGGGTGCACATTGGTGAACCCGAACCACCTAAAAAATCATCGTGTTCATCGTGGTTTGTTTTTGCTGCGATTATTTTGTGTGGGCACTCTGCCAAGTGGAGTGAACCAAATTTTCATACATCGGTCTAATCTTTCATCACCTTATCATTACGTATGCGATCATCTGTGGGTGAGTCAGCGTTTTAGTTTATCTTCTGCAATCGCATTTTTTAGTAAATTTTCGTAGGGGTGAATTTTTTTTAAAGCAATCAATTCACCCCTCCCCTCTTGATTGCCATCTGTTAGGAACAACAATTGATATCAGAGCTTGGTCTCTACAGCCTACAGACCTCATGGTCTCAGAGAAGGATCTAAGCAAATGGCGAACAAGGGGATGTTGTCTGAAGGGCATTTCGATTCACAGGCTGTCGATCTTTGATGGGTCAAATTATCCATATTGGAAAAATAGAATGTATGTCTTTCTAAGGGCCCAGGAATTGATGTATGGCAGGTAATCAGTAAAGGTTCATATGAGTTACCGTTAGATGAGGATGTTGGATTGAGGATGACAAAAAGAAGTCTGTTGCTAACTTCAAAGTTATGAATATTATTCAGTGCGCTATACACCCTAACGAATACTCACAAATTTCTATGTGTGGCTCTGCACAGGAAATGTGGAACAAACTCCGCCTAATTTATGAAGAAACTTTAGAAGTCAAGGAAACTAAGGTCAACTTAATGGTCCGTGACTACGAGTTGTTCATGATGAAGTAAGATGAAACCATTTCAGAGATGTTTGTTTGATTGTGGATGCGTAAAATTT
Source organism: Amorphophallus titanum (assembly GCA_024336825.1). Classification (NCBI taxonomy): domain Eukaryota; kingdom Viridiplantae; phylum Streptophyta; class Magnoliopsida; order Alismatales; family Araceae; genus Amorphophallus; species Amorphophallus titanum. Next base: position 11,718,054 of record JANBPO010002302.1, read on the forward strand.
CACGTCTGCACATTCCCCAGGTCCCGCATCAGAGATAAAGCTGAAGAAAGGAAACCCCTGGAGGGACTGGTGTGGACACCAAAAATGATGAAATGGAAAAGATGATGATACAAAGTAAAACAAAACAAAAAAGGAGAAAAGGAGATAGCAGATCTAGTGCCTATTTGTAGAGCCTACCCCGGAGTCATCACACTTCTTCAGGTGGCGTGCCATACATTGCCGAAAAGCACGTCAAGGCAGCTTCGCATGAGAGGTGGTCTTACTGGCATCTGACGTTCCTGCCGCCCAGAGGAGCTATTCTCCCCCGACTGCACAAAGTTGCTCTGACAGGGAACCTAAGCCCAGAACAAGAAGCGGCCACGACCGCTCTTGTGTGAGTTTAGACGTGATTTTTTGTTGAGACATTCCCTTCGAGTCCTCTAATAGCACCAACATGAACGGCGCCATTTGGACTTCGGAGCTCCTCGTTCTAGCCTCTCTCTCCAGAGTGCGCAGGTCAGTCCAGTAGAGCTAACTTCGGACCACCCTCCACTTCTCTCTACCTCATCCCATGCTCCAACCTCCCCTGGGGACTCTTTAGATTCTGCTCAAAGAGGACTCGCCCACGGTCGCAACGACATAAACCTCACCTTCATCGGACCCCGGGAGAGATCATGACGGCAGTTTTCTCAGGTCCCTATGGTTCTGAGTACTGTGCACCCAGACTCCGGCTGTAGACTAGAGCTTGAGTGCAGGTGCGACCTCTATCATTCCTGAGAGGATTCCAGTGTGACCTTCGGAGGAAGTCTTCTTCGGCAAGTCCCCTACCAATCCCGGCAGGCAGGAGGCCGTTTGAGCATCGGGGGACCACGTTCCAGTTGTTTTCCCCAGCTGGCATAGAACGACCTCCCTCAGAATTAGGTTGGACCCCCGGTCACTATTCTACTTCCTGCGCTCGACTCGGACATCCTCTCGGAGTCCCGCCAGTCCCTTCTGAAAGAAGACCCTCCCCCGAGTATGTCGGCACCATCCCTGACTTCATCGGAGCACGGAGGAGATCGTGGCGGCATTTTCTTCAGGCGGCCGTAGTTCTGGAATAATCAGAACCAGGTCCGATCAGCCCTGGTCCTTACCTTGCCTTGGTCATAGCCGGCCTCGAAATGGTCTCCAATTTTTTGGGTGCATTCCTGGGCCAAACCAAGACGTTTTGACATCAGTCTCACCATCACCAGCAGTCGGAGGAGTCTATGGCAGTGACAACATCGACCTCCTATCCTGCTGATCCAGAGCGGACAGAACCTGCACGATTCGGTGAATAGGTTTTAGCTTAGTTTCCCCCACCCCGCCTGACCGGCTTAAAGCCCCTCCCTGTAGGAGGTAGTGTTTACATGTAATATAATTTTACCCACCATTAGTCCAACCCTCTGCAAGGGCATAGTGATTGTACTAGTAGGTCACCATCCAAGGCTACATCGGCGTGGTGTGTGGGTGCATACCCATGCCTCCCCGCCTGCCATCGTCTCCGGCCGGGGTCGGCGTCTTCATGCCGACCAGGTGAGATTCGGGCCCCCATCCTCTACTGGTTACATCTCCTTGCTTGACTATTATTACATCTAAATTGCCCATCGGCGGTGAGGTGAGTGTCTGCTCCCGAATTCTTATCGAATTGAGTGCCACCGTGAGGTGAGTTGTGAGAGAAACCCTACATCCCATGCCCTCGGCGTGCTGACCGCCCGTTGAATTGGGCATCCCATGCTCCTTGGGGTCCATCCTAAGCTAGTTGTTGGCCCAAACTAACAATATATGCAGACAAGAAGGGGGGGTTGAATTGTCCCACAGTCAAAATTGTAGATTTTAAACTCAACACAGCGAAATTAAAACGATTATAAGATTTAAACTATGATGGAATGAAATTAAAACAATATAGAAAAGATTCTCTCAACCTCTTCGAACTCACACGATCACACAAATAGATATATCATGCAAACCACAAAATCACACAGTGCGAGAGAGATTTTTAAGGTGGTTCATCCCTTTCAGTGGCCCTCTTATAACCGCCCATCCTTTTAGTGTTTTTGGTTGGTTCCGTGTCAGTCTCTCTTAGGTTTGTGTTCTAGGACAGCGTCTGAGCGTCATTTCCCGACGTGCTGGTTTTCGTGCATCTTGGCGTGACCTTGTGGTCTGCCCATTGTCCCGTGAATGTCTCTTCATGTCTTATGAGGGCTATGACCATGATATGAGGTGGCCAAGAGTGTTCTTGTTGTGGGCAGTCTTCTGCACTGCTTTTAACATCATTGTCTGGTTCTGGTCAACTCGGTGTGACCCAGTGGTTGACGAGTCTATTGAGGGTTCTCAGTGTTCCCTCAGGTCTCCATGAGTCATTTCCTATGGTGAGTCATTTTCTCTAGCTTAAGATTAGACCGATTGGCAGTTGTTCCGCTGTGTGCAATGATCTTGGCCTAGAGTATGGTGACTCGAGGATCGTTGTAGTAATAGGTCTAGTTGCCTTGTCCTTGAGTCTGTCGACAGTAGCTCTTCTGCCATTGGTGCTTTGTAGTACGGGTGATAGTGCATGATTAACCTATCTATACATCAGCACTTACATTTTAGAGTCTGTCTCTCGTGATCCTCCACTAGTCGTAGCCCGAGGACCTCGAGTGTCGGCCCACCTGGGAGTGGTGGCGGGGTAGTTCCCAACTCAGACGGTTTTTAAGCTAGTTTTCGTAGGCCTCCTTGCTTTGCGGTAGCGTTCTACTGGCGGCCAAAACTAGATAGAGGCTTGGCTCAGGGCGATGAGTCAATGTGTGCACATGTGGTCAGGGGCTTGGATTGACGTCGGTGGGTGCCACCCTATCTAGTCACTCGCGACAGTAGTTTTGTTCTTTTTCTGACAATGTCTTAGTCTCTACTTGGCGGTGGTGGGTAGTGTAAACGAGACACTTGTAGGCGCAGCATAAGACGTTAGTGGACACAGCTGGCTATTCTTCTAGTGAGGGGAGTACTTCAGACACGTGACTTCCGCGTGACTCTCGTGTTTCTTGAGTGTCGTGACCTATCCGAGTTAGCCCTCTCGTGGCTTTGCCCGAGGTCAATGTTATGTTGTGGGCATGACGTTCTAGTCATGTTGGGTCTGTGTCTGTCTAGATCTTTTCTAGGCCTTCTTTCCTATTTTTGCAGCTTCGACAGATCGACAACTTCTGACTTCGCCAGTTCAGAGTTCGCCTTTCTATTGCTGTTAGGAGTAGCTTTGGGTGATGAGGTTAGTTCGGCAGCCCTTTGTTTGGCACGGGTTATTCCCCTCGTCCTTACCTGCTCCCTACTCCTGCTTCCTTTTCTTTTACAGCTTTCTAGTGTAGTCTTCCGACTTTACTACACCTGCTGTTTTACCTGTTGTTTATGTTGTTCCGTGTTACTGCGTGTTTTCCAGTGGGGATCCGCATGACTTCTACTGAGCTAGTGACACGAGGCTCACCCCTGCTTTTCAGGTGGGTGGCGTCGTTCTGCTTCCGCGGTTCCTGGTGTGCGATTTCGTAGAGGCTAGTTGGCACCTACGTCGGGCTTCCCCCGACCTTAGTGTACGTCTCTCCTTTCTGTCGACTGTACTTGCCTTTAATTTCTGGGACTGGACTCTGGTATAATTGTTCAATTTAAACTGATAATTAAAAGTAATTTTATTTCTGCTACTTTAGCAAACTGATCTAATGAAATTTAATTACTTACTGTCATATTTTTGTGGCTTCAATGTACTACAAGATAATCCTTTTTCCCTTCGGAGCTTTACCACTTTTGGGAGGCCTCGCGGGTTCCAAGCGATATCGGGTGTATTCGATAATCCTATCGGGTATATCCGATATCCAGGATCCGGGTCGTCACAGTTGGTATCAGGGACGCGCTTAATCAAATCCACAAACTGATAAGTTGAGCAGGCTGGCGACCCGAGAAGGGCGTGTGTAGGCCAAGCCCGGTTGGGACAGCCAGGGAGTAGGTTTAACAGTCCGAACGGGACATGCGTGTTAAACCTGGAAGCCAAAAGGCGAGATGGGTTGGCAGCCCGAAAGGGACATGTGTAGGCCCAGCCCGGTAGGATGAAAGAGGGGATTTGACAGCCCGGGTGGGACATATGAATCAAATTCGCAAGCTGATAGGCAAATGGGGTTGGCAGCCTGAGAAGGCATACATAGGCCAAGCCCGTGGAGACAAAGGAATGAACTTGACAATCCCAGTGGGATAGATGAGTCAAGTCTGAAGCCAAGAGGCGAGATGGGTTAACAGCCTGAAAGGGGCGTGCGTAGGCTAGACCTAACAGGAGGGAAATGGTGGATTTGACAGCCCTAGTGGGACGTGAGAGTCAAACTCGAAAGTCAATGGACAGAGGATGGGTGGGTTGGCGGCCCGGAAGGGGCATGCATAGGCCAGACCTAGTGGGACGAAAGAGGGTGGATTTGACAGCCCTAGTGGGACGTGCGAGTCAAACTTGAAAGCCAATAGGCAAGGGATGGGTTGGCAACCCGAGAGGGACGTGCATAGGCCAGACCCAAGGGAATGAAAGGGTGGTTTGAAATCCGAAAGCCGATAGGCGAGATGGGTTGGCAGCCCGAGAGGGTATACTGAGACCAATCCCTAAAAGGTAAAATGAGCCGAAGGGTATGATGGGTTGGCAGCCCGAGAAGGCATACTGAGGCCAATCCCGATGGGACAAAGATAGGTTGGACAGCCCTAGTAGGACGTGAGAGTCAAACCTGAAAGCCAATAGGCGAGATGGGTTGGCAGCCCGGGAGGACATACTGAGGCCAATCCCCTAGGAGATAAAATGTGCCGAAAGGCGTGATAGGTTGGCAGCCCGAGAGGGCATGCTGAGGCCGAACCCAAAGGAGGTAAAATGTGCTGAAATGCATGATCGGTTGGTAGCCCGAGAGGGTATGTTGAGGCCAATCCCATGAAGGTAAAATGTGCCGAAAGGCGTGGTGGGTTGGCAGCCCCAGAGAGCATGCTGAGGCCATACCTGGAAGGGGCAAAGGATGTGGATTTGAGAGCTCTAGTGGGACGTGAGAGTCAAACCCGAAAGCCGATAGACGAGATGGGTTGGCAGCCCGAGAGGGCATGTTGAGGCCAATCCCTAGAAGGTAAAATGAGCTGAAGGGCATGATGGGTTGGCAGCCCGAGAGGGACGTATGTAGGCCAGACCTAATGGGAAGGAAAGACGGATTTGATAGCCCTGATGGGACATGAGAGGTAAGCCCGAGAGTTGGTAGGCAAGATGGGTTGGCAGCCCGAAAGGGGCCATACAGAGGCTGAACCCAGTGGGACCAAAGAGGGTGGATTTGACAGCCCTAGTGGGACGTGAGAGTCAAAGCTCGAAAGCTAATAGGGGAGGGATGAGTTGGCAGCCCGAGAGGGCATCCTGAGGCCGAGCCCGGCGGGACTAGAGGGGCGGATTGGATAGCCTAGAGAGGCATGAGATCTAAATCCCTGGGAGACCCGAAAGATGAGTGGAGATGACATGCCAAGGGGCGTACGAGTCAACTCTTGAAAAGAAACGGGTAGATTTGACAGCCCGAAGGGCATAAGAGTCGAATCCATTACAAATGGTGGTGCTGGTGGTCCCGATGGGACAGAGTGTAACACCGTCGGGACGCCTCGGTGTGGCTGGGTGTTATAGGAATAACATGGGAGGCATGGCCATGACATGAATATGATGGGGCCATCCAGAAAGCAGACTGAGAGAGGATTTTTTTTTTCACATTTATTGAACATTTAATTACTGTGTCGAATAGCTCCGCCAATATCGAGTTTGGCATTGTTACCAATAACGAGTACTTAATTACATCGTAACAATTTTGATATCTGTAACATTTCTAGAACCACATTAAACACCTATCGCACCACCTGAAGTACTGACCTCGTCTAAAACTAGTCATAACTGATTTCAGTCTTAAGGCTTCGCCTCTCTCTTGTTCATCCTTAACCTTCTTGGCTCTTCAGTTTAACTTTCTCTACATTGCCATAAGTTCAATTTTCACATTAATATTGTAAACCTCAAAAGCATTAATATCAAAATTCAGACAACAAGCAAACAAGGCATAACTTCTCTTTTAGTAAGCAAGTCATTTTTAAGACTGCATTTTAAGTCAGTTTATTGCAGAGAACTGAAGCTAAACATTTTTTTTAAAATTGTGCCATTAACCGTGGAGACAATTATATGCAGGGTACAAAACAAAGCGTTGTGGATGCAGTCTTTTTTTCTCCTCCCACACTCCCAAGGCTTGTCACTTGAAATCATGAAGTTTCCAAGATGATGACAATTGAAAAGCTTGAAAGGGAAAAGTTGTTAATATTTCTGGGCATTTTGTTCCCTTGCAACAAGTTCACGATCATTCTGAGCAACAAATATTTCAAGTACAGTAATGCCTGCAAAAAGGCTGAGGTAAACTAATCTGAAACAAGAAATGGGTAAAAACAGCTGTCTGGAACAGGGTTTATGTAATGATGGTGAACTTAACAAGCACACAGCCATCATTGTAAACACCATGCTGAAATACCACTCATATGATATGGAGTTGCAGGTGTAGCAGTTGGAAACCCCATCCCTCACCCTCCTGGATGAACAACAACCATCTCAAAGAGGTCAAGCTTCCCACATCCACCAACATACATCCTACACCACCCACAACCAAATAGAAGCCAAAGAAGTCTTTTTTAAGTGCAGTGGCTTTTATAATTTATGGTCCATTTGCTGCTGCTAAGTTCAGCACGGAGCCTTGATTCTTCTCAGCTCCTAATATCTTTGCTTTTGCTATTCGAAGCCAGCCACTGTGCTTTCCTGATGGCCTTTGCCCTCTCAAGCTTCTCAATGTTCCTAAGCCTGGCAAACAGCTTCCCCAGGTACCTCAGCTTGCGGCACTGCTGGGAGATCAGGTTAGACGTCATCCAGGGGATCTCCTTCAAGATGATTTCATATCCATCCTTGTAGGAGTCCATACCTTCGGCAAGGAGTTGCCAGAAGAGGCCTCCAGTGGTAGGGCCTCCACTTCTGGCTGACCAGTAGACCTTACTGTAGACGGTGCTGAAGAGGGCGTCCCTCTGGTTGGGGTTGAAGCCGGGGTCCTTCCAGGATTTGCCAAACTCAGCAAGGAGGAGGGGCTTCTGGAGGACGTTCCTGGCGTCCTGGATGTGGGTGTCCAGCCACCTGTTCAGGAAGTTGAGCTGCGTTTGGTCGTCTGAGCCAGAAAGCCTGCTCATCAAGAGGGAAAGGAAAAGAGAAATCTTTGTTTAGAATGTGAAGCTATTGTATTTCCATGGAGAGACATTTGCAAGATGGTAAGTTTGTTGTTGCTCCTTGCAAGGAATGTGGGATCAAGTAAATTTTGTTGGGGATGTTGATGCAGCGGAATGTAGCCACTACTACATCCAACGGAAATCCGAAATGTGGGAATTGCTTTCAATAAAAGTGTCGCTTGGTGTGCTGAACAATGTTGTGCTTTTGGTTTTAAGATTATAAATTTTAATTTTTTGAGTTTTGGTTCAAGGCAGTTTGGAACTGAACTAAAATCAGAATACATAAGTTGGCAGTATTTTAAAATCCAAACATCTATAGCATATTAACCATTATGAAATTAATGATGAGAGCATTAGCCAGGGCGAAATATATGGAGCACCGTTGGCTGAGCATTTGTGGGCTTGCGCGCCGACGGCTGAGCATCTGTCGGTCTAAGCTTCGACTAGCTGAACATCTATCGGCTTGAGCACCAATCGGCTAGAACATCTGACATCTGTCGATTTTAAGCTCCGACTCGCTGAATATCTAGCATCTGTCGGCTTTAAGCCCCAATCGGCTGGCACATCTAGCATCTGTCGGTTTAAGCCTCGATTGGTTGACCATCTGACATCTATCGACTTTGAGCCCCGATTGGCTGAACATCTAGCATCTGTCGACTTTAAGCCACAATTGGCTGAACATCTAGGATCTGTCAGTTTTAAGCCCCGATTGGCTGGCCATCTAACATCTATCAGCTTTGAGCCCCGATTGGCTGAACATCTGGCATCTGTCGACTTTAAGCCCCGATTGGCTGAATCATTTGACATCTGTCAATTTTAAGCCCCAATTGGCTGAACGTCTGTCATCTGTTGGGTTTAAGCCCCGATTGGCTGAAACATCTGACATCTGTTGATTTTAAGCCCTGATTGGCTGAAGATCTAACATCTATCGGCTTTAAGCCCCGATTGGCTGAACATCTGACATCTGTCGACTTTAAGGCCCAATTGGCTTAATCATCTAACATCTGTTGACTTTAAGCCTCGATTGGCTGAACATCTAACATCTGTCGGCTTTGAGTCCCAATTAGCTGAACATCTAGCATCTGTCTGCTTTAAGCCCCGATTGGCTGAATCATCTGACATCTGTCAGTTTTAAGCCCTAATTGGCTGAAGATCTGACATCTGTTGGCTTTAAGCCCCGATTGGCTGAACATCTGACATCTGTCAGCTTTAGGCCCCAATTGGCTAAATCATCTGACATCTGTCAGCTTTAAGCCCCGATTGGCTGAACATCTGACATCTGTCTACTTTGAGCCCCGATTGGCTGAACATCTGGCATCTGTCGGCTTTAAGCCCCGATTGGCTGAATCATCTGACATCTGTCAGTTTTAAGCCCCAATCGGCTGGATATCTGGCATCTGTCGGTTTTAAGCCCCGATTGGCTGAACATCTGACATCTGTCGGCTTTAAGCCCCGATCAGCTAAACATCTGGCATCTGTCGGCTTTACGCCCCGATTGGCTGAATCTTCTGACATCTGTCGGTTTTAAGCCCCAATCGGCTGAACATCTAGCATCTGTCGGCTTTAAGCCCCGATTGGCTGAATCATCTGACATCTGTCGATTTTAAGCCCATGCGCATGAGTATCTCTGGCCCTCTTTGTTGGTTTTTTGAATTCTAGATCTCTTGGCTCATCTTCATCTAGTATGTCCTCTGCCCATGTTCTATCATCAACATCAAAAACGGGCTCATCAACCTGCTCTCGTATCTCCACCCAAGACTGCAAGGGATTGTCATCATCAAATAAAGCGTCCACGTCAATTTCTGGAGTTGCATCCTCTGTGACTCGTTTGTCCCTCAGCTGTTGTCTTAGCTTCATGTTCCTTATTCTTAACCTTATATTGTAGTGGCAGTAAACTAATTTTTCTAAGCGTTTAGCCTTTAGTCGATTGCGAACCTTTGAGTGTATAAGGCTGAACGTGTTCTAATTTCTTTCACATTGGTTTGCTGATGTTGTTTGACTGAGCACCCTAATTGCAATGAAAGCCAATGCATTACTGCCCACATCTCCGTTGTTCACCATTATCTACCAGTCACTTGTTCCACCAGCCATAAACAAATAAATGTAAGTTGTAAATAAAGATCAATTCTCCATGATGTACTAATACATATTGAGGTTAAGAAAGCACAAAGATAAAGTATACCTGGGGTGGATTTGTGAAAATTGCCCGTTTTTGAGCCGTTTTGTGGTTTATTTGGCCCCTTCCAGCTTGTGGAAGGTTGGCATTGTGGTTATGGATGTTTTCCCATCGTTCTGGGATGATTGGGGCATGGAAAGACCTAGTTTTGTGCGTTTCTATGATTTTCGCACCAGAACGAGGTAGCGATCATTTCAGTAACCGCTACTTGAGATGGCGGCCTAAGGAAGACCGCTATCTTCAAGAAACGGTCCAAGGGAGACTGCTATTTGGCTTTTTAACTCAGTTAAGTTCGTATGTCAGTTCCTAGTAGCGGCCTTGCGACTGACCGTCTCCGTGCAGTAATAGTCAGGGGTGGACCGCAACAAGGATGGCTTATCGTGTGTTTTTTGAGGCAGCCTGGAGAAGACGGTCTATCTATGATGGCCACCTCCAAGAGGCGGCTCTGGGGTGACCGCCTTATGCAAGTTACGGCCCCCATGAGACCGCCATCTACCTACCTTATGTCGGTTTATGCATTTGGGGTTTCCTGTTACATGGCAGTCTGGCAATGACCACCATCTTCAGGAGGCGGCCCTTTAGGGACCGCCACCTTCGGATAGCCGCTCTAATGAGATCGCAACTTGGCTGGGTTGTCTGGTAGCAGCCAGGTAGTTGACCGCTACCTACCCAGAGTGTTCCTTTGGCTTGGCTTTGACTCCTGGGTTAGCCCATTGTTCCGTGGATGTCATGGATGTCCTATGAGGGCTACGACCATGTCATAGGGTGTTCGAAAGTGCCGTAATACTGAGTAGTGTGTTGTGTTGTTTCGAGAATTATTTTAAGGATCGTTTGGTCTCCGGTCAACCCGATTGTGACCCAGTGGTTGACACGTGACCTCGTTGTTGACACCCGTTTTATGACCAATTAGTTGAGTCATCTCCTTACTCATTTTAATGATGCTCCGAGTTGTTCACCCTTGTCGGGTCTTCTTGGTCAGTTAGAGGTCTCTTTCATGGGTCATTGCCTTCCTCGGTTGGGTCTTATCCTGGTTTTATTGCTAGGCAAGCACTTCCGTGTCATTTTATTGCCCTTTTGTCTATAACGCATCATGACTGGCATGTTATAGTCATATAACGCCCCTCATAAGGTCCGTTATAGTCCTTTCACCGTCTTTCTCACCGTCTCTCTCACCGTCTTATCGAGCGTCTCATATTGCATCTCTATTCTTTTAACGGACCTATAACTATTCGTTATTCACATCATATAATGCCCTCTGAATGGTCCATTACCTTCTCTCAGAGTTGGAGTCTTCCGTCTCATCCACCGTCTTTCTCACCGTCTCTCCTTCCGTCTCACCTAGCGTCTCTGTTGCTTAACGGACCTTTGTTCATCCGTCATAACATCACATAACGCACTCCACCTGGTCCGTTATATACCCCCAAAGGTCGAGTCTACCACCTCCTCCACCGACTTCCTTATCATCCCAGCCACCATCTCCCCAGACGTCTTCATTACCATAACGGATCATCTTCCATCTATTATATTTCACTATAACGCCCTTGTTCCTATCCGTTATACTCGCCAGAGTCCTAAGTCCGAATGCTTCACCTGTTGTTCTTATTTTCTGTTGATAAGGTCACATGACGGACTGATGATGGCGCGTTATATACCCATGGCAGTCTATCATGGATGTGTTATGTCAAACGGAAGAGTTTTAGCAGAACTGCTCTTCTCTACTACTCTATGGATGGATTACAGAGTTTGATGTTGTGATTTCTCCCTCAAATCTGATCATTAGAATCTTCTGTTGGTTTCTATGGACTCTTGGGAGCATTATCTTCAAGAGTTTGTCCATAATCCTCCTACTTTTTAGCTATTCTCTCTCCAATCTTGCGTTTTAATGCGTTTCGATGGATGCATGTAATGTTTTTGACCCCCTGAGGTCGTTTCCTATCGATTGGTGTTGTTTCCCCTGCGCTACGACGTGCATGGGGCGTGGAATAGGATGATTCGGCCGTTCTACCATTTTAACTATCGGATTGATTTAGCTGTCCTACCAGAGACCGTTATAGGCTATAACGGTCCCACGATAGACCGCTATAGTTCATCATTTTTTATCTTTCGAGGTCATGAAGCATAACGGACTCAGCCTAGTCCATTATTTGAGTTTAACGCCCCTGTCCAGGTGCATCATACTCGGGTTGTTTTCGAGGCCGCCTGCTGTTGTCAGCCCCTCGACGACCGTACTTCCTCGAAGACTATGTCAGCCGGTTCATTTAACAGACGCCTCCTTGTGCGTTATGATCATATAACGCCCCGATGTAGGTCCATTATGGTGTGTTTGATCGATGTTTGATTGGGTATGGCAATTGATATAACGCGCCTCACCCTGTGCGTCATGTGGATATGGCAGACTCAGTCTGGTCCGTTATATGCCTCTTGTCCGTGTTGTTTTGGGTCCGTTGGCTTTAACGCGCCGGTTGTGGTGTGTTAAGCTGGTATAATACACCTATGGAGATCCGTTATATTCCTCTTCGTTTGTGTTTTGGTCCGTTGGCCATAACGCCCCTGTCCTGGTGCGTTATGTTGATATAGCGCCCCTATCTTGGTGCGTTATATTGTCGGTATTAATGTTTTGGATCTGTCTGCTATAACGCCCATTCTGTGGTCTGTTATAGCAGGTAACGCCCCTATGCTGGTGCGTTATAGTCCTCTTGTTGGCCGTGATGGCCGTTGTCCCGTTCTGCGTCTGTTCTGTGTGTTGGCCTGTCTTAGGTCGTGTTCTAGGGCGGTGTCTGTCTGTTGGTGGTTGTCTGGATCGGTCAGTTTAGGTGACTGGGTGTGGTCTTTTCCCTGACTACGGCAGTACCCTAACGACTCAATCTAGAACTGCCAGTGTCCTTATCTCTGGTTGCGTAGTGGCTGTGCCTTGACTGTCGGATTTGCCTAGCAGTCGGGTGATGGTTTGCTTTGCCCAGAGTATTATCGTTGTCCACCGCTCCGGTTTCTATTTGTCTTGGCTTGATCTAGTGGTTTGCCCGTGACCCATAGGTGTCTGTTGACATCCTATGAGGGCAGTGACCATGATAGGACAGCCAGGAGTGCTTGTGTATGCTGTGTGTGTGTCTGTATGTGTCGTCATTGTCGGGTTCCAGTCAACTCAGGGTCACCCAGCAGTTGACAGGTAGCCTTGTCTGTGTCTCGACGGCTTTGTCCAATTTGAGACCATGTATCTGAATATGTCAAGATATCATTTCTACCTCGATTTACGTGTCCAAGTGTGCTGAGGGTTCTCAGTGTCCCCTCAGGTCTCCGTGTATCATTTTCTAAGAGTGTCATTTTCCCTGGCTTAGGATTAGACCGATTGGCAGCTTGTCCCGCTATGTGCGATGATCCTGACTCAGAGTCATAGGACTCAGGGACCATTGTAATCGTAGGTCTAGTTACCTTGTCCTGAGTCTGTTGGCAGTCTCCTGTGCTACCTTTGGTGCTTCGAAGTACATGTTACGGGGCACTCTTACCTATAAGTACTTCAGCAGTTGTGTTTTGGAGTCTGTGTCTTGTGAGCCTTCACTAGTCATAGCCTTACGGCACGCTTCAGCGTGACAGATTTTACAGCGGGGCACTTCTGGTTCACGATTTTTAAGCTAGTTTCTGTCAGCTCCCGCGGTTACCATTGCATCCTACGGGGGGAGAAAACTAGCTAGAGGCCTGGCTTAGGCAAAAGTCAGTGTGTGCACACGTGGCGCGCTTGCGCGCAAAATTGATGGTAACGCTGGTATTCGGCGCGCTGGCCGGAGCCCTGATATTGATTCCGGTGCCGTTCAATACCACCGCGCAAGGCGTGGTGTGGATACCGGACGAAGCGATACTGCGTCCTGAATCCGAGGGTTTCATCAAGGAGATTCGCGTGTATCACGGCGACCCGGTGGAACCGGGGCAAGTACTGGTGGTGCTAGAAGATCCGGAACTGACGGCGGAGCGCGATAAAAAGCAGAAGCAGGTACAAGGATTGCTTACCGATCAGTTCAATCTGATATTCCAGGATCCCAGCCGCGCCTTGAGTACCAGCGACAAGATTGACAGCCTGAATGCAGAGATCAAAAGACTGGATGAACGTATCGCCGGGTTGATGGTGCGCAGCAAGGTCAGCGGCTATCTGGTGATGCCGCATCAATACGACATGCCCGGTACTTTCGTGAAAAAAGGCGCCGTACTGGGCTTCGTTCTGAACCGGGACGCAGTCAATGTGCGCGCTGCCGTACCTGAGCCGGATGCGGCCCTGTTGCATGGGCATGTGCAAAACATCCAGGTACGCATGGCGGATCACCCGGATGAGCCGATCTACGCGCAATTGGTGTCGGATACCAATACCGTATCGCATACCCTGCCGAGTGCCGCGCTTGGCGACAGGAACGGTGGCAGCTACCCTACCGACCCGTCGGATAAAGACGGGTTGACGGCTACCGAGCCGTTCGTATTGGTTGACCTGAAATTGCCTTCCATCATGCTGGAACGCGTAGGTACGCGCGCCATGGTACGTTTCGACCACGGCTACGAGCCGATCGCGCAGCAGGTTTATCGCAAGCTGAGACAAGTGTTTTTGCGTTACTTCAACGCTTCGACCTGAGGTCGTTGTGAATACTGTCAAAAACCCCGCTCCCGGCATCCTGTTGGGGAGTTATCCCGAAAGGCTGGTAGAAGAAGAAAGTTTTGCGCAAAAGCTGAAACGCAAGTTGTTGACGCCTTATGCCTTGTTCGGCGGCGGCAGTGCCAGGTGGTACGCGCCGCTGATTGAAAACATCAACGCGCTGGATTCGCGGCTGGAGGAACTTTCAGAGGCGCAATTGCGCGAGGCGGTGTTCGAGTTGCGCGCCAAGCTTTCCATGCACGGCTTTACCCGCCCGCTCAAGATAGAAGCGCTGGCGTTGACCAAGCAGGTTTGCCGCAGGGTATTGGGCGTAACCCCATACGATACGCAGTTGCTCGCCGCCTGCATCATTCTCGACGGCAAGCTGGCGGAAATGGCCACCGGCGAAGGCAAAACACTGGCTGCCGCGATAGGGGTGGCCGCTGCCGCGTTGTCCGGCACGCCTATCCATCTAATTACATCCAACGATTACCTGGTGGTGCGCGATGCCGAGAAATCGCGACCGCTGTATGCTTTTATGGGGCTGAGCGTAAGCGCCGTCACCCAGGACATGGATGAGGACAGCCGTCGTCTGGCCTATGCTTGCGACATCACCTACTGCACGGCAAAGGAGTTGGTATTCGATTATCTGCGCGATATTGCCATCGGCGGGCGTAAGCGTTCCAATCTGCACAGCCGCTTGTCGCAGATAAGCGGTACAGCCTATCGGCCTGTGTTGCGCGGCCTGTGTATGGCGGTGATAGACGAGGCCGACAGCATTTTGATAGACGAGGCCAGGGTGCCGTTGATCCTGTCGGAAAGCAACGTGGACGGCAGGCAAGTGGATTATTACAGCCAGGCGAGAGACCTAGCACTGAGCATGCAGGCGACGACAGATTATGTGCTCGATCGTCATGCCATGACGGCGCTGCTTACCGATACCGGCAGGGAAAAACTGGAGCAGGGCGCCAAGTCGCTGGGAGCCTTGTGGCATAACCGCATGCACCGCGAAGAAGCGGTGTGTCAGGCATTGGCCGCGCAATATCTGTATCGCCGCGACAAACATTATCTGGTGCGCGACGAAACCGTCTATATCATAGACGAGATCACCGGGCGCATTTCTCCGGGGCGCGTGTGGTCGCGCGGCCTGCACCAGTTGATAGAGATCAAGGAAGGTTGCAAACCCAGCGGCGAGATGGTCACTGCCGCGCAGATTACCTACCAGCGGTTTTTTCCGCGTTATCTTAAATTGGGCGGTATGAGCGGCACGCTGAGCGAATCTCGAACAGAGCTGTATGCGATGTTCGGCCTGATGTTGACCAGGGTGCCGCTGCGCCAACCCAGTAAGCGCATGGTATTGCCTACCCGCATCTATCGCGATCGCGCAGCGCAGTGGGCGGCAGTAGTGGCGAGAGTACGAGCTTGCCATCAACAGCAAAGGCCGGTGCTGATAGGTACAGATTCGGTGGCGGATTCGGAAGCGCTATCGCAACACCTATCTGAGGCAGGACTTGCGCATGTGGTGCTGAATGCCAGGCAAGACCAGCATGAAGCGGAGATCGTCGCACGCGCAGGGGAACTGGGGCAGATCACGGTATCCACCAACATGGCGGGTCGCGGTACCGATATTCCGCTAGGCGAAGGCGCGGAGCAACTCGGTGGTTTGCACTTGATTATCTGCCAGCACAATACCTCGCGCCGCATAGACCGCCAGTTGCTGGGGCGTTGCGCGCGCCAGGGCAACCCCGGCAGCGCCGAGACCTTGATCGCATTCGACAAGCCGCTGATCGCCCGCCTGTTCCCGGCATGGCTTAAGGGCTTTGCCGGAAAAGACGGCCTGTGCCGCCCGCAATGGCTGGTGAAATTGATCGTATTGTTGCCGCAACGGCTGGAAGAAGCGCATCAGCGCGCGCAACGCCGTGAAATGCAGGAGATGGATGCGAGGATGGAACGCGAGGCGTTGACCTATAGCGATTGAAGTCGAACGGCTATTCTTGTTGGTCCAATAAGCTGATGCGTGCGTTCAGCACCAGATTCTCCAATACCAGCCGCACCATGGCGGCAGCCAGCACCACCTCGCGCTGTTCATCGGATTCATTCGCCAATTTGCTTACCAGTTCCGACACATCCAGGCAGGCCAGTTGCCGCAGGTCATCGGCAGCAAAGGGCAGGCCGGAAAAATCTATGGGGTCTTCCTTCTCCACCTCGGCAAGCAATTCGAGCAGAACTTCCGGTTTCATAAAGGCAGCATGCCAGGATAGATGGTTGGGTTAATTAAGACGGCTCTTATTCCGCAGCTACCTGACCCCAGAACCTGGACATGTGCAAGTTGGCCCCCGCAGTGTCCTTGTGTACTTGCTTGACGATGGCATATTGCGGGTCTTGCGTCTCTCTGACGATAATCTTTTGTACCGGCATTTCGGCACTGTTGACGGCGATGCGGACCACCGCACTACCTGGAGTGGCGCCCTGTTTGAGGACGATACCGATCTCTCCGCTTTTAAGCAGTACGGCGATGCCGGGCGGATGTATGCCTATGAGCTTGATGAAATGCGGTGCCAGTTGCGGTTTGAACTCCTTTTGCTTATCCAACAGCAGGTCGCTGACCGTGTCTGCGGGCAACGCCGGTCTATGCTCTCCGCGCGAAGTGACGCGCGCGCAATAACGGTCGGCGAAGCCGATGATATTGGCATTCAGCGGGATCTGGTCGCCTTTTTTCTTGCCGGGATAGCCACTGCCATCCTCGTTTTCGTGGTGGCATAGCACATAACTGAGCCAGGCCTCGTTTTTGACACCTGCCTTACGCAATAAATCCACACTCTGTTGCGGGTGGCGCAATACCGCTTCCCTTTCCTGCGGGGAGAGCGGGGTGGCTTTGTTGCTGACCCTGATCTGCAGTGTCAGCATGCCCACATTGGCAGTCAGCGCGGCAGCCATAGTCGCCAACACCTCTTCCACAGGCTGATTCATGGCGCGCGTCATCAGCCCGGCAACGATAGCGCAATTGACCGGGTGGTGAAAAGCGTAATGCATGCCGCCCTGGTTGAGGAAAATGGTGGCGATGGCAATGTCGGGGTTCAATTCCAGAGCGCCGTAGATCAGTTGCGCGATCATGCTGATGGTTGACTCGGCATCCATCATAGGCAGTTCTACTTTCTTTTCCGCGTTTTTCTCCGCAGCCTTATCCGGCGGTGATGCCGTTTCATCGGCGGCGTCGGCCTCGCTATCGTCAGATCCCTGCAAGCCGGGCAAGGTATCCCGCAGCATCTTATTGGCTTGGTTGATCATGCGCACCACGGATAACAGGCCTTGCGCCGATTTGCCTGCCTCGACCGCATCGCTCTCCTTGTAATGCCGCTTCAGTGCCGACAAGGTTTGCCAGTGCTGCTCGCTGGCGATGGATTCACCGGCTTTCAGTACGATTTGCTCCTCTTCGTTGTAGATGTTCCAACGTACCGGTTGACCTACAATAAAATTGGCCAGTGAGAGATAGATTTTAGACATTTATTATTTAAACCCCCACCCCTTTCTCTCTCTCCCTCACTCTCATTTCTCTCCCTCTCCCCTCTCACGTTCTCTCTTTCTCCCTCTCTTCTCCGACGGCCAACGGAGTGAGGTAGGGGCGAGGTGGAGGTGACGCAGGCGAGGAGCAGTCGAGACTGTCAAGGATCGAGGGGCGATGGCACGTGGTGGAGTTCATCGTGAGTTTGAGGCACCGGCGGGGCTTCTAACGGCATTTTCGCGATGGAACGGCGTCCATGGCGCATGTAATCTTTGATGGAGGTAGGGGGATGGTTCTCTAACCCGTGTACTTCATTTTCCCACATTTTGTAGGTCGAGGAGAGCCGTGAGTGGATTTATTTCACGTCAGGGGTAAACGAGCATGTTTAGGGTGAGCGGTGATTTTCGGGCAATTTGGGCCATGATTGTGGTTTGAATTTGGTTTTTCGGTGGTAGGAATACCCGGGGATGGATCCCCCTTATTTTCCCTTTCGCGGAGAGGCGAATGGGGCGTGGAATCAAGCTCCACGGGGAGCTCGGTCCGTTTTTGAAAAAATAGTAGGAGACGTCCACATTGGTGGCCGTCTGCGCCCTGGTGTAGGCGACCATGACCCTGGCCGCCCAGGTCACTGAGCGGCCAAGAGTATGGCCACACAAGGTGTTGGGCGGCCAAGACCCTGGCTGCCCTCCTCTTTTGCCCTGGTCTGGGTGGCCAAAGCGATGGCTGTCCAACCTTCTGGGCGGCCAAAGATGTGGCTGCCCAGGCCACAGGCAACCTAGGTGCTGGGCGGCCATTGGTGTGGCAGCCCAGGCCTCTGGGCAGCCAAGAGTTTGGCCACCTAGACCATTCAGTCCTCGGGGTGCTATGCTTTGTGTTTTCTTGCCCCTAGGCATCCATGTGCAACACAGTTTCATGGAAGAGATACCCGCGTGATTCCTCGTAGTTTGGGTTTTCTATGTAAGTCATCATGGGCCATCCCTGTGGGAAGTTGTGTCTGTAGAAGGTGTTTTCCCCGTCTGGGGTTATCGTGTGCTGAGGTCCTTTCCCATATAGGTAAGTAGGCCAGCATCTGCTGGTTCTTGTTGCCGGCCTTAGGAGGTTTACCTGTACCGAGCCATGCCCCCTCATGGTTTCAGGTGTGCGTGAGATTTCTTTGAACCATGGTTTCTGACCTAGGGATAGGCCAAATTGACGGCATGGAGATGTCCATGTATGGCGGTCTTGACCTGAGTCTCTGTGACTCAAGGATCATTACTTTATTAGGTCTAGATGACCGTCCCAAGTCTAGTGGCCCTGAGCCACCTATTACTCTGTGTTACTCGTGAAGGGTGCGTGCGTAACCATTGTTGGTTTCCTCTCTACGAAGAGTGTTCACGTTCAGTGACCGTGCACTAGTCGTAGCCTTCTTACGGCACGCGCGTGCTGACCCACCTAGGAGTGGTGGAGTAGCTTGCCCAGGAGAGATGATTTTTAGACTGGCTACTGTAGGGCCCCTCGTCTGTGCAGCCTGAGTGTGGGCTGGGGGGAAAACCATCTAGAGAACCCGACTAAGAGCGCATAGTTTGTGTGTGCACACGTGGCTGGGGGCTACAGACCCGCGCTGACGAGTGCGACCCCAGCTAGTCCTTATAATGTGGTTACTGGTACGGTGTCTCAGTGTCTACCTGGGGCGAGTAGCCAGACACCTAAGGTGCAGACTAAGTCGTCAGGGGATGCATCTGGCCATGCTTCTAGTGGGCAGGTACTCTTGTCATGTGACATGAGATTTTCATGACTTGAGTTTTCATTTCCCATCTGTGAGACTTGATTTATGTGTAATTTTTGGGTGTTTTCCCGATGTAGAGGTCTAGGGTTTTCAGTAAGGAGGTGCTGGTAGAAGAAATCGACTTCATCTTCCAGTGGGGTGACTTGGAGGTGGGTGAGCTAATCGATCTCCCCCCCTGGGAGGAAATTTTGGCTGAGATTGTGAGAGACAAATGCGAAGTTCAGTGGATGACAGATCAATAAGGAATTTTAGTCAACCGCCTAGCCGGTTGGCTCCTGAGCCATGTGAAAGATAAGGCAGTAAAGGCGGATCGGCTGATGCGTGGTGTGATATTGTGCTTAGGCAGGGTGCTGCTCTTCCCCACATTAGGAGATGTGCTAAGGCGAGAGTATGTGGGACCACTTACTCTCCTATGGACTGGGTGCTCCCTCTCTCGGGTAGTGCTGGCTCACTTGTACTGCGGACTTACTCAGATGAGCTTGGGTGGTAGCACTATGGGGAGCCTCTACCTACTGCAGATGTGGATGGAGATTCACTTGAGCTTTGATTTTGATGATGGGGCAACCACGGCTTCCCGAATCTTCTAGAAGAGTGCACTCTACCCAGCAAGGGCCATCTTTGGTCGTGAGGATCAGGTGGTGTGCAAGACGGCCCTGCTGGAGACTAGAGACAACTGGCGGGATTACCTGAACTTCCTACCTGAGGATCAGTTTGTGTTCGTGCTGATGATGTATCGGCGTGAGGAATTCAAAGTACGAGGATTGTAAGAGCAGGAGTTATGGCTTGTGGGTGCTGAGGACTTGGTGCTATACTAGGCCCACCGTTGCCATCACCAGGTGGGATTGCCCAGATGGGCCCCATGGGCCGTTTTGAGTGGAGCATTAATCACGAAGCATCCTCTGAGAACTGATGTAGATAGAAGGCGGCTTCAGAAGATTGGGAAAACATGGAGATGCCATGCCACCGTTGTGAACGCTCGAATTGATATCGAAGAAGACAAAGATGAATTGAAGCATTATGTGAGCTACATGTAGGGTTTTAAGCCAGCCGTGAATGAATTCTTCATGAGATGGCGCACTTGAGTGTATTAGTGTTTGTTCAGCAATTATCTTGATCTGCTAGTAAAATGAAAGAAATGGATGGGAATAAACTATATTTTTTTTGGATTTTTGTTGTTTCTGATGGTGAATGCTTGTTTAAAGTGAATGACTATTTGAATATGAATGAATGCTTCTAGCTGAATGAACATGAATTGTGCATTTTTTTTTGTTTTGATGTTTTTTTTTTTACTGAACAGGGGGAGGGTGGCCAGGGTGCTGGCAGCCTCCAACCTGAGTGGGCGGCCAATGATTTGGTCGCCCTCCTCTTTGGAGGGTTTAAAAGAGTGGCTGTCCTCTCCATTTGAATGGCCATCGGGGTAGACACCCATAGGAGCCAGAGATTAGGGAGAATGTTTCTTGGGGATCCTCGCCACTGTGAGTGAGGTTTGGGTCACCTGAGCATCGAGTTTCAAGAGATGGGGCCATGGCGAGGTCAGTTTGCCATTGTTGATGAGCCTCCGTCTTCGAGTGAGGGAGAACAAGATGAGCGGGTGGAGGCTTCTGCAAGTCCATCATGGTGGAGAAGAAGGAGAAGAAGAGGGAGGAGATGAGGGCGTTGCTACTCCGAAGGAGGTTCCGGCTGATCAAGGTGAGGGTGAGGGAAGCACGGAAGAGGAAGAGGATTCTGCCTCGGATGGGGTCGAAGCCAATGAGGAAGGGGAAGCACTGTGGAAAAAGGTAATTTCCAGGACCCTTGCAATTTTCTCTAGCTGATTTGGGTGTGTATGAGGTGTGTGATGCTTGGGCAGGGTGTTCTGCTGCATGAAAGATGGTTTGTGTGGAGCTACCCTGTGGGCGGCCAAGCCCTTGGTCATCCACAGCTCTGGGCGGCTAGAGTCTTGGTCGTCCATAGGGGGACCCGTCGGCAGAATGCTAGTCGGTTTAACGCCCCATCGGTGGAATGCTAATCGATTTAATGCACCGTTGGCGGAATACTAGTCGGTTTAACACCTCGTCGGTGGAATACTGGTAGTCAGTTTAATGTCTCGTCGGCGGAATACTGGTAGTCAATTTAACACCCCGCTGGCAGAATGCTTGCAATTTAACGCCCCAATGGCAAAACGTCTACGATTTAGTGCCCCGATGGCGAAAATAGTAGTCGATTTAACACCCCGTCGACGGGATACTGGTCGGTTTAACACCCCGTTGGCGGAATGCTTATCAGCTTAACGCCCCATTGGCAGAATGCTCTCGGTTCGGGTGAAAGGTCGTGACGCCGACCGTATGAGAGGTTTATCAAGTGGATGGCCAAAGGCTGAAGGTGAAAGACCATGTCTACCTAAAGACCTTATTTCCTTTCTTTTCCTCTTTCTTCGTGTGACAAGGCGGGTGTGAAGACCACATCAGCCTCGGGTCTCTTCTTGCTCTTATTCCCTTCATTTTTGTGGAGAGGCAGGTGCAAAGACCACGTCTGTCTCGTGTCTCTTCTTTCTCCTCTTCTCTCCATTTTTTTTGGAGAGACAGGTGCAAAGATCACGTCTACCTCGTGTCTCTTCTTTCTCTTCTTCTCTTCATTTTTGTGGAGAGACGAGTGTAAAAATCACGTATGCCTCGTGTCTCTTCTTTCTTTTCTTCTCTTCATTTTTTGTGGAGAGGCGGGTGGGAAGACCACATCTACCTCGTGTCTCTTCTTTCTCTTCTTCTCTTCACTTTTGTGGAGAGACGGGTGCGAAGACCACGTCTGCCTCATGTCTCTTCTTTCTTTTCTTCTCTTTGGTGGAGAGGCGGGTACGAAGACCACGTCTGTCCCGTGTCTCTTCTTTCTTTTCTTCTCTTTGGTGGAGAGGCGGGTACGAAGATCACGTCTGTCTCGTGATTTTTTTTTCTTCTTTTTCTCATCAGTGCCCTCGGAGCAGGGGGTGTTTTTCTTAGGGTGCCCATGGGCGGGGTGCATTCTTCACGGCTTCTACGCCCCCTGGCGGGGTGCGACTTCTTGCCTCTTATGCCCCCAGGCTGGGGTGGACTTCTCTTCATATGCCCCTAGAGTGGGGGTATGCTCTTCTTCAAATACCCTTGAACTAGGGTGTATTCTTTATAGCTTCTATGCCCCACAGGCGGGGTATGTCTTTTCTTCAAATACCCCTACACCGGAGTGTATTCTTCTCTTCCTATGCTCCCCAGGTGGGATGTAGCTTCTTCAAATGCCCCTAAGCCGGGGTGCACTCTTCTGCCTCTCATGCCCCCATAGTGGGGTATACCCATCATCTCATACGTCCCCCGAGTTGGGGTGTGTTTTGCTTCTTGTGCACCTCGGGTGGAGTGTATTTCTTTCTTTGTATGCCCTCGGACTGGGGTGTATTTCTTCATTTGTGTGCCCCATGGCGTCCCTTGGCGGGTGTGTTTCTTCAGCTTCTTTTACCCCTCGAGGAGGGATGCATTTCTCTTCGCATGCCCCCCCCGGGCACAGGGTGTAGTTTCTCGCCTCTCATGCCCCCGTGACGGGGTAGATTCCTTACTTCTTATGCCCTCATGGCCTAGGTGTATTCTATACAGCTTCTCTGCCCCCTGGCAGGATATGCCTCTTCTTCAAATACCCCTAAGCCAGGGTGGACTTCTATTCATATGCTCGCGAGCCGGGGTGCAACTTTGTCTCATATACCCCTAGAGCGGGGGTATGCTCTTCTTCAAATGCCCCTGAACCCGGGTGCGTTCTTTTGCTTCTTATGCCCCTCGTGGCGGGGTATATTCTTTATAGCTTCTATGCCCCCAGACGGGGTAATGTGTCGGGTCACATTCCGGAGGAGGAGAAGGTCAAGTTGTTGATTTCTAATGCTACCCCCACTTTCCGCAACATATTGGCCATGAACGATATTGCCAACATGCGTCAACTCTATAGCTGGGTGAGGTTCATTCAAACCTAGTTCAAGGACTCTCCTATCCACTCTCTTTTTGAGGCCCAAAAGCCCAAATATAATAGAAAACCTTTGGGGCCTGTCACTGAGGGGGTCCAGACAAACGAACAGGTACAAGCTGTTGCCTTCCCCTTTCCCAACCACTCCACTCAAATCTGCTTTCCACAAACCCCCCGCAATCCCCAATTCTCCACTCCACAAAATCCTCCACCCATTTTCTCTACTCCATAGAATACCCAGCCTACTTTCCCCGCCTCACAAAATGCCTTCGCCGCTCCCCAACAGCCACCACAACCCCCGTAATACCACAACGTCCCTCCACCTAACGGCTATACCAATAAGCGCTTGGCTCTGAGAAGAGCACAATATCCTCCCCTACCTGAATCCCTCGCAGAAATATTTTCAGCTCTTATGTCCATCAACGCAATTCAACTCCCTCCGGAACGGTCCAATTGGAATCCGGCCATTGATCAGTCGAAATATTGCATGTTCCATAGGCAGCCCAGGCACACCATTGAAGGATGTTTCCAGTTTAGAGATCTGGTTTATGACTTGCATGAAGGGCACCTGTTTGGGGGCAGAATATTTTATCCCGATCATTTATTTATTTTAATTATTTGATTTACTTATTTGGTTGTTTATTAAGTGTGCCAGTCACTACCGTGACGATTCATTATGCGCTCGATCTGACTTGATCAGTCGATTGTAGGGTTTGGGTCGGGACCCGAAGTCTGCCATACCATAAAGGTTATGATATTAATTATGCCCTTCCTAAGAAGGACAACCCTTGATTAAATGCCAAAGACAGGAGGCCTCAGGAGGCAATTGAAAGTACTAACATACGCGTTCATGATTTCATAGGAATGAATTAACAAGTAAGTAACGAGCTTATTCGAATGCACGGATTAGATCCGGCGGCATACCCTCCTTGGCTCTAAGTCATGCCAAGTAGCGATAGGAGACCATCCACGCAGTGGCGAGATGGAATCCAAACAGTCATTAGGGTGTTCTCCCTCGATATCCATATTCGAGTAGAGGTTCCAATTCGTTAGTTTTCCCCCGAGAGATAGAGCCAAAAAGGGGTACATATTGATGACGTTCCCTTGGCTTATTGGGGTTAACATCATTAAATCAAAATTTTAGCAGCATCTCCCCTTAAATCGAATCATGCCCGGGGAGAAATAGACTATCATCTACGGAGTGCCGAGATGAAAGTCGAAAGAGAGGAGCACTGAACCTCCGTACATTGTACATGCCCATGGCATCGATCAATATTCCCTCAAAGACCATTAGAACTTATGCAGTGGCAGAGCTCCTTAGGTTTGAGGGTCATAAATGACTCCAACTTGGGACGATGGAATGTAGGGGAGACTATTCCCCATTAATTTGTTCCCCTGGGGTTCGGATGAGGATCCCTGGTTGCCCTCCATGCAGGTGTGATAGGGGTAGTCAAAGGTTAGAATGACACATAGGGGGTTTCTCGGCGTGGTGAGTGGTGGATAGCATATCGGCACGGGCTTGGGGCTTCTCGGCCTGGCTAGTTGGCGGGAAGAGGAATAGAAGATCTCGGCGCGCCCAGGATCTCGGCGCGTGAACCCTCGCGCCGAGGGCTATTCACCGCGTCGAGGCCAGTTGGCGCCGAGAGGGGACACAACCCACTCACACTCCCTCTCTCTTACTCTATTCCCTTGGAGGTGACTGTCGGAGGAAGCCCGTGGCCAGCTCGGAGGTTTGTGGTTACTATTTTAGGTTCCTAGATTGATTTTAAAAAGTACAGATCTGATAGAGTACTTGACTTTTTCTTGAGTGAGGTCAACCTGCTATGAAGGTGAGGTCGACGCGACTGTTGAGAGAGCACCTTTTAAACAGCTTCTGTGAAGGCACTTAAGGTCAACCTCTTGAAGACCTGAGGTCGATGCATCTCGTGCTGTCTGCCTGTCGGATTGCAGCAGGAGTTTGATGAGGTTGACACGTCTGATGATGAGGTTGAGGCAACCATGAAGAACGGCAGGTATAACACTTTCTGTGAGGGTCTGAGGTCGACCTCCTGAAAGTTAGAGGTCAACGCAGCCTTGAAGAGCCATGTTTACAACGGCTTATGGAAGCAACCTGAGGTCGACCTGTTGTGTAGGTGAGGTCGACGCACTAGAGATACTTGGGCTTTTCTTCCTTCTGCGAAGTCCTGAGGTCGACACTCTGGAAGCTTGAGGTCGACCTGTCTTCTAAGTTTTGTTAAACCTCTTTACACCTAGCCAATTAAAGGATGTATGATGAGTTTCTAAATTAATTAGCTAATGACATATAGTGAGACATCATCAAAATATAATTTACTCAACATTCTCCCTCTTTTTGATGATGACAACTGTGAGTCATTATGCTCAAAATTTTGAATCTTGGCATGCAACACATCAAAATTTTAAGTACATGAAAAATTTAACATGATATGTAGTGAACACATGCAGACACCAAGTAATGAAGGCTAGGCAATGAAGGCTAGGTTGACTCCTCAACATGATGACTCATCAACAACTCTCTCCCCCTTTGACATACAAACTCTCTCCCCCTTTGACATTAGCAAAAACATGAGGGGTGCTGTAGAAAGAGCAGTGTAGAGTATGAGATGTGGGGAAAGTCTCAAAAGAGAGATTCAAGACAAAGACACATTGGAGGAAATGACTGGATCAGCTCCAAAAATAGATATCTCCCAGCACACAAGCATTTCATGGTAGTAGAGTATGAAGTGATGAATTAAAGTCAAGAACATGTAGAAATGTAATAATGCAAGCAACTAATAGGAGAGTGCTCACTCAGGATTACTAAAGCTGATGCATAGCAGTGAACTGTAGTCCTTGATAATCCCTGTTCAATCAAACTCATTGAGATCCAGTGACCTTTTAGGATTAACTACCATGAGTATTGAAGCCAAACAAGCTGGAAACATGAGAACTTACTTGATCATGCACCGCCGATTTTCACAGTGGCTATACTGACAATCAAGTTCAACTAACACCTTTTTACGTAAGGAATCACATGTGTTAGATGCAAATGCCCTAGTTACTCAGTGTAGTTAACTGTCATGCCTTTTTTTATTTGATCAGAGATAGCTTGCCACTTCATGCCTGAACCTCTATCACTTCATTGGTAAAGGGGTGCGATTTCTCAATGGACAAGAGCCATTGCTCTGCTGAGGACCTTCTGCTCATTTTTTTTAAAATTAGATCAGAGTTAGTCAAGACATCACCTTTTGACGCGAACCACCTCACGTCTCAAGTGAAGTGCATCTGGTTACTTAGTAATCCCTAACCATTACTCTACAATGAGTGCTTTGGCGAAGTCTCAATAAGGATGGTTGTTTGAACACAATAGTCAATGTAAGTTCATCAACCAAAAATGTTACTAAATATGCATAAGCATACTAAGGAACAATAGAACATAGAACACTACATGCATTAACAGAAGGAAAGCTAAGAGGTCCCTCCTTCAAGCTACTTGTTTTCAAATTATAGGAAGTTGTTGACCTTAACATCTCAATTCATTTAAAACAGCCATGATAAAGAATGTAGGAAATGTCATTCAGAGATATCCATTTTTCACATGGGACTTTTGAGGCTAGTAATATGTTCAGGATCCTCATGCTTTACATTTCACTTAGAGTCGACCCATCAAAGGATGGAGTCACCCCTTGCTTGCTTAGCATCAAGCTAATGCATTTCGTTCATGGAGTTTTTAAGCTTGAAAGTTGATTAAGTTAATTCATGTGAATCTTGGTGAAATTGGGTTATATGATATTTACATGTAGTGCTTATATGCATGTCTAAATGAATTCAGTTTTAGTTGGGGATTTGATGGTTTGAGAATGTGTTTTATGCATTTTCAACATGAGGTTTTGGGGGTTCATGTATTGAACCATGTTACTCTCTTGATTTGAAGTGTGAAGTTGTCTCATGGTGTTGAAAAGGGTTTAACAATGCTTAATAGGCTCCCAAGACACCAAAAGATTGATCAAAGGTAAGGTGGCATCATTGTACATGAAAACTTATTGATTTTACCTTGATTTTCTTTTTTGCAACAATTTCGGTCGACTAACAAGGATTTTCGGTCGACCCATGAAGCAAGAATGAAGCCCGTTCAAGACAGGTCAACTCCTTGTTAAGGCCAGGTCGACCTACTATTGCCTTGACCGAATCTGTTTAGATCGGTTGACCAAAATGTGTGGATCGGTCGACCGATTCTATCGGGCATTCCAGAAAGTGGTTTTCGAACCTAACTCAAAACCCATTAAACCCAATCCAAATGAACTCCTTTTTGACCCCTTTACCCTTAGGGTTTCAATGTACATCTAGGACAGGTTTTGCAAGGGCTATATGGGTCTTATGCACTCTCTTGGATATGTATATACATGAGCTCTGAATTTGTGATAGCCAACCCATATTGAGCTAATATTATTTATCTTGCAGGTGAAGAAAGGGGAGAAGAAGCAAAGGGGAAGAAGAGAAGGAGAGTTCATCTCCTCCAAGGGATTTCTGGAGTTCAAGGAAGAAAGAAAAGTGAAGCGGAATGAAGAGAGGATCAAGAGGATGCTAAAATCATGACCATTCGTCTTCCCTCTGATATGAGCTTCAAGTAGTGTCATCTATTCGCCTTGGAAATCAAAGGGGATAAACTCTACATCCTTTATCTGTGTATTTGTGATGTTCTTCATGAGTTATATTTCGGTCTAAACATGTTTTGAGCATTCATCTTAATTTTTCTGAACTTAGAGGTATTGTGTGTGGTTTGATTGCATGCATTTGATCGTGTGTGTGGTTGGTGCTATGACTGTTGGAGAATGTGTGTGTGGATTTAAGATCCATAGTGTTTAGGGTTCGTCCCCCTTGTTGCTATGTTAACAGTGTGAGGAGAGTTCTCCTCATGGGGAGGTTGTCTCTATGTGTGTACAGGCGTCGTCCAGCATGTGTGTTGGAGCTTGGCTCTGTGTTGAGGAGTTATCCCCGTGCTGGTTCTCCAATGAGTGAAGCCTCACCGATTTGGTAAGGGGTGGACGTAGGGAGCTCGTCATAGTCCCGAACCACCTTAAAAATCTCTCTTGCATTGTGTGATTGTCTGTTTCTTTGCTTAATCCGTTTACATGATCGAGTGAGCTCGACGAGATTGAGAGAACTTAAGTTTACACTGTTTAGTTTATTTTCTTCAATCTCATTAAACCTGCTAACTCTGCGAAGTAAGTTTTAATTTTGTCATATCGTTTGGGGGATAATTCAACCCCGCTTCTTGTCCGCTCGTCAACTGGGCCAACAATGAGGGTGTTTTTAATAGTTTGTAGGATCACGCCCCAACCGTTGTGCTAAAAGCTCATCCCATTAGCGATGCCGAACTATATTTCCTTATGGCATTACAGAACCCCACATCTATACGTGCTGTAGATGGGCTTGAGGTGCTTCGCATGTCTTCTCTCAAAAAGATTTGAATCTCAGGCAACGCAGATGGATGGAATATATGAAAGATTATGATTTCACATTCTCCTATCACCCAGGTAAAATGAATGTTGTGGTTGATGCTCTGAGTAGGAAAGTGTAGGTCAGTCATTTGTTGCTTCATGAATGGAAATTGTGGGAACAACTTCCTAGTGAGACAGTCAGTGTGGACATTCCTGTCGATCCGATGGCAGCAGTTTGTGCTAGTCTGGCTATGACTTCTACTCTCTATCAGCATATTAAAGAAGCTCAGCAAGCTGATTCTGATTTGTCCCGCATTATAAAGATGCATGATATTGAATTTGATGATGAGCTGGTTGTTAGTTTCCATGGCAGATTGTATGTTCCAGCTGATGATGTGTTGAGAAATGTGATTCTGAGTGAAGCCCATGGATCCCATTTTGCTATTCACCCAGGTACCACCAAGTTGTATCAGAATTTGAAACATCAGTTCTGGTGGCCAGGCATGAAAAGAGATGTTGTTGCTTTTGTCTCTCGGTGCTTGACTTGTTAGCAAGTTAAAGCTGAACATCAAAAGCCAGGTGGATTGCTGTAGCCGTTAGAAATTCCAATGTGGAAATGGGATCATGTCACGATAGATTTTGTTGTGGGTTTGCCTCAGACTTCGTAGGGTTTTGATGGTATCTGGCTGCTTGTTGATAGATTGACTAAAATAACTAGATTATTACTGATTAAAGTTGCTTGGAGTGTGCAGAGATTGGCCGAGCTGTATATTGAAAAGATTGTGCTATTACATGGTATTCCTGTTTCACTTGTGTTCGATCGTGACCCATGTTTCACCTCTGGCTTCTGGCGCAATTTCCAGAAGGCATTGGGCACTGAGTTAGCTTTCAGTTCAGCGTCTCATCCACAGTCAGATGGTCAGTCAGAAAGGACTATTTAGACTTTAGAAGATATGCTAAGATCTTGTTGTCTTGACTGGCAGGGTTCATGGAGTCAGCATTTGTCACTAGTTGAGTTTGCTTATAATAACAGTTTTCACTCCAGCATCGGTATGGCTCCTTATGAAGCACTTTATGGTCGTCCTTGTCATACTCCCTTGAGCTGGTTTGATGTCAGCGACAGACTTTTGATAGGACCTGACATGGTACAGCAGTGTGTAGATGTGGTTCATCTGATTAGGCAGAGATTATTGACAGCTCAGAGTCGATAGAAAAGTTAAGCAGATCAACGCAGACGTCCACTACAATTTGAGCTAGAAGATATGGTGTTTGTTAAAATATCTCCGATGAAAGGTGTTTCCAGGTTTGGGAAGCGTGGAAAGCTTAGTCCACGTTATATTGGTCCTTTTCCAATTTTGGAATGTGTGGACCTGGTGGCATATCAGCATAAGCTGTCAGCGGCTATGCAAGCTATTTACGATGTCTTCCACGTCTCTCAGTTAAGGAAGTATGTGCCTGATGCATCCCACGTCCTTGATGATTCAGTTTGGCCCGAGGTGACAGCTGATTTATCTACGCCAGAGTTTCCTGTCAGAATTGAAGACCGTCATGAGCAATGGTTGAGAAATAAGGTGATCCCTCTGGTAAAGGTTGTCTGGCAGCGTCACTCCGGTCATGAAGCCACATGGGAACGTGAGGATGACATGCGTCAGCTTTTTCCTTTCTTATTCCCATGATTTTTCTTTTCAGCTTCCTCCTTATTTTTCCTTTTAAATTTCGAGGTCAAAATTTTTATTAGGAGGGAGGGACTGTAAGGCCCGTGACTTAACGGATCCTTAGTGGTTCGGATCTAAATTTTATTCTGTAAATTTTGACTATTTTTATGAATTTTTAGGACATTTTCTGACATTTAATCAGATTAGTTTAAACTTAGAGGTCACTGTGGAGGAGAAGGAAGACAGAGTCTTGATTGTAAATATTAGACTCTAACCCAAGTGCCTCTCAGAAATCAAAGAGTTGTATGATGATGATTCGTTGATTATTGAAATTAAAGAAAAATTAAATCAACGATTGGATTTCCTTTTGGCGGATGATTGAAGGCTGCTGTTCTGAGGAAGAATCAATGTGCTTGATTGTTCTGCCATCAATGATAAAATCTTGGAGGAAACACATCGATCAAGGTATACTATTCATCCTGGTGCCACAAAAATATACCAAGACCTCAAAAAAACCTTTTGGTGGCCTAACATGAAAAGATAGGAAGCCAAGTTCATGAGCCGATGTTTGGTCTGCAAACAAGTTAAAGTCGAACATCTCAAACCGGATAGGAAACTGAAACCTCTCAAAATACTGAGATGAAAATGGGATAGTATCGTTAAGATTTTATTGTTGGATTGCTAAAAACCCAAAGTGGATTTGATGCTATATGGGTGATTGTGGACCAACTAACTAAGTCCGCCCACTTCTTGCCCAACAAAAGTAAATGGATCGTGGGTGTTTTAGCTATCCTATATATCAAGAAGGTTGTAAGACTACATGGAATTCCAACTTCAATTGTTTTAGATAGAGATCTGAGATTTACCTCTCATTTTTAGAAAGGTTTTCAATCATCTTTAGGTACTAGGCTGAACTTTAGCACAACTTTTCACCCCCAGATGGTTGGACAAATCGAGAGGACAAATCAAACTATCAAAGATATGTTGAGAGCCTGCATGATGGATTTTGGTGGAAGTTGGCATGAGCTGTCATGGCCTGAGATATGCATGTTGGGACTCCTCTAGTCTGACAAGCAGCAACCTTGTGCTGATTGGTTTTGATGATTGGCAACAGTTATTTTGATGATAAGCAACATCATGTATTTTGATACATTTTAATTTGTCAGATAATCATTCAAGGGTTGACTACATGCTTTTACTTAATTGTTGCAGAAGACTGAGTCGGTGCATTACTTAATCTAGTCTGCATTGCATCGGTGCATACTTTAGCTGCAGCACGCAACTAAGTCCTACCAGCGTCTGTGCATTGGTTGCATCTCATGCATGTAAGTTCCTGCATATACACTTGAGTCAGTGCAAGCTTAGTCGTTGCAATAACCGTAGTTGCATCTCATAAGGTTGAGTCGGTGCAATGCATATAGCGCATCAAGTATGTCCGCTCAACACTTATCCTTGCATTCCACTGAGTCGGTACAACACTTGCACCAGGTCTTAGAATCTATGCATATGCTACGAATGGTGTCTAAGCTAAGTGTGCATCATATTCATCCTTGCACACACGTAGTCTTAGCAATATTGTTCAGGGTTCAATTAAGTCTATGCATATGCTTGTGCGTGTTGATTGAGTCTGTGCATGTGTATGCAAACATCACATTGAGTCTGTGCACATCTAGTTGAATTATCTATTGACTCAGTGCAGTCCCTTTAAGTCTTCACTATATGCCAAACTGTCTCAAGCTGATACTTCTTTCTGACATTTTGATAGATATCTTTTTGTGGAGAAGAATAATGGCACGTGATCCAATATTGGAGGAGGTGCCAGGATCGTAACACATGGGAAGCAGTAAGCCAGGATGCTGCCATGTGGCCAAGGTGTTAGGGCGGGAATCATGGAGAGCACATGCCCTACATATCTGTTGCTCATATAAGTAGGAAGCTTCTCCTTTAAGAGAAGACTGATCGAAGCAGAAGAGCAGATTGCGTTGCTAAGAGCTGAAGCAAAGAGAGCTAGCGCCTGCATGATCCAGAGAGAAAAAGAAGACAAAGAGAGCAGAAAAGAAGGAGAGTTTGATCAACCGCGAGGAATTACTTCCGTCAGCGGGACTTATTGACTTAAATTAAAACGGGGAGGGGGACGTAGTGAAATGGGAAGGGGAAGGGAACCGCCACGGGGAGTGAACCTCCGCGCGGGTGAAGACGATAATAAATGAATTAAAGAACGAATATATAAGGTAAAGGGAGGGGTGTGATCGCCAGAGGTAAGATACCTCAAGGTGGAGAAACGGTTGATCGCGTTCTCCTCCGGACTGCGGGACGGCGTGGGTTCCTTCTTCCTCTTCCTTCGGCCGGCCGATGAAGAGGGCTTTCCTTCCAAGTTACGGTTACCCTTGCACGAAGAAATAAGAAGATCGGGTCAGAACGATGGCAGTGTAGTAACAGCCCTTTGTGACGATAGTAATGAATCCGTGGGCGAGACGCACCTGGTTGGTGTTATTTTAAACCCCTTTTGGATGCAAAGGGTGGGATAAACGATATGATGAATGGACACAATGTTCTCTCGGGGAGAGAAATACAGTATGGATGATGTATGCAATGCGACTAATAAACTGAAAATAAAGCAAGACAAGAGAGATGATGAGGCCTATTGATAGGCCGTTGACGGGCTTTGGGTGAGCTTCCTTAGGACGATGGCGGCAGGCGGACGACGTGCCGGGACGATCCTCCTCGTGCGTGCTCGAGTGCTCGGGGACGTGGCAGGACTTCCGGGTATTGTCGCCGCACGCGAGAGGGAGGAGAGAGAGAGAGGTGGAGAGAGCTTTTAATGTTTAGTTTTTGTGACTTTTTTATATTTTTTTGGTATTTTTATCTTTTCATTTTTTTTGAGAAAATGATCTTTTGAGGGAGATGTGATAAAGAGGTAATGTAAACAAATAAAAAAAAGGAAAAGAAAGGATAGGATGGAGGTTAGGGATTAATAATAATAATAGTGATATATATATATATACAAAGAGGGAATTAGGAGGAAAGAGATATCAACAATATATATATATATACATATGTATAGAGTATTAATAATAGTATATAGATATATATAAATATATATATGTGTAGAGAGAGAAAGGGAGAGAGGGATCACGGGATGAGAGAGGGAGGATAGGGAAGGGGGGTTATTACTAAAAAGTATATATGTATATGTATATTATATAGAAATAGAAAGAGAGAGAGAGAGGAAGAGAGGGAGAAGAGAGAGAGAGAGGGCTCCCGCAGGGAGAGAGAGAGAGAGAGGAAGAGAGAGACAGAGAGAGGGAGAGAGATCGAGAGAGGGAGAGGGAGAGAGAGAGAGAGAGAGGAAGAGAGATGGGGAGAGAAAGGCTCACGCAAAGGGGGGGGCTCCGGCGGTCGACGTGGTCGGCGCGGTGCGTGCGGCGGCAGTGGCGACGGGAGGGGGAGCGCCGGTGGCGGTCGGTCAGTAAGGGAGGTGGCTCACGGTGACGGCGACGGGGCAGTGGGGTGGCTGGCCGGCGTGGGGGGCGTTGGCAGCGGCGTGGGGTGTTGGCAGCGGCGTGGGGGAGGTCGTGGCCGTGGTGAGGGAGAGACTGCGGGGCTGTGGGGCAGTGGGTGAGCACGGAGGAGGGCGGCCCGCGGTGGTCGGGGTTGACGGGAGGCGGCCGGGGGCGACGGGAGGCGGCCGGAGGTGGCTCACGTGGGTGGGGGTGGCCGTGGTGAGAGGTGGAGTGGGTGGCTGCCGTGAAGAGAGTGGGAGGGAGTGACAGTGAGGTGGTGGTAGCGGAGGCGTGGTCGACAGGAGGAAAATGGAGAGGGAGAGAGGGATCGTGAGGGACTGGCGTGGTGTCCGGTGGATGGTGACGATGAATCGGTGGACGTGGGGGACCGCGGGAGATGAGGTGGAAGGTGGTGGCGTTCTGGGTCGCATGCAGGGGGTGGAGTCCGGTGGGTGCTGACAGGAGGTGCGTGGGGGCGAGTAGGGGGAGTGAAGGTGGTGAAGGGGGGTGGGCTCACGGTGGCTGCGGCGGTGTGGGATGCAGGGCGGCGACGGTGGTCGGAGGGGTGTAGACGGTGGCAGTGGGGGAGGTTGTCACGGTGGCAGGTGGGGGGACGTGCGTCTGGTGGTCTGGGGAAGAGAGGGTGAGAGAGATGGGGAGAGGGGGAGCATGCAGGGAGAAGAGAGGGGGAGAGTCACCGGCGGTGGTGGCAGTGGTGGCTACGTGGAGAGTTGGACGGTGGGAGTGGGGGCGCTCAGAGGGCTCGTCGGTGGCGGTCTGGGTTAGCAGGGAGGGGGGAGTGGTGTGGAGGTTGCCGGTGGCTGCCGCGGTGGTCTGAGGAGGCTGGTCGGAGGAGGTGGGAGCGGGTGTAGTCAGGGGTGGTGCAACGGTGGTCGGCGGGGTGTAGTCACGTAGCAGAGATGGAGAGATGGAGGAGGCGGAAGTGTGGGTTTACGGAGGGCCGGAGTGAAGGAGAGAGGGTACGGGAGAGAGGGTGTGAACCGGAGGGGAGGTCGGCGGTGGTCGGAGGGTGGTCCGGTGTGGAGTGGGAGGCGCTCGGAGGGCTTGGGAGGCTTGCCGCAGTGGTTGGAGGAGAGGAGGGACGCGGTTAGAGGGAGTCTGCCGGAGGCGGGGAGGTGCGGTTGCCGGAGGGGAGAGGGTAGCAGAGGGAGGTTTGCAGGTTGAGGGGGGAGATGGTTGGATGGGAGGCTGGGGTTAACAGAGAGAGGAAAAGAGAGGGAGTGGGGAGGCCGGTCGGTGGCGCGGAGAGAGGGAGGGTGTGACGGAGGAGAGCGGCCCGCGGTGGTCGGGGTTGCGGGGTCGGTGACCGGAGGGGAGTGGTTGCACGGGAAGGAGAGGAGGTGGAGGGGTGACTGGTACGTGGAGAGAGGCCGGCCGGGAGTGATGGCCAAGGGGGGGTGTTAGCAGAGGGGAGTTGCGTTGGGAGGAAAGGAGCACGGGGCCGGGTTCTACGTGCACAGGGGAGAGGGTGGAGACGGTGGTCGGCGGCGGGGTGCCATGGTGGCTGGGTGGTGGACGCTGGCAGCGGTCTGGGTCGGTGACGGTGGCTGGGTGTGGGCGCCGGTGGGTTAGTAGGTGGGGGCTTGTGGAGTGGCAACGGCGGTGGTCGACGGGAGGGGCGACGGTGGTCGGAGGTGGTACGCCGGGGAGCTGGTTGGCAGAGGGAGGGGAGATGTGGCTAGTGGGGTTCGAGCAGGGGGAGAGTGGCCGGGGGGAGCTACGGTGGTCGGAGGGTGGTCGGATGGGAAGCTCGCCGGAGTGTGTGAGGTGGCTGGGAGGTCTGCTGCGTGGGAAATGGAGAGGGCAGAAGAAGAGAGAGAGAGAAAATGTGAGAATGGCCAAAACTCCCCCTTCAAACAGTGATTGGGATGTATATATATAGGTGGGGGGGTTTCTTTTAATGCAATGGGGGCAAGATCCGATGAAATCGGGATGAGTTAAGGGGGGTATGATAAATGAGGTTATTATTATGATTATGTTTTATATATATATATATATATATATATATATGTGTACACACGGTATTTAATATTGCTATTATTACTATTATATATCTTATATGTATATATATATATGCACATGTGGGTTAATAGAGTATTCAATATTAGTATTATTATTATTATACGTATATGTATGTGTATATGAGAGTATTTGATATTATTGTATATATGTGTGTGTATATATGTATATATGAGAGTATTTAATTATATTACGTATATATACGCGTATGTATGTGTATATGGGCTAAGCCCACTTCTTTGGGTAGGATAGGATGGGCCATGCCCATTAGATTTATTCTTTTAGTTTTAAGATGGGAATGGGCCAAGCCCATTAACATGTATTTTTATTTATTGACTTTTTGTATGAACAAGTAACGAGCCAAGCCCAATAACTCACACGCACACATTTTTTGTATTTTTATGCGGGGAAGGGAACAGCCGGAAGCCCATTATCAAAGCCCATCAACACGACTCGGTTGTTTTTGTTGGTTATAAGGGATTAACAATTTGACTTGCGTGAGACGAGACGGTCAAACAAAGATCGGAGATCAATTAAATAACTTGATTACGCGAGCCGCTTCGGGGCGTCGTAATATAATACGGGATTTACTCACGGTAATGTCAGAATTTGCGTGTCTACAGCTGCCCCGCCTTGGCGTCCACTTTGTAGGGGAGGGACACGAAGTGGAATGAAATGGAGTGTATTGAAACGAAGTGGAGCGGACTGAAGAGTGGATGCCAAGGTGTGATGAGACACGCTTCCAACATTACGTGATTGGAATTTTTCTTGAGTTTCAACGAAATAACCCTGAAGAGGGCCCTCCGAAATCAACGTTCGTTTGGATAATGAACTTGACAGGGAAAGGAAATAATGTGCGCTCAGGCACGAACAGGAAAAGGAGACCAACTTCTCTGCGCGGAAGTACCTGGGTCGTAACCTCTACTGCCCAAGGGGCCCCTTGATGATATGCTCGACTTCAGCCAAGCATTTTCCAGGTTATTTCATGAACCAGAAGATTACTCCCAGAAGAATCAAGAGGTACAGCTTGTGCAATGGAAGCCAAAGAAGCCAGCTGACCGTCCACGAGAAAGGGTGAGCTCGCCTATTATTTTTACTTGGTCTCCTTCCCGTTTAAAGTCTCTCCTTCAACAGTTGGTTTTTGTTCCCCGTCCACCACCTCTTCTCATTGATCCATTATTGTTTTAGCGTCCCCTTCGGCATGAGAGGTCGATTGAATTTCTGATTGTAAATTGTCCATGCAGGCAGTGTCCGCCAATTGATTTGACGTCCAGGTGGTCGCTCGATTCACCAGCTGATCTATCCAATATGTGGTTCTCCTCCTCTGACCCCTTCTTCGATGTATTCTTTCTATCACTCTGCCCCCGGGCACTTCCTCCTCCTCTTCCCTCCTCTTCCTGTTGCGTGCTCTCTGCTGATATCAAAAAAAATGTCAAATTTGAAACAGAGATTTTGGTGGAAGATTACGCTATCTTCTGTCCATCGTCCCAGGGGCATGAGGCCCCTGCTACCTCCCTTCCAGTAGGTTTGCTCTTTCCTAGGTTAGATATAAGGTCCGTTGAGTCTAGAGAAGTAAAGTCTAGGTCTAGAGAAGTAGGGTCTTGTTCTAGGTCGTCCAACCCATCCTCGCCTGAGCCGTGCCCGCTGGCGCGTCATTCTAAATCTATTCCTGATAGATTCTTGTAGGATCTAGCTCAGCGATGTCATGCTCTTTTGAAGTGCTCGGAATTCATAGCTATGGCGATTGTGATAAACGACGATGAGGAGCAAGACGGGGTGTGGAGCAATGATGGATTAGGAGTCTACGAAGTCATGGATGAAAAGG
This sequence comes from Amorphophallus titanum, assembly GCA_024336825.1. NCBI lineage: Eukaryota > Viridiplantae > Streptophyta > Magnoliopsida > Alismatales > Araceae > Amorphophallus > Amorphophallus titanum. The sequence continues at coordinate 11,755,775 of JANBPO010002302.1, forward strand.
ACCCGGTCGATTATGAGGCCAGCGACATAGACAGCACTACCGACCTATATGCTCAAGGCTTGAAGAGATTTGATGAGCCATCTTCAGCAATGGATGAACCTACAAAGGAAATAAATCTAGGAACTGAAGAAGACCCCATGCCCATTATCATTGCCGCTGATCTCCCTCTAGAAGTCGAAGCAAATTTGATCACGGTCTTGAGGGAGTATAGCGATTCTTTCACCTGGTCTTATGAGGACATGCTGGGTCTTGACCCCTCCTTGGTGGAACACCGATTAGTGCTTAAACCAGGGGCAACACCTGTTAAACAAAAATTAAGAAGATTTCACCCCCACATGGCCTTAAGGATGAAGGAAGAAGTTGACAAATTACATAAGGCCAGGTTCATTAGAGTTGTCTTATATCCCCAGTGGGTGGCAAATATCGTCCATGTCATCAAGAAGGATGAAAAGGTACATATTTGCATCGATTTCAGGGATCTGAACAAAGCATGTCCCAATGATGACTTTTCGCTGCCTCACATAGATGTTTTGGTGGATAATACCGTTGGCTATGAAGCTCTATCATTCATGGATGGTTATTCAGGATACAACCAAATCCGTCTCGCTCCCGAAGATCAAGAGAAAACCTCCTTCACCACGTCCTGGGGCACGTACTGTTACGTGGTTATGCCATTCGGTTTAAAGAACGCAGGTGCCACCTATCAAAGGGCGATGATGGCCATATTCCACGATATGATGCATGTCTATATGGAAGCTTACGTGGATGACATCTTGGTGAAGTTGAGAACTAAGGAGGAACACCCCGCTATTTTAGCTAAGGTGTTGCAGAGAGCTAGGGAGTACAAGCTAAAAATGAATCTGAAGAAATGTGTTTTTGGAGTCTCTTCAGGGAAATTGCTAGGCTTTATAGTTAGCAAACTGGGGATCCAGGTTGATCCTAATAAAGCAAGCAGCAACACAATATATATATATATATATATCCATAAAACGATACAAGATCATGAAATGTACTAAGTTACTAACGCACTTCTTTACGTACTCTCCCACATGTAGTGATCAGGATTATGCAAATTAATTATGGTGGGCACCTGACGCTTGTGAATAATAGTATCTCCAATCTCCTAAGGGATCATGGATATGAATCTGATCAGTGACCATCAGCTAGAAGGAGCGCCGACCTTCTTTGCCATTCACAAAAGTTAGGCATACAATAACAAAGCCTAACAGCAGGAACATGCTAGTACTGAAATGACCCATGTTGGACGTTGACAAACTTCAGAGCTTTCGCAGCTGTGTTACATTTAATTATTCATAAAGGAAGAGAAGTATCTAACTCAGCCAATCTGTTAGGCATGTGGCGGGAGCACATGGGGGTAAGCAAGGACCCTCTGTCCAATCCTCCATCTGAATCTCTAACTAGCATAATTCAACAGGATATAGTCTGAACCACACGCAGCTAATTAACACCAACGTAATGCTACTTTGTGGATATCAAATAATGGAACATAATGAGGTAACAATACACAGTATTATTCACACATTTACAACATCAACTATCCGCTCAAGATATCTCTCTAGTTATGTATATATGGTGACTAGCTGTCGTACCCCAACACATAGTCTTGAAACATCGTCTCAGGGTGGACAACCGAGATCGAGCCCCAAGAACTGGTGGACGTCTTCTCCTCAAAATTACAGTTGTCCGGCCACCAAGCTGTGCCCTCTTTTATGCCGTCCAGTTCTCTAAAACAGTCAAGATCTCTCAGCGGCTGGTCTGCAGCACGCCCTTCAAAGCACCCATCCTTCCCATAGAGCAGATCATTTAGTTCTGTCTGAAACCCTGAATTGAAGCTCGCATTAGGTTGTTCCATGCTGAAAGTCATAGAGCTGGAAGACGGCGAGAAACCATTTAGCGATGAAGTGCTCTCGGGGTCTCCTAGAATGCTACGGGCAGTCATGCACTGGGAGAGCACTACAGGATCATTTGTGAATGCTACCACCCCCTGAGATGGTTCGATTGTAGCACTCGCCTCTGGAGCTTGTTGCACCGTCGTACCTGTGGTGATGGCGCCATGTTGGCCTTGGACCATTCGGTCGCCGAGAGGATGATACCTAGGCCACAGTGCTGGGTTGTTGAAGAAAGAGAATGAGTTGTGCAGGCCCCCTAGTTGCATGTGGAGCTGCAGCCTCTCTAGGGCTGAGGCGCTTAGGCCTGGTGATGAACCCTCGCAATTCATTTCATTTGCAAGCTCTTTGGATTCTTCGTCCAAGGGTGAGAGGCTACGGTTCTGTGCCTCTTTACGCCTTCCGAGCAGTTTTTTCTTCAGCCTGGTGTTCCAATAGTTCTTGATGTCGTTGTCCGTTCTTCCAGGCAATTGAGCTGCAATTATTGACCATCTGCGAGATGTGAATGCCGATTAGTTTCTGAGGTCACTGATGGCTTTAGCTTTGACATCAAGGGAGATGTTTAGATGAAAGGATCATGCATGTCTGTGTGAAAAATTCGGACAGAGGACGAGCGATATGTACCTGCTCCCAATGCTAATGTAAAGGCTACATATGATGTTGTCCTCTTCTTCTGAGAAGCCACCATGTTTGATATTGGGTCTCAGATAGTTCAGCCATCTTAGCCTGCAGCTCTTCCCGCATCTCTTTAGCCCTACATATCGATCAATGGAGACAGAAGATAAGAAACATACGAAAAAGATACTTCTGTAGCTTGGTAATCGTTTCTGACTCTCGATTATTATATTATGCAATGGTATTTTTTTTTCTTTTATGAAAAATTAATGCAAACACCTAGACATTTGCCTCCGGCTGAGGAAGTGCAAGATGAAGAAGTGTTCCTTTGGAACCCTCCTCACTGCAAGGGTAAGGGGAAGGTCCCGCACTCCCCTGAAGGGTCGACCCTGAATGGCCACAGTAATGGGGCGCCCTCGCCCCCACCTGTCCGTGAAGCAAAGAGCGGTGATACAAGTCGTGCTCCAGGTTTCCCTAGATACGACCCTGTCATGTTTGCCCTGTATCATCGGCAACAATGGGAGATCGAGATGCTAAAGGCGCGGCTGGCCGAAATAACTGCACTTGTGTCCGACTTGACTAAGGGCGCTTCCCATCCTTGAGATGAAGGCACACTTCGGTCCCTGAACACAAGGCCCGACACCTCATTGCATTTGAAGAGGGAGGCGAGGAATGTAGCCGGCTCCTCAGCCAGACGACCGACTGAATGAAGCCTTACACTATAGGAGAAGCTGCAGAAGTCCTACTCCTTCCCAAGGGATAAGACTCGAGGGATCTTTGACTGGGCCTGCCGCTACGACAAAGTTTCCCTCCCGAAGTCCAAGAGGCCCCAAGATGACCGAAGAAGCGGCGACCCCTTGTTCTGCCCCTATCACCAAATATTGGGCCACCCTATTGAAGAATGTTACATCTTCAAAGATATTGCTCAAGATCTGATTGACAGAGATGAGCTCAGAATGTGACACTATGTGGTGGCCCCGCCACGTCCCCATGTGACAGGCAGCCCCAAAAGGGGGATCTACACAATATCAGTTTAACACCAGACCCTTGAAGATGCAGTTGAGAAGGAGCAACCTTGGCCAATGGCGGTAGAGCAGCCCCAAGCGCGGCAAGCAATCACCTCGGCTCCCGTACAAGCTATCTACGATGACTACCAAGAAGATCCCAGAGCAGTCCTGTGCCTTTCCGTGCAAGGGAGCCCCTCAAGGCCGCGGACAGCAAACCAAGGGGGGCGCGAAGCAAGCACTGCCCCAGTACCTAGCGAGGTGGAACAAGAAGATGCATACAACGTCCTTGAAGCCGAGGATGGCGAAGATTAAGATTTCGTCGACCTAATGCCGGCACCCCCAAAAATTAAAGATGGCGACCAGGCTACCGTCGATGAGATTGAAATTAACCTTGGCACGAAAAGTGACCCCAGGCTAACCTTTCTGAGTGCCCTCATACCTCCACAGGAGAGGGAGCAATATGTGATGTTGCTGCAAGAGTTCTTAGACTGCTTTGCCTGGAACTACAAAGAAATGCCTGGCCTCAGCCCCAACGTGACTCAGTACATTCTGGCTATTGATCCCAAGGTGGAGCCGGTGAAGTAGTCCCCCTGGCGCATGAGACAGAAACTAATAAATCAAATCTGCAAAGAGGTCGATAATCTCATAGATGTCAACTTTGTAGTTGAGAGCCAATACACTACCTGGTTGGCCAACATTGTGCCAGTGAAAAATAAGAACAGACAGATCATGATCTGCGTGGATTTTCGTGACTTGAATAAAGCCTGCTCGAAGGATGACTTCCCGGTGCCCATCACCGAAGTGATGATTGATGCAACTACTGGCCATGAGGCCCTATCCTTTATAGATGGATCGTTCGGCTATAACCAAATCTGGATAGTGGAGCACGACCGAATTCACATAGCCTTCTGGTCACCCAAAGGGATATTCCACTACAAAAGGATGCCCTTCGACCTCAAGAATGCTGGCGCCACATACCAGCGGGCGATGACCAAGATATTCAACGAGCTACTATATAGCAAAGTCGAGTGCTACATTGATGACCTGGTCGTCAAGACAAAGAAGAGGGGAGATCATCCGAGCGACCTCAGAATCATCTTCGAGAGGCTCCGACAGTACGAGCTGAAAATGAACCCGATGTGAATGAGCGGCCCTTGGGTCGGGGCACACTCAGGAACAAGATAGGAGGTCTCTTCAACAGAGATGAGAGAAGTGGACTGGGGAGTTTGAAAATTGACATTTTTTTTTGTTTTCAATAATAGCGAAATAGTGAGAGGGAGGAGTAGAAGATGATGGGGGTGAGATGGAAAGATCCGAGAATTCCTGGATAAGTGATTGGCTGAGTGATCGCCCACGAGGGGGCAAGATGAAAAGCTGAGAAAATTGCTCAATGACTAGAGGAGGAATTGATGGATCTTGTAGGAAATTAGGGGATAGAGAGATCAAGACCGCAGGTGGTCTGGGAATGCTAGCTAGAAGAAATCTGGAGCACATGAAAGTAATCAATGATGGACGGACAAAATCAAGGAGGAAGAGGCCAGCCCACAGCCTGTCTATGGTGAAGCCTTCTTCAAATGCACATCCAGCTCCCCGGTGTCAGTGTAATTGCTTAGCAGCTGCCTTTTATCAATGATGACTATCGACTTTTCTATCATATCATGGATGAGTGGCGGCCATTCTGGATCCGTGGGCATAAACAAATGACTCAGAGCAATAGTAATGTCATTCATGTCAAACCATCTATACCAATCACACTCCAGATCATCTATTTTCTTTCTTTTCTTCTGCCTCAAAGACTCCAAGGCTTTATAAGTGACCAGCGGGGCTATGTGGCGAGCAAACTGACATGCATGCACATCTTGATTGTCTAGAACTGAAGTAACTAAAGTAGTCTGCTCCCTAATCTGTTCAGTGGGTCCCTTCACAAAGTGAGTGTAAAGAGACCATGTGAGTGGCCGTCTATCCATCTTGAGAGTGGACTTCATGGTGGTCCACGGCTCTTCTTCATTTTCAACTGTTTCTTTTTTACTTGGCCCCTTGTATCCCAAACTGCCTCAGGGAATGAGCTTGTGATTCTTGACAGGCTTTACTCTGCCATGGAGGTCAGCCCCGAGGCCCTTCCCAGACCTGTACCCCATTCTCATCATGATGTTCCAGCCCAGGATATTCACTATGTGCTTCTTTTTCTTCCCCTTTTGAGGTAGGGATGACGCCAATGTTGTTAAGGAGACTGTACCTTGTGGCTTCAATATGTCATGCCATGGATCGGCAAGGTCTAGTATAGATAATAAAGGCATATTGGCTGGCTAAATAGAGGGCACTGATGTAGCCGGAAGAATGTCCACCGTCGGTAGAATGGGCATGCTGGTGACCTTGATGACGTGCCCCTTGTGTGGAAATTTTATGCATTGGTGATTTGTAGAGGGGACGGCATCAAGTGCCTGAACGTACGGGCATCCCAAGATAGCATTAAAAGTAGGGTCCATGTCTAGAATGTGGAAATTAACTATAACAGATGAAGGACCCAATCCCACTTCCAAAGTAACCATCCCCATAGGCGACTTCTTTGTATTATCATAAGCCGTCACTATGATGGGTGAGGCCTGAATCTCAATCTCTAGAATGTTGCACTTCTTCAAGGTGCTCGGTGACAGAACATTGATGGATGCGCCAGTGTCCACAAAACACTAGCTGGCAGCTACTTTATTAATGTCCACGGTGATACATAAAGTAAATTTTCTTGCTAGATTCGGAGCTAACTCATATTCATAAAAGACATTTGTGGGTTGATCCCCTATTTATGTCAGGACTAATGTAATCTGTTTAGCTGGGATGTCCTCATTGACCATAACCTTCTGTAGCTATTACTTGAGAGCTTCTTGATGAGTTGGTGACCTTCTTATCAGTTCCAAAATGAAAATCCTTGCCGGGATTTTATCTAAGTGTTTCAACAAATCATATTGAGCCCTCGGTATGGACTCCGACTTTTGTGATTCCTCGGGAGAGTGACTTTGTTATATTGAGTGGCCTATTCAAATAGGGCCCGAGTCCTCTCCTTAAGGAAGGAGTACAACTTTTTCATTTTGACCCACAAGGACAGGCCTTCTTGTTGTTCATCAGGCTCAGCAAGGGGAGGGTTGACAACCCTTTTATCTTTATTTTTCTGCAGCGTGAATGCCTTGAAATCAATCGTATGAACTTCCTTTGGCACTGGCCATCTATCAGTAGATTTGGCCCTCTGGCTTGTAGTAGTGGGAGCAGAGGAACCACTAGAGAGGAAGGCCTCGATCTCGCCCACCACATTGTTTAGCTGGTCAAAAGACCTAATCTCAACCCCGATCATCTTCTCGAGAATCTCACGCCTCAGGTTCTGTTTGCAGATTTGAATTGCATCTTCTTGATGTGGCAAGCACCAACATCTCATGTCGAGATTCTGCCATCTTTTAATATAGTCCAAAGCTATCTTGTCACTCTTCTGCTTTGAGGCATAAAGCTCAGCGACAGACACTTCTCTTTCGGCAATGTAGAACTGCTCTCGAAATTGCCGCTGCATGTCCGACCAATCATTGATTGCTCTAGCTGGCAAGTTTGAATACCATTCAAAAGTGAGTCCCGTCAGCGAGGACCCGAAGAATTTTAACCGGTAGGACTCATTGGTCGCCAAATCGTCCATTATGTTTGTGTAGTAGACTATGTGATCCTTCGGCGAACTATGTCCATTGAATTTATCAAACTTCGGCGGCTTGTTGATGTCGGGAGGTAGCCTTTTGGCACCATGGTGGACTGGTTACGACACCATGTATACATCGAACGAGCCATAATCTTCACCGCCTCGATTTGCCAGCTTCTTTTTGATTATCTGCTCTATCATTATTTTATTCATTATTGTCAGGTCAACCAGCCTTGGACAGAATTGAGCTTGTAGCATCTGCGGTGACATCGGCACCATTGGTTGAGGTATAGTAGAAGTCCCCTGATGTTGAGAGGCAGGCTACGGTATCGGGGTTCTGCCCCCAGTATAATCAGATGCCGACTGAGAGGTTGTTCTTGGAGGAAAAGCTTCCAATTCATTAGCACCTCACTGTGAGGTTTCAAGAAGGGCCTCGACCTGCTTTGAGGCCGACGCATGCATACTCAGCTCATTGAGTTGCCTCTTCAACGTTTCAACTTCCTGCTGGTATTTATGCATCATCATCATCATCATAGCTAGATCGGGCGCAGAGACACTAGAAACATGTCCTCGCCCTTCCAATGGAGAATCTAGAGCAGGTGCTGGTCCCTCGCCGTCATCTTCGATAGTGATCACAATCACAGTTATCGTGATCAGATCCACACTAATTTCTTCGGGGCGAGCTTGTGCTATCTTAGTTGTAGCCTCTGTAGAGGAAGTCCTATAGTGGCCCGTCACTCCAACCATGTTGCAAGAGAAGGCTTCGAGGCTTCCATTCTTCTTTATTCTTCTTGTTGGCCCAGTTGGTGAGCAGATAAGAAGGGGGGGTTGAATTATCCCCCAAATGATATGGCAAATTTAAAATTTTCTTTGCAGAGTGAGCAAGTTTAACGAGATTGATGAAAATAAACTAGATAAAGTAGACTAAGTTCTCTCAATCTCACTGAACTCACTCGATCATATAAACGGATTAAGCAATGAAACACATAACCACAATGCAAATCACAAGACACTGGGATTTTTAAGGTGGTTTGAGACCACAACGGGCTCCCTATGTCTACCCCTCACCAAAACCCGGTGAGGCTTCACTCGCTGGAAAATCAGCATGGGGATTGGTGCGGACACCCGAGCACTTGACCGGTCCGGGCCGGTGAGCCACCGGTACCGTACGCGGAGCACCACGCGAGCATTTCTTGTTTTTAATCCCATGTATCTTTTGCATATCATTTCCTCCTTACCCTCTTAACCCAAAAGGGGTTTAAACACCACCAACTAGGTGCATGTTTGTTCATGTTTTCATCGTTATTACAAGAGATTGATACTACGCTACCTTCCTTCTAATTCACTTTATGTTTGCTTCATTTTTGCAAGGGTAACCAAGGAGAGCCCCCTTCATCGGTCGGCTGAAGGAAGAGGAAGAGAAGAGCCACACAATGTCCTGCTTCTCTCATTTCGGGGTCCCGCGACCCCTGGCGATCACACATTCCCCACATACGCACTCCGCATGATTTTTCGTTTACTTTCTGCATTATTCCTATCTATTATCTCGAGGCCCGCGGCGAGTCATTTCCCACTATAGCCGTTTAAATGCTGCATTACTTCGTACCTCGAGACCCGCGGTGAGTCACTTCCCGCTATGGCCGTTTAAATTCTATATTACTTCGTACCTTGAGGCCCGCGACAAGTCACTTCCCACTATGACTGTTTAAATTCTACAGTACTTTGTACCTCGAGGCCCGCGGCGTGTCGCTTCCCGTAATGGCCATTTCAATGCTCCCCTTTAATTTCAGTCGTTTCCCTTTCCCCATTTAATTTCTACATTTTTATTTGCACTTTCATGCAACACCCCGCAGAGGAGCAATCTCCCGTGGGGGCCTATTTCAGTGTTTTATTTTTATAAGCAGAATCATTACAGGGCAATTTCGTCGGAGCAAAATAAACACTGTAAGCACTTCCAATACCCCGTAGAGGAGCAATCTCCCGCGGGGGTCAGTTCTGTCGCTTTATTTAATCCATGTTGCAATTCGCCACAGTAACACGGGCTGGTTCACTACAACCCCTCCCGGGAAACCCAGCGTGACGTCGCTCACAATAGGGATTGATCAAATGGCAACAATAAGGAGGGATATTAAAGAGGTTTCTATTTATCTCCTTATGGATGAAGACCCTGGACAGTTCTTCCTTGAAGCTCTCAACGGTGGGAGGTTGATGTAGCAGGGTTCCACCTAGTCCGGACTCCCTCTTCTTCACTTGCTCTTCTTTTCTCTCGTCCCCTTGCTGAACCAGCTGCAGGTATCACTTCAAGATGCTAGATGATGCCATCTCCATGTCTTTTATCATCTTCAGCATACCAGGTGAGGAGGAGGAGCTGTCGCTACTGCGCTCATCCTGCAAAAGCCCAAAAGCAAATCAAATTGAAAACCCCTTTTTCACCTCTTTGAAATGACCCTATCTCAAACCTTATATAGCCCAATGAATGAAGGGCCACGTGGAGGGAACATTCTCCCTTAGACCAACCACAGAGGGGCACAAAAAGAATGGAAACCAATTAGGGCAAAAGTCTCGCACGAGGAACGCGGATGTCGGAAAGTGTTGACTCCTTAAGTCGACACTTTCCACCTGTGGCGTTTAGAAATGCCCAGACAGAACATGTGGAAATAAATGTTGACTCAAGGAGTCGACATTTATACCCTGGGCGTCTGAGAACTGTCCAGACAGAAGAGTTGAAAACAAATGTTGACTCAAGGAGTCGACATTTGTTTTTAGTCTTCTTAAGGATAACAAGCCGAGCTAAGGCCCACAGGACAAAGTGTCGAATCCTTGAGTCGACACTTTTACCTGATGGATTTAAAAATAAAGAAGGCTCAAGGGGGATAACTGCTAATCATGAAACTAAGTGGGTTACAAGATTAATAGGAATGCTAAGTATTACTTACCCCCAATCCACAGGCAAATCAACAGTAATTAAGCACAAATGTTACCTTTGCATTATGTATCCTTTAGGACACCATCCCAGTTCAGCTGAATACTAGGAGTCAGTCCACCCAACCACCCCCACAACCTCCCCTCGGCATCGCCGAGTCACCCACGGGTTCGGGAGAGTGCCGTGTGAGTTGGCCGCCATCATTGGCCCATTCGGATTGCTTGAGTGCTTGCTTGCTTACGTCTTAGGTTGTGTCACATCAGAAGGCCTCCACATATGAAGCTTTTGCTGCCACTGTTACTTTCACGGAAAAGGACATGTTGTTGTCTCCTCCATACCACAACTGCCCTCTCTACATGAAGGGAAAAATCAATAGGCATGAGGTAAACTGGATCCTGGTGGATGCCAGTGCCACTGTCAACATCATGCCGCTGAAAACATTCAAGACTCTATATCTGACCCCATACCTTCAAAAGGTCCAACTGGTCAAGATATCTGGCTTTAATCAGGACACTGAAGATGTCCTCGGCCGGGTAGATGTTGACCTAGAGCTCAATGACTTCGCCTCTAAGGTGACATTTTACATCATTGACGCCAACACATCCTACAAAGTACTATTGGGTAGGCCCTGGTTGCATGAAAATTGGGTTGTCCCATCAACCCTCCACCAATGCACAAATATGCAATGGATAGAGAATAGTACACGGTCTTTGCAGACTTGTCCCCATTCACCCCAATGGAGTGCAATCTTGTCGATGTTGCACTTTACTTCGGGGGATCCAGTGCATACCCCGTGGTCAAAAGTAAAAGCAATGGCTAGCTCTCAGAGGAGGAGGAGAATGATCTCTTCTCCATTGATGAAGAAAAGGCCAAGCTTCATCAGTTGCGCCTCTGTTCAAAGTCAACTCCAAATCACCCCGAGAGGTGTAAGATTGACTTTGAGGCTAATATTATTAGTCGAGCCATCGACAAAAGCATATGCTTGCCACCAGACTGCATCCAGCTCTCATGTGCATCAGAAGAGCACAAGGTTGTGTGGCTCACGACATTCGTCATCACCTACAAGCGACGGCTCAGAAGCAAGAAGAAGGCCAACAGGGATAAGCCCATTATCTTCTACAAGGGGGACATGACCCCTCAAGCCCCACCAGAAGATGACTTCAGTTGGTCCAAGTAAGTTGACAACACCCCTAAAGTGGTCCAAGTGATGGATGAGTTGCCGCCACATATCCTGGAGATGTGCCTAAAGCAGGATATTCCCTAATGGCAAGACTCCTCAAGGCATGAATATTTTCACCATTTGTGGACCCCCTCCCAGGTCTGGGGTAACCCCCATTCTCCTGCAAAGATACCAGGGGACTCGGCTATGACCAAGACCTGGACCTCTACATCTAGCATGCAGTCAACGTCATAGGCCCAATGCAACTAGTCAGTGACTAGGCGAATGTCGATACAAAGTTTGACAGCTCCAGGGATGAAGAGGAGGAGATCCAAATCTCACTCCCCGCTAGGGCCAGTACCCCATCTCAGGCAGTCAAAGAGTCTTCGCCACTCTCCTGCGAAGACGTTAGAGCTGAAGAAGCTCCCTGTGTTTCCCCGCTCCCTAGAGAATCCAGCTCGGCAAACTTTCTCAATGAGGGAGACCCCCAGGACAATGGCCATGAAGTGTTGTCTACTTTAACAAGCAACCCTAAGGAAGCTTCGATGGCACCAGTCGGTAACTATCGGTCAGACCCCTGCGGGTCAGAACAGTCCTTCCCAGAACTTAGTAACAACAATCCCCCAGCTCCATCAGTGTCAATTAGTGGCTTCGAAGACCAAGAAGTACACAAAGCTGACATTAACAATGAAGACTTCATCGACTTCCAACCTGCTCCTCCTGAGCTAGAGGACGATGGCCAGGCAACCGTTGGCAAACTTGTTGAAATCTACTTGAGTGGAGATGAAGCCCACCAGCCAACCTTTGTCAATGCTCTGCTCACCGAAGCAGAAAGGCAAGACTACAAGCAACTCCTGCTCGAGTACAAGGACTGCTTCACCTGGACATACAAGGAGATGCCAAGGCTAGACCCCTTCATAGCGGAGCATGAGCTAGCCATTTCTCCATCAGCAACCCCAGTCAAACAGCCACAGCGGCACATGCGCCATGAGCTGGAACTTTAAGTCTTGGCCAAAGTCAACAAAATGGCAGAGGTTGACATCATCGAGCTGTGTATCTATTCAATCTGGCTCGGCAATATCATCCCAGTAAAGAATAAAAATGGTTAAGTCCACATTTGCATCGACTTCTGGGACCTCAACAAAGCATGTCCTAAGGATGACTTCCCAGTCTTGATCATAGAAACCATGGTCGATATGACCGCAAGACATAAAGCCTTGCCTTTTATGGAAGGGTGGTCCGGTTACAACCAAATCCAGATGTCCCTCAAAGACAAGAGTCACACAGCTTTCTGGTCCCCCAAAGGGATCTTTAACTACAAGCATATGCCCTTTGGTTTGAAGAACGTCGGCGCTACTTACTAGAGAGCCATGACTAAAATATTTGATGAGATGCTACACAACATTGTCGAGTGTTACGTCGATGATCTCATCGTCAAGACAAAGAGGCGGGGAGACCATCTTCATGATTTGGGCCAGGTCTTCAATTGACTCTGGCAATATGGGCTCAAGATGAACCCTATGAAATGCGCCTTCGGCATATCCAGCGAAAAGTTTCTCGATTTCATTGTTAGATACTGAGGAATTGAGGTGGACCCCAGCAAGATAAAAGTGATCCGGGAGCTTCCACCACCCAAGAACCTCACCGAGCTCAGCTCCTTCCAAGGAAGCTTGGCCTACATTTGGAGGTTCATCTCTAACCTTTCTGGTCGATGCGCACCTTTCAACAAGCTTATGAATAAAGACACCCCATTTATATGGGACCCAAAATGCCAGGCTACTTTCGAGTAAATCAAGGAGTATCTCCTTACTCTCCCAGTCCTGGGGGCACCAGTCAAGGGCAAACCCCTTTTACTCTACATCGCCGCCAAAGATGCTTCATTAGGAGCCCTATTGGCCTAAATTAATGAGGAGGGCAGAGAGCAGCCGCTCTACTACCTCAGCTGAAAATTGATCGGTGCTGAGTACCGCTACTCCCCCATGGAGAAAGCCTGCTTGGCATTGGTATTCGTCGTCAAGAAGCTGCGGCATCACCTCCTATCTCTTCGGGTCGAGCTCATATCCAAGCATGACCCCCTCTAGTATCTCCTCAAGTAGCCCATCCTCTTAGGTCGATCGGGAAAATGGGCTCTTCTGCTAATGGAGTACGATATTACGTACATCCCTAGGAAAGCAATCAAGGGACAGGACATGGCTGAATTCTTGGCAGCCCATCCAGTACCAAACCATTCACCTCTCAACGCGGAGCTCCCTAATGAGGAGTCCCTTTCTTTCCAATCATGAGTGCCAGTTAAACAGACTGGAGATGTCTTGTATTACCAGCAGCAAGACGTCCATACAGTCAATGTACCCTGTTCGGAGCTCTAGTTCGATGGCGCTTCCCAGGGGATTATCTGGAACAATCAAAATTCATCTGCTTTGGCAGGTGACGGTATTGTTTTTCTGACTCCTCAGGGCAGAGTTTTCTATAACTCTTGCGCCCTCATGAAATCCCTAACCAATAATGAAGCTGGGTATGAAGCTCTAATCATCAGGCTTCAGATGGCTCTCGACATGGCCGTCAAGTGCCTTAAAGCTTACGGGGACTCCCAACTTGTAGTCTGACAAGTCCTTGACATCTACGATGTATGGAAGAAGGAGTTAGCTCCATACCACACCGCCATCACCAGACTAATCCAGAAGTTTTATTTCTTTGAAATAGATCATGTTCCTAGAAGCAACAATGCCCAGCCAGATGCGCTGGCAAAATTGACTGCGGCCATTAAGCTCCCGTTTGAGGGCAAGGTCGACATCACTGTCAAGCATAGAAGACTAATGCCAAGTTCACTCGAAGGTAACTCTGGTCTCACTGTCTATGAGGTCCATGACCTCAACCAAAGCACTCTTCTAGAAGAAGAAGAAGATTGGCATGAGCCTATCATCAAATTCAAGAAAGGGTGGCTCCCGCCTGATCGAGCTCAAAGGGTTCAGCTACTCCACCAGGCAAGTCATATGAGTTGATCAGCGAATCTTTATATAGACTTGTCAACGAGAAGGACAAGTCAATTCTTTTGAGATGTGTCTCCCCAGCTGAAGCCCAAGTCATCATGCATGAAGCCCATTCGGGATTATGTGGTGGTCACTAGGCCGGTGTTGTGTCCCTGTGGTTTTGATGATGCAAAACACTATGACTCATCTTGAGTCTGCATGATGATGTTGTATGTGTTGATGTTGCATTAGTGCATTTGATGGGGACATCACTTACCCCTTCACATTTCTCCGAGGGTCCTACTGCTCGCCATTTTGTTCACCATGATTTTCTGAGTCTGGCTATGTAATTTTCACATTTTTTCTTGAGTCTTACCTATGTAATTTCTCCTCTCTCTCTCTCTCTCTCTCTCTCTCTCTCTCTCTCTCTCTCTCTCTCTCTCTCTCTCTCTTTGTGTGTGTGTGTGGTTAACTTAAGGTTAACTCTGACTAATTAATTTTGAGGTTTGATTGGGGGCCAATATTAATCTGATTTTCTGTTAGGCTAACCACAGGATAATCTCGGGTTTCAAATCCCACCTCGCGAGGTGAGTTACGTCTGTCCCGACGTCACGTTCTCATGTCTGTCCTAGCACTTCGGAAGCCGAATCATGTCGGGCCTCGCAAAGCTCGTCTTCCCTCCTACGAAACCCTTCTTCCGGAGCTGCTCAACCCTCATCTCACCATAGATCTCATGGCTCTCCTCTCCATCCTTTCTCACGTAGGTATTGTACCTCTCGATTCCTCCATCGTCCGGCCTATGACCACTCCCTGTGCTGTGATTTTTCTCATAAACGTTCTCATTTGTCCTCACTCGTCCCTCACATCTCTACGAGCAGTGATGCCTTCCGGTGGTCGTCATTCTGAAGTGCGAAATGGGAGAGAATCTTACAGCTTTTGCAGTGTGCCATCCATTCCGCTAGCTATGCATAGGTTATGCAGTCCACTCCTTTCTCGTGAGTGAACAGTTAAAATTTTTTCCTTTAAAACACATCCACGATCGCCCTCGCCCCTTTCTCCGTTACTCTTGACTTTGTCTTCTCGATCCCTCCCTATTCTCTCTTCACCTACCGTGGTTGATTTTTGGTGACGGTAGTGGTACGATCATTATCTCTGGCGATCGCCGCCCCTTACTGTTTGTGTGCCAATCGGTGGTGCTCGAATTGGTATGCCGGATTCGTCTGTGCTGTCATTGCTATCAACGTTCACTGTTAACCCTAAGATTTTTCCTCTCCCTGTTGCCCCAAAAAATTGGTACATATTTAGTATTCATCTTTCATGTGTAATCACAGATCAAGAGCACTCATTTGCCATGTGAGATATGTGTGCCTTGTTCTTTTTATCCATATTTTTAATACCCGACTCTGCTTACATTTTCTACGTATATTTATTTCTGGACATTATTATTCTTACTACTATTCAACTTTAAACACTAATTTTTATGTTATTGTCATTTTCATGTTCATGCAATGCTTGAAAAGTTTTAAAAAGAGATTGACATTGTAGATGGTACAGATATATTGTAGTTTCACTCTTATCTCAGGATTTATAAATACACATTTATTCAAAGTCAGGTAATTTTTACTGTAGAAATAGCCACCGTCAACAAAATAACCCTGCAAGTCATTATATTTATATTGGAAAGTGCAAGATATAACATATAATTTAATTCTTTATTTGGCATTTGTTTTGATATCTATTAAATTCATCCTGTGACATTTATATCATGTTTCCATGTCTTCCATGGCAATGCTACTGCTGACATCTTAGGGACACTGCTATCTGATGTGTCTTTCTCGGCCACTTGGATGGTTCATATCCTAGGGGGGTCATCTCATATGACTTGTTATAAACCTATATAACATCCCTGTCTCTTGTCTATGTGTTTTGTTAACGTATGGTCAATCACTCATTTGCATTTCAAGGTTTAATTTTCTTACCACCAACGCTTGTGACCAAAATGCCATTAATAAATATTTCAACACATGTTTTTGATGTTATCTGTCTTGTATTTTGAGACTTGTACATTCCCTACAGAATTCACTGTATGTGACATTTATAATGTTTCCATGTCTTCCATATCAGGTCTACTATTGGCATCTAACTTGTCGCTGTCTGATGTGTTTTTCTCGACCACTTGGATGGTTCATATGCTAGGTGCGTCATCTCATATGACTTGTCCACGTAGTATAACATCCCTTTCTCTTGTTCCATTCATCTTGCACCCTCACACATGAAAACACTCGAAAATCCTATGCACCTGTAGCGGCCGTGTATTTGACTAATAGAAGGACACCATATAGTTTCATGAGAATGAGCACAAAAAACCCCCCAAAAGAAAAAAGAGCCTATTATAGTTTTGGGTGACACGCCTGTTAAAAAAATTGCAAAACGACTGATAGAAAGACCACATAGTCTCAAGAGAATAAGCACAAAAAACTAAAAAAAAGCCTATTATAGTTTTGGGTGACACGTCTCTTAAAGAATTACAAAACAAAAAGAGGAAGAAAGGACTTCATGTTCAATTGAACACGTACAGCTCGATCAATAGAAGGGAGGTGTTTTTTTTTTTTTATCGATCATCCACGCATATACATGAATGTTGCGTTATTGTCTTAAATGGTATTAATTAGCTGAGCTCAGTCCATTTTATTAAGGTTAGATGACACGAATACTAGCTCTAAAGTATTATGTATGTTAGAAATTAAAGGTCTACGCAGGAAAGTGAATTTAGGTTCCTTTGTGATTGATAGGTCCCCATAAAGGTCATGAGAAGCTCATACGAACCAGAGTGGGTATTGAACTACTCTAAAAATAAAAAAAAACTTATAAAATTGTATGTAGCAGATGTGAAGACATTGAGGTAGATGCATGTCTGGAAAGATAGCATTGAAAATATTCAAAATGAATATAAATGTAGAGAGTAGGTGTTGTCCCGAGGTATTCAATTTCGGCACCACGGAGGATGGACCTTGTTGAGTGGGTCGACCGGTATATATCCCGTCTCATGGTAGAGTGGTCTTAGGTTTGATTCTCAAGTTAGACTTATTTGGAGGGATGTAAGTTCGAAGTTTGCTAATCTTAGAGAAAAAAAGAACACATTGAGTTGGGCGTCTATTGAGTTTGAACTCAAGTCTCTCACGTTTCGTGTAGGTCTGAATATTATTGCGTAAGATTACTCATTGTCAAAAGTAAAAAAAAAAAGATCACAATTTTCAGTGTCTACCTTGATAGTAGACAAAAAAAGGTGGGCTAGCATGACTATTGATGGACATGGACATTGGGTGACCGTTGAAATTTGAAATGACGAATGTGAGATTAGGCTGATCATAATGCTTTGATGGACATGCACCTTGCATGACTATTGAAATTTGGAATTATGAATGTGTTGTTAAATGGCATGATATATAAAAACCTTTAAACATACGTCACAAAACCGTGGTCGTTGCCTTGCAACGTTCACTTGTGAACGTTTGACTGGCTCGTGGGTGAGGTGGCAACCACGGGAGGCTGCTGAGACGCGTGGTGGAGCGAGGAATGGCGTGGTTTGGGCGCGATCCCGAATGGCAGATTCGAAGTTGGCGGTTCGATTCGCGACGGCGTTTCAGCACGGATTAGTGGCTCGTGGCGCTCGGTTTCATCGGTGGAGGTAGGGAGACGGATCCTCATCTCGTTCCGCACATTTTCCCTATCTCTGTGTACATTTTTGTGGCCGATCGGGGGAGATCGGGCCAGTTTAGCGTAAAGCGTAATTTTTGAGGTTTGTAGGGTTCGCCGAAAAATGACAACCATTTGTGATGTAGTTAGTGTCAAACTGACTGCTGAGATGTCAGGATCCCAACCTCACCAGTTTCGTGTCAATTGGTCATCATTTGGGGCCGATAGTGATGTGACACGACCTTGGACCTACTAGCAAGCACGATTCGCAACTCAAACGGGCTGTAATTGGCGGCCGACTCACCCGACGCTCACCCCGAACCCGTGGGTAACTTGGTGATGCCGAGTGGAGGATGTGAGGGCTGGTCCCTTGCTGGTAGAGGGCCAGCAAGGCCAGAGGGTCTCCCAAAGGCGGGCTAGAAATAGTATAGGTAGCATCTTTTTTCTTATCAGGACGAGGCAGTGTCTTCAAGGTGCCGGGCTGTAGTGGCCCCTTCACAAAGTGTTAATGATAATCCCAGGTCAATGGCCCTGAGTCTCCCAGAACTGATAATGAGGACTCCTGGTATTAGAGGTCCCTTCTGTTAATTTTTCTGCCCCTAGGAATCGGCTTAGTTCGCCCCTACACCTGAGCACCGAGACCCATACCCGACTGGAGCCCAGTTTTAATATCATATTCTAGCCCTTAGGATCCCTCATCTTGGGCTTCACCTTGACGCTGACTGGTGCGATGGCGGGCTTGCGTGGTGCATAGGCCCATGAAAAATTAAGGTCCATCACCGAAATAACTAGCTTGCTGCTAGGCCAGAGGGTTGGCAATATTTTGTTGGAAATGGCTTCCACCGTCTAAATTGTGGATATGCTCTTGACTTTCACCACCCACCCTTGAAAAGGGAATTTAAAACATTGGTGGGCGGTAGACGACACAACATGGAGGTTGTCAATCCATGGATGACCCAAAATAGCTTTGAACATCAGGTCAATGTCCAAGATAAAATTCAACGGGCATTGTCAGAGGCCCGAGCTCAGCTTGAACAGTTACCACCCCATGGCATGCCCGTCTCGAATTGTCATAAGCTACAATGGTAGTTGGGGTCAGTCTCAACAAATCTTCAGAAATATTACAGGCGCGTATGGTGCTAAGGGGACAAACATTAATGGAGGCTTCTGTGTCCACCAAAGCCGTGTCAATAGCCACATTATTTAAGGTGATGGAAATACAGAGTGGCATCTGGCGTGCCTCAGGAGGTGCCAATTCGGACTCAGAAAAGGAGATGGCCGACCCTGATGTGGGACGGGCAGCGGACTCAATACCAACTTGATGTTAACCTGGGACTCTAGATGAACTCGCGGACATCCCTAAGCGAGGGAAGCGTATCGGATTGTGCGGTTGAGAAATCGATAATGAGCTAGGGTGATCAACTCTTCCGTGCTAGGTTCGAGTCACGGGACGGGTCACGCTCTCTCTCTCTCGTAGTGGTGATAAAATATTAGTGAGCTAGATTCCTAACTCTCAAGCAACGGCAAATTTATGCATATACAAAATGAGCAAATGCGATAAAGAGAGGAGGCGATTGTACCTCCATGCTCTGGGCATGGGGAAGGCAACCCCGGTCGAGACTCATACTCCCGGTATAGTAGATAATTAAATTACAGTAATGAATATTACTGCCCACTCTACGTAGGGAGGTAAAGGGCTATAGTGGGACCTGGGAGTAGCGACTTCGGGTTGACAGGCATCAATTTGGACCGCTCCGTCGGTGCTGTCTGGACGGCATAAGTTGACGGTTGTGGGGACCACGTTTTGCTCGGATGGTCGATTGGGGCGGGGTCGGTCCCGTTGTGAAGGGGACTCCTAGAGGATCGCTCCCTGGAAGGCGATTAGGCTGGAACAGCTTGCAGAAGGCGAGGCGGCCCTATCTGGAGACCCGACTGCTTGCTAGCCCGAACCAGTTCCATTGTTCCAGAGCTGCGCGGCCCGGCAAGAATGGATGCTGCGATCAGATCCGAAGTCGGATTGTCACGAAACTGGCGCCGTTGCAAAGCTATCTTGAAGATCTACGAATACCTAGAATCACAGAAATTTTTCCTGTGGCTGAATTCTTTGTGGGGAATTTTGGAACAGGAATATTCCCTATCTCAGATCTGACTAGGCAGATTCAGGTCTGCCTAATGATGCACATTGACCAAGGCATAAACAAGGGATCTGGGAGTTGGGATTTTTATGGGAGATGGAGGGGGAAATAAGGAACATGCCAATAATTTTTGTGTTATTGGCGGCCGGTCCAGTGACCGCTACAGGTCTCTGGCGGCCCCACGATAGACCGCACATCCTTTAGTGTGTCGGTTAGTTCGAGGTTGGTTTAGGTTGGCGACCTAACCTTTGACCGGCTCTTGAGTCTGGCGACCCAATGGTGGTGCACTAAGCTCGATGGGTTCTCGATTTTAGTGTAAGTCAGTTCGAGTTGGCAGCCCTAGTTCAGACCGCCATTGTCCTGTAGCGTGCTTCCTTAGGCCGCTACGGTTTGTTTGGCCGGGTCAATGTTTTATGTCGGTTGGCCCTGGTGGACCAACCTTCGACCGCCAATTCGTTATAGCGTGCTATTCTTCGGCCGCTACGGTCCATTTGTCTTAGGTTAATGTGTTAGGGCGGTTAGTGTGGCGGTTCATGCTTGGACCGCTACGTCCGTGTAGCGGGTCTATTATAGACCGCTAGGTGGTTTGACTGGTTAGGTCGGTGCGAGGGTTGACTGTGTCTGGCGGCCTTGCTTATGACCACTACAGCCCACTCTATGACCGCTACTGTCCCTTAGTGGGGCAGTCTATGACCGCCAGTGTCCTTGCCTCTGTGTGCGTGGTGGCTTCTTCCTTGACTGCTTGCGTTGCTTAGCGGCCGAGTGATAGATCGCTTATGCCCAGAGAGTTGTTTACTGGTGTTTTGGTTTCCAATGTCTTGGCTTGACCTTGTGGTTTACCCGTTGATCCGTGGATGTCTATTGATGTCCTAAGATGGCTATGACCACGTTATAAGGTAGCCAGGAGTGCTTGTGCATGGTGTCTTGTTCTGTGAGTCATTGTCAGGTTCTGGTCAACTCGGTGACACCCAGTGGTTGACACGAGACCTCGTGCGTGTTTCGACTATTCTAGATAGTTTGAGACATGCTGCCGGATGCCTTGAGGTATTGTCTTACCTCGATTGGTGTGTCTAGGGGTGCTGAGGGTCTTGATGATCCCTCAAGTCTCCTGGAGTCATTTTATGCGGATGTGTCGTTGCCTCTGGCTTTGGATTAGACCGATTGGTGGCTTGTTCTGCCGTTACGCGATGATCTTACCTCTGAGTAATGAGACTCAAGGATCGTGCGTTAGTAGGTCTAGTTGTCTTGTCCTGAGTCTATCGACAGTTGTTGTGCTACCTTGGTGCTTTGTAGTACATGCGACAGCGCTTGCTTTTGCCTATTTGTACTTCAGCACTCGTGTTTCAAAGTTTCTGTGTCTTGTGAGCCTCGACTAGTCATAGCCTGTGATGCACGCGTTCTAGTGTGTCAGTCTCACCTAGGAGTGGTGGCGGGGCAGTTCCTGACTTTGACGATTTTTTAAGCTAGTTTCCGTGGGCTCCCTTGCTTGTCAGTAGCGTTCGCTAGGGGAGAAAACTAGCTAGAGGTCAGGCTCATGGCATTGGGCCTGTGTGTGCACACGTGGTCAGGGGCGTTTGGACGATCGCCGACGGGCGTGACCCTGACTAGTTACTCGTACTCTTGTTCTTTGTTCCTGGACCTGTTCCCTGGTTCAGAGAGTGTCTCAGTCTCTTTCCGCTGCGTTCTAGGCATTCGTAGCGAGACACTCGAGGCACAGCATAAGACGTCAGTCGACGCAGCTGGCTGTTCTTCTAGTGAGGAGGTGCTTCCGTCACATGACGCGTGACTCTCGTGTTTCTCAGAGTCTGTGTTCCCCTTTCGAGTTGGTCTATTCTTGGCTTCGACCAAGATTAGCTTTGTGTGGCGTGCACGACACTCTAGTCTGAAAGACCCGGTGGTATGCTAAGATATCACAAATGGAATGCTAGATGGACACTAAGATCTAGAGGGGGGGTGAATAGATCTACCTTCAAAAATCTTTAACCCTTAAAAATATAGATCAAACCTCTGTCTTGTACTATATTTGGTTATTGGCTACTTTCTTCATTCGAGTGACATTTGCTGGAGTTTGTTTGCACACTGTGTGATTTGTGTTAACTGAGGAGTTTACACTGTGAGAAGAGCATTGCGATCAATTTAGATAAGTAAGAGTAGTTTACATTTTTAATTTCGTAAAAGCTTTCACTGGGATCCATTCGCCACCCCCTATGGATCTCGGCCGTGCACGCTCCAATCCTAACACTTGTTATCAGAGCGGATCACCGATTCTATCAAATTAATCCCTAAAATTTAAGATTTTTAGAACCTTTGTTTTAAATGGGCTAAATTGATTTTAATCTAACCCTAAAGGGCTAATAACTTCAACCAAACCTTAATCCACTAAGAGGAGGTCGAATCTAATCTAAACCTTAACCTTAATTCGATCTAGATGTGGTAAGGCGGCCTTATATATAGATAGAAATTGTAATTTTTGGAGTTCTTCACTATCTAGGTTTCCTTGATCTAATTAGGACTCTTAGGAGCCTTAAATCCTTTAAATAGGACCCCATAGCCTCCATAGTCGACCTTAGATTGTGGGAGAAAGCTGCTAGGCGTGGGAGGACCGATCTAGGAGGAGCATTCGTGGGTTTTCTTTGAAGTTGTGTTGTTCTTCGTTCTTCTTCCTAATCTGGCTCAAAGGTAAGTGATCTCTCGGGCTAAACCTTAAATTAATAGTTCAAACAAGTGCATCTGCATGTCCTCTATCTTCCTACATCATTTTTCCCAATTTTTAGGGGCTGTGTTGCATGAATTTCATGAATCATGGGCAGGACATCGCCATTTTTAGGATTTTTTATCGGAACAATTCTCTGTTCGTAGTCGTGGCTCACCCAAGAACCGCATCTTTGAACGCGGTGGAACAATAGATCGTGACCATAAGTTTTAAAATTAAACATGATTTTCTTGTTATACTATTTTCAATACAAAAATTAGTTAATTTTTATTGACGCAGTTCTTGACACCCGTTTTATGACCAATGAGTTGGGTCATCTCCTTATCCATTTTTATGATGTCCCGAGTTATTCACCGATTATTGGGTCATTTTGGTCACTTTTGGGCTTATTCTATGGGTTGCTCTCCCTGGTTGGGCCCGGTTCCTTGTCTCTTCGTCGCATTTTCAGGCTTAGTAAGCCTTCTTCTTTTTTACCACGTTCACCTACCCTAGCGGTCTGTAGCACGATCATTAGTTTGTGTTGACGGTCCTTTGATAAATCGCTAGGTAAACAGAGAGTCCTGTTATCTTATCTTTTCTCCCGTTGGCCTTATCCTTTAATGGATAATCCGCCCTAACGGTCTATCGCGTGACCGTTAGCGGGCTTTCGCAGTCCTTTGCTAGACCGCTAGGGTGCAGAGAGTCTCGTTAGGTCTCTTCGGTCTTATCTCTTTTGGACCACTGAGCCTTGCGGTCTACTTTTTGACTATCTTTCAGAGCCTTGTTGTCTATCGCTAGACTATTAGTGGAGACAGAGAGTCCTGCTTTGTTTGTTCTTTCTCTTTCCGACCGGGGCCAAACTAGAGTCCACGATGATTTCTCTCTGAGTAGTGATCCTCAGAAGCTTCTGTTTGTTTCTATGGACTCTTAGGAGTTTTACCTTCGAGAGTTTGCTAAGTTCAGCCCTACTTTCGTGCTATTTTCTCTCCAAATCGACTAGAGGATTTGGGGGTCTATAGATAGAACCCTTGGCTTTATGGCTTGAGGAGGAGATTTCTGGAGCTTGCGTCGAAGTGCTGCTGCATTTTGGGATGAGTACCAACCAGGGAGAAGTTATTTTCTGCGTCCTTAAGTCGTCTAATTCAGGGAGTATGAAGTTCCACGTAGCAGAACGTCCTTTTAAATCATTTTTAACCTCTTTCTTTCCACTTATTCAGCACATTCTTGCCTTGCCTACTATCGCCTCAAAGGTATTATTGAATTTTATATTCTTGGCCGAACCTTTTGACATTCTCGTGGAAATAACTAGATTTATAACTTGAAGATGCAAGTGTGGGCACGGACGGTGTCTAAGGGCTCCGGTCTAGCCCCCTTGACAGATGACTAGAAATATACTAAAAATCATGGGGTATAATGATTACTGACATCGCATTGCGTTGGGAGTACTTTTTTATAAACTAGTAAAATTCACGAGGTAATTTATGAAATTACATTCCTGTTGCATGCTTGCTTAAAAAGTACATTCTCGTTACATGCTTGTGCATAGCCTTCTTGAGGTTATGAAAAGTGCATTCTTGTGATATTACATTCTTGGTTGGAAGGCCAAATTTATATTCTTGTTGGATCATGTTCTTACATTCTATCTGGACTCGCTACATGTTACTATTATTTTTATCACGTGATTTGTCATGTTTTCTTTTATTATTACACCTTCTAGAGCTGTAAACTATGTCAACATGTTGACGCGAAGATACCTACTGGGTGAGTGTGCTCACTCCCTACTTTCTCTAACTTTTCAGGAAGCTCTAGTGAATCGGAGTTGGATCAATCAAGTGATGGGTCTGAGAGTGATTGAAGATCGAGAGATGAACCCTAGATATTCTCGAGTCTGTTATGTCAAGTTTAGAATCATTCACTGTAATAGGCGGTGAAGTTGATCATGCCCATGTATTTTTTCCATTTTCTTAAGTCTATTAGGTCGTATTGTTAAGAGAGTCAATGTCTAGTTGTAAACTTGGATTATTTTTCAATAAATTTGAACAGTTTTTGGAACTTATGATGTTGTGTCCATTATTTGTGCGTTTGTATGAGTGATTGTGGCGCTATGATTGTCTTGCTACCTAGAGGTATACTTTGAAGGCTGTTCATGTTCCCGACTTATTTTCGCTATAAATCTCAATGTGTGACACTGGGTGAGAAACCCTAACTCGGGCTGAGACAACTTGATTCGACCATGGAGATGGAGCGTGAAGATTTGGGTGCATCGTTCTTGTGACGGTTGCCGTTGCCAAGTTCACCCCGAATCCCTCCACCACTATCGTTCTCTACCTTGGTGGTGGAGTGGAGAGGCCCAGTTGCATCGTCCTTGAGACAGGGACGGGTGTGAAGCCCTGACCGAGCCCCTCCCTTCTCTAGCTGCCCCACCACCTCCGTCCATCTCCACCACTGCCATTCTCATCCCCCTCAAACCACCATCGTTCTTCCCCTTAGATCTATCTATTTACTAAAGATATAGCCCATAGTTTGTATTCTCCCCCTTCCTCACCCTCCTATTGGCCCCCAGCAGCCCCTGGAAGTGCTAGAACATCATCTACGACCGCTGTCGGATCTCTAGGACAAACAGATCTCCATTCGGGATGGCCTCGGGAAGTTGCAGGTGACGATGAGATCACGGTTTATCACGGGACCATCAAGATCGTGGTTGCTCTAAAGACTGCGTCTAGAAGGTGGTCACCTAAGTGACCGCATCCATTCTGACCTCCACTCCATGCCCCGATTGAAGAAAGATGAAGACCCATCCCTCCGTGCTGGGAATTGCAATATGAATCGTGCATCTAAGCCATCGCATGTCAGCCATTCGACACTTCGGAACCCTAGATTCATGAATTTTCCATGTTTATCCACTATTATAAAGTCATTTCCCCTTCCCCAATCCTACTATAAATGTATCCCCATGCCCTCTCTGAAGAATAGAATGAAAAGTATCAAATTTTAGCCATGTGTGTTCTTCCCCTTTGGGATCATTTTCAAGGCACGTGTTTTTAGATTTCTTTTTTAATTTTTTATTTTTTGACTTGATTTTTTTATGTTACTTTTTCAATTCATCATAAGCATCAATAAGTTCATCAAGAGTAAAGTCTTCAGAATCAGAATTTACCTCTTCTGCATTTTCATCACTTTGTTGATCAACATCGTCAGCCATGAGACACTTTTATCTTTCCTTCTCTTGAACTTTGATCAACCAGTCCATAAGCTCCTTTGCCATCCTACAAGAAGATACAAATGGATACTTGTTAGTACTCACAGAAGCTTTCAATAAATTTAGGACTGTAACATTATCATGATTCTTCATTTTATCCTCTTCAGACCACATGGTCTCATCTAGGGGCAATACATGAGGACCATGATGTATCAGTTTCCAGAGATTAGGATTAACAGAATTTATAGTCCTACATAATCTGCCTAACCACAATGGAAAACTAGAGTCATTAAAAACATGTGCGAAATTCATCAAAAATTACTCAATAGAAAAATTCATGATTATAGAATGCACTAGGATCACTCTGTTGATCGCTAGATCTAGGGACAACAGACCCTTGCTCTGATATCAATTGTTGGGTCCCGTAGTGCAGGAAGACGGATCTAGAGGGGGGTGAATAGATCCCTCTAGTAAAAATTATGTCTAATTAAAAACACAGACCTACTCACAGCGGAATTAGCAAGATTAATAAGATTTGGGAATTTAAACTAAGCTGGATAAACTTAATTATCTCAATCTCACCGAGCTTACACTAATGCGTAAATAGATTAGACAGTGAAGCACACAATCACATAAATCAAACCATGAGACACGGAGATTTTTAAGGTGGTTCGGGACCACGACGGGCTCCCTACGTCCACCCCATACCAAACTAGTAAGGCTTCACTCGGGGATAAATCCCCAACATGGAGACGAGCTCCAAACACATGCAGGATGACGCCTGCACACACACACGCGGGGTAAAAATCCCAACACACACGCTGCGAATGTAGCAAACACGGGGATTTCTCCCCACACACACACGGGGTAAAAACCCCAAACCACACGCGGATATCTACTGCACAATACGATGCACAAGCGTCAACACAACCACTCGGAGAGCCCACTCTTCGAACCCCCATGTACGATAATAGTTCAGAAATAGATGAAATGTTCACGAATGAATACAATAAGCCTAAGACATAATCTAAAGACTGAAATGAAGAAGATATAGCATGTATAAAGCTCCCCCTTCTCCGATTATTCCGGTTCTTCTTGGCCTGTTGTCGGATGATCACGAAGCCGCCATCATCTGGCTCCTCTCTTCGATCCGCTCCTTATTCTCTTCAATCACGAGCTCTAAAACCCTTTGATGCAGATGAAAACCCTTCCTCAAGAGCTCCTTGGTTGCTTTTCCCTTTTCTTTACCTACAAGATAGAACAAATAAGCATTAGGGTTCTTTATTCACAAATTCGTAGCTCATATATATAGACTAGAGAGAGAGACCAAATGACCCATATAACCTTCTTAAAGCATGTCAAAGACACCCTCGTATGTTTAGGAACCTTTGGGGGGTAGTTTGGTAAGGTTTAGAGGCCAAAAGAATGGGTTTAGAAGCTGGAAGGGGTTGACCCTGGGGGTCGACCCCTGCACTTTCTGTAGGAGAAACAGCCCCAAATAGAACTCTGTCTGAGGGGGGGCGACCCCTTCAGCAGGGAGTTCTGCCTGCTGCCCAGATAGCCCAGCCCCAGGGGGGAGGGTCATGAAAAGTGCAGATTTAGTCCTTTTAAGCTATGCAAACCCAATGGTATTAATGCGACCAATGTCCCTTGATTCTGGATGATTAATTCTATTGGTTTGCTGCAATCTCCCACGCCTTATCCACCATTTTTAGTCCCGGCGCTCTTCACCGGGTGGCGATCGCGGTCATTTCTTTTCACCCTTGTCTCATCTCTCTCTCTCTCTCAACAAAAATAAATAATCAACATACCCAATTTCTGCTGGGACCATCTCCTCCTTTTAGCAGCTCAAGAAGCTGTTTCAGGAGAACTTTGTCAGCTGTCGAAAGGTAGCCAAGTCGGCGGTCACCCTGCTCGCCCTTAAGCAGGGCAAAGAAGAAACGTTGTGGGACTTCGTCTCCCACTTTCGCGCGGAGGCACTGCAGATCCCACACCTCGACATCATCATCGCCACCACAGCCCTCACCCAAGGGACGTGCGACCACATCCTCTGGCCCGCCCTTGGGGTCAAGGCCCCGGCGACCCTTCCCGATCTCCTCGCCCTGGCATAGAAGCATGCGCGCTGCGAGGAGAACACAACAGCCCTAGGTCGCGCGACCGGGACTGAAAGGTCCGACCGCAAGAGATCTACAGATCCTCCCCGAGAGGGTCGGAGCAAGCGTGAGCGACGTGACGGGGACCACCGCGATCGCTCTGAAAGAGGAAGAGGCGCTTACCGTCACTACACGCTTTTGACAGCTCCTCCTGATCAGATCCTAATGGATATTTGTGAGGAACCATTCCTTAAATGGCCTCCCCGGATGAAGTCAAACCCGAGCACGAGGAACAAGAAGAAATACTGTCACTACCATCGTGACCACGGCCATGACACGTCGAGTGCATCAGCCTCAGGGACGCCATCGAGGACCTCGTTCGGAGAGGCCTCCTCGACAAGTTCCTTGCCAAGGCTACGGAGCGGCGGCAGAAGACACCCCCGCCTATCGACAATAGGCCCAATGGCAAGGAGATCATAATGATCTCTGGGGGGCCAGTGGCGGGGAGAAATAGTGCGAGCAGGAGGCGGCGGTACACGACAGCGGTCAGTGCCACCAACCATGACGACGACACCCGTCGTGGAACCCCCACCCCAGACTGTCTAGGAGACCACATTATCTTCTCCGAGGATGACTTGGAGGTTGTGACCACGCCCCATTCTGACGCATTGGTGGTCTCAGCCACCATAAACCAATGTACTGTACAACGCATCCTAGTTGATAATGGAAGCGGACCCGACATTATTGCCTATGACTGCCTTGTCCTCATGGGTGTGGATATGTCTCGACTTAAACCATTGCATACGCTGCTATATGGATTCTCGGGCACGACCATCCGCCCGGAAGGACGTATCTCGCTTCTGATCACGTTTGGGACCGTGCCGAGAGAGGTAACCTTCCTCTCCGACTTTACTGTAGTTAAAGCAATGACAAGATACAATGCCATCATCGGTCGAGGGATTCTCGGTACGCTCAAAGGAGTCCCCTCCTCCTATCACCAAAAGCTTAAGTTCCCTACCCCTCGGGGTGTGGGAGAGGTCCGGGGGGACCAAAGGGAATCCCGGAGGTGCTATCTCATCTCCACGCATGAGCAACATTCAGAAGAGACACATCCCGGGAAGAAGGCGAGGACACAAGACCCAAGCCCTAGCGCGAGCGCTCCGGTAGAAGATCTATTCCTCGTCTAGGTGGGGGAGAACCCGAGCAGGACACTAAGGAGAGGTGCGAACCTATCCGAGCACAAGAGGCGAACCTATGCAAGCTTTCTCATAACCCACCAGGACGTGTTCGCTTGGTCCGAGGACGAGCTCCCCAGGATCCCACCAGAGGTCATCACCCACCAACTAAGGCTGGACCCCACTTGCCGCCCGGTTCAGCAGCGTCGAAGGCATTGCAATCCCGAGCGACAAGCGATCATCAAGGAGCAAGTAAGCGAGAAGCTACACTCAGGACTACTCAGGCCCACCCAATACCCGGACTGGGTGGCCAATGTCATCCTGGTCCCCAAGAGTAACGGAAAGTGGCGGATGTGTGTTAACTATACCGATCTCAACAAAGTCACACCCAAGGACAGCTTCCCCATGCCGCGAATTGACCAGCTAGGGGACGCAACGGCCGGACACGCGATGCTGAGCTTCTTAGATGCCTACTCCGAGTATCACCAGATCAGCATGCACAAGCCCGACCAGGACAAAATGGCGTTCGTCACCGACCACGGCCTATACTGCTACACGTGGATGCCGTTCGGACTAAAGAACGCAGGAGTGACTTACCAGCAACTCATCAACTACATGTTTGACTAGCAGATCGGCCGTAACATGGAGGTGTATATCGACGATATGCTCGTCAAGAGCCTCCAGGCCACCGAGCACTTGCACAACCTGGCGGAGACCTTTGCCACGCTTAGAAGGTACCACATGAAGCGCAACCCTGCCAAATGTGCGTTCGGAGTATGGTCAGGGAAGTTCCTCGATTTTCTCGTCACCCGCCGAGGGATCGAAGCCAACCTCGATCAAATCCGAGCGGTGTTGGAGATGCAGTGACCAGGGCACGTAAGGGACGTGCAATGCCTCACCGGACGCGTCGCGGCGCTGACCCGTTTCCTATCCCGGGCAGCCGAGTGATGCCTTCCCTTCTTCCAACTGATCAAGCAAGCCAACCAGGCACTGGAGAAGAAAGGACAGATCATTTGGGACCAAGAGTGTGGACAAGCGTTCGAGGAATTGAAGCGCTATCTGGCGTCACCTCCAGTCCTTGCCAAGCCCCGGAATGGGGAAGAATTATTCCTATACCTCTCAGTGACGCCGAGCACGATGAGTGCCGGGCTCACGCGAGAGGAAACGGGAATAATGAGACCCGTCTACTACGTCAGTCGAGCACTACATGGCCCAGAGTTTTGGTACTCGCTGTAATGCCCCGGATCCTTAATGGGTCTTATTGGATCCTGTGTTTGGGTCTCGGATCTATTTTCTCGAGGAATTCAGCTCCGTCGTGTCTGGAATTTCGTTTCGGACATCTTTTATGTTCGGATCGGCGCGATCCGGAGTTGTTTCGGAGGCCCGGAGGCGTTCCGCGACTTTTCCCGCGTATTTTTCCGATTTCCGACCCGGTTTCCGGCGACACCTTCGGCACGCCGTTGCGGGCAAACGTGGTCGTTCACCCAGGCGTGAGTGGTACCGTGGCGATCGGTGCATTCCGAGGATCGCGGAAACATGATTTTCTATTTTCTGATATTTTTTTTAAAAAATAGATTTTCCTATTCAAACCCTCAACCCTCTCTCTCCCCTCTCATTTCTCACCCTCCCTTCTCTCACTCGTTTCTCTCCCGTCTCTCAACCTCTCGGCATGGGGCACGCGACCGTGCGGAGCTGGCCGAGGCGGGGACGCGTTGGGGAGATCGGTTTGCAGATGGAGCGGCGGTTTAAGCATGGCATGGCACGATGCCTCGGTGGATTCTGAGAAGGCGTCGCTCATGTTCTGGGTAGTTTTCGACATAGTTTAGTCGCTTCGGCACGCGAGATCTTCGGTGGTGGTGGGGGGACAGTTCCCTAGTGCGTGTACTTCATTTTCCCGTAGTTTTATGTTTTACGGTGCAAGAACAAGCGAGTTCTGGCCCATTGTAGTTTTTCGATGTTCATAGGCTTCGCCGAAAAATGGTGATCATTTTGCGATCGATTAGTGTCAATGGACTCCCTGGAACATCAGCATTCCAAGGTCACTAATTTCGTCTCGATTGGCAGTCCCGTTTGACTGTTAGGAGCTCGGGAAGTCCGGATGCTCCATTTGGGTTGATTTGGTAAAATCGCCCATTTCTTACCGTTTCTCAGCTGATCTAGCTCCAGATCGAGTCTATGGGTTTCCCTGTGCGATTGTGGTTGTATCCCCTTCGTTTCAGCACGAACGGGGCGTAGGAAGGCCTCCGTTGGGCCAACCCCATGGGTTGCTCACCGTGATGGTTCGGTGGTCGAACCAGGGCCCGTCCATCCCCATGGGCGGTCCTGTCCTGACCGTCCATCGGCTTGGCGTGTAGTGCTCGGCTTGCTGCACAGTGGGGGTTATGCGGTCTATCATGCGATCGCATAACCCAGGTGCGGCCAAGGTCCAACCGTCCATCCCCATGGGCGGCCCTGTCTTGACCATCCATCAGCTTGGCGCACAGTGCTCAGCTTGGCGCGTAGTGGGGGTTATACGGTCTATCGTGTGACCGCATAACCCAGGTGTAGCCAAGGTCCAGCCGTCCATCCCCTCCATTTTCGATCAGTTGCTCTGTGCACAGGGGTGTGCGGCTAGGGGCTAGCCGCATGTTCCATTGTGTGGCCAGGGGTTGGCCACACATCTATTGGTGCAGTTGGAGGATGTGCGGCCCCGGTGGGTCCGCACATGCCTTGTGCGTCGAAGCTCTAGCCGCCCTTCCCAAGGTGCGGCTAGGGACCAACCGTTCTTGTGTTTCACTGTTGGGGTGATGAATGGCCGAGCTGGAGAAAACTCCTTGTCCAATTATACCCTAAGAGAAGGTATAAGAATCTCATAAGGGATTATCGCCTCCATCCCGTAGATAAGGGCGAATGGTGTTTGCCCAATGGGTGTACGGTAGGCCCATAGAGCTTCGAGAAGCTTCTCTAGCTAATCCTAGAATTTGTTAGCCTCACATATTTTCTTGATTATTTTAATTAAAGTTTTATTAGTTGCCTCTGCTTGACCATTGCCTTGTGGATAGTGAGGAAAAGAATGATGTAATGTAATTTCACACCTGTTACAGAGGTCCTGAAGCTCTTGAGAGATAAATTGAGATTCATTGTCGGTGATGATGGAACTTGGGATGCCGAACCTAGCGATGATGTTCTTTATGATAAATTTACAAATTGTTGATGCTTTAATCTCCACTTAAGCTTCCGTTTCGACCCACTTGGTGAAGTACTCCATTGCCGTGAGGATGAATGACTAGGGTTTTGTGTAGAGGTTCGCATCGCCAAGAGGTCTAATGATATCAAAAGCCCACATGGAGAAAGGCCATGGGGGAGTGAAGAAGAAGGAGAATGAATTTTATCGGCATGTAGTTGGCACTTAACACACCTTCGGACATAGATAGAACAATCCTCTTCTAGAGTGGGCCAGTAGAAGCCAAGCCTAAGGATTTTCTTCACTAACATTTGGTTATTGGCAGAACCACCACAGACTCCAGAGTGTGCCTCTTCCACGACCTTCCATGCTTCGTCATCATCGAGGCATCTAAGAAGAATGCTAGTAAGGCCTCTTGTATAAAGCACGCCTCCAACCATAGAGTACCTTTGGGTAACTCTTCTTATAACTTTCTTTTCTTCCACTGTGACTTCTTCGGGGTAGGACTGATCTTTACAATATTTTACAATCTCATAATACTATGGCTTTTCCTCATCGACCAATTCTTCTTCTAAATCCAATAGAATGAGCTCTTTATTTTCAATGATCTCTCCTTCCTTAACCTTCTAAACAACTCCTCTTTAACCCTAAGGAACCCAACATCCTTAATGGCAGGAGTGAGATGCCTATTGATGATGATAGATTGGAAGTTCCTTCCAAGAGGAAAAGATAAGGAGTAGGCTAATGAAGCGAGAGCATCAGCTAGGATGTTTTGGTTGCGAGGGACATGGACAAAGATCAGTTTGGAGAAGAGCTTGGCGTAGATAGATGTAAGTTCTTGGTAGAGTTTAAGCTTAGGATCAAGCGTGCGACATTTGGTGAGTACTTGGCGAAGAATAAGCTTACTATCACCTACAATCCGTAATTTGGTGACACCATAAAGATGGGTGGCCTCAAGTCTGGCCAGAAGAGCCTCGTATTTAGATATATTATTAGTGACAGGGAATGTAAGCTGAAAGGCTTGTGGAATGATAACTCCCTCGGGTGATAGGAGAACAATGTCGATACCCTTACGATGAGAGTTCAAAGCTCCATCAAAATGTAATGTCCACATGGGATCTGAGAGTTGGTTGACGGACATTAGTTCCCCATCTGGAAACTTCGATTAAATCGGATCAAATCTACGAAGAGGGTGATGAGCAAGATGTTCTTCTATGGCATAGCCTTTAATCACTTTTTGCTGAATGTAAGTGATGTTGCACTGAGAAAGGAAGCTTTACCATCGTACTAACCTATCAATAAGGATGGATTTTTCAATAAGAAATTTAATAGGATTCATGCGGTTAATTAGGTGGACTTCGTGAGCTAAGAAGTAGTGCTTCAATTTCTGCACCACCCAGACTAGAGTGGCACAGGTTTCCTCCATAGCCGTGTATCTCTACTCACAGGGGTTGAGGAGCTTAGACAAGTAATAGGCTGCTGTGGACGCACTTTCGAGGGGTCAACCTCTTGTTGTTGCATTCGTATAGTTTATGCTACTTCATTAGTTTGTTGTTGACTTTTTTGGCATCTTCTTTGCTAATATTGACCATCTCTATCTTTGGATTAACAAACCTTTTACTTAATACCTTTGTTGCTGCGTGAGGTGACATACCCCGACGTGGTGCTTACAAAAGTAAGGATTCCCCCTGCCTGCTTCTATGGGTGTGGTTTTGGGGCGTGCTTTGTGTTTATGCATTTGTGCATCCTTTTTTTTTTAAGGCTCAAAACTTGGACGAGTGAGTGAGCCTAGTCGGTTAAAATCCGATACTCGGGACAAGGGAGTCTTAAGATCACCAGTCTCCTTGGTTCGGGTTGTTTCCGAAGATTGAAGGACTTTATTAAGCTTCTGATAGACCCTTTTTTTCTTCTGCCCCTAGGGACGGAGGGTTCGGGGATCTCATATGGCTGGCTTCTTGGCTTATTGCTGGGCTGACGACTAGGTAAGTTGAACTAGCGTTGTCTTTTTAATTGCATGGGCCGCCTTCTTGGTGACCTACATTTGTTTGATATAGATTTGTTGACGCTCCACAGAATTGCCTCTTCGATTGAGCTTAAGGGCTTTGGCTTCCTGCCCGTGCGCTAGCTTCTTGATATGAAGCTTTGGCTTTCCGCTACCACGTTTGCTTCTTGACATGAGGCCTGGGCACCGATTGCTTTTAATTCCGCCTTACTTGATGTAGACGGCAGCTGGATTGCCCCCTCGCTCAGTCTTAAGGGCTTTTGCTTTTCGCCGGTGCACTTGCTTTTAGTTCGAGGCTTAGGTGTCGGCTTCTTTCATCTCTACCTTAACTTGATGTACTTGGCGAAGTATGTTGAGGGGATTGGAGGTAGGCATGGTAGGGACATGGTGATCATGTGGCAAGATCGTCTCGCCTACATCTAGCTTGATATGTGTGTGTGTGTGTGTGCATGCTTTTTTTTCCTCTTTCGACAAGGACCAATCATGTCGGACTTGGATATAGCCGCATACGTTTTCTACCCTAGTGGCGGCATTGCCCCCAGTTAGTAGGAACAACACATGGATGATGTTGATACTTACCCTTCAGAAAGAAGCCTTCACTCTGATGGCCCTAGCAGCAACCAAGGCCGGGGCAGCTTCAGCAGTCATGGCCGCAATAGGTTCATTACCATGGCAACAGTGTTGCCCCCCCTTTCAGTAGGAGCTACTTCAGACATGTTTTGTTTTGACATTTAGGTTTCAGAAGGAAGCCTTCACTTTGATGTCCTCGGTGGCAGCATGAATGGTCATGGTAGCTTCAACGGTAGGGTCCACCCCCAGAAAGGGGCGATCTGGCGGTTGCAAGTAGCTTGCCGAACACGTTCGACATAGCCAAGTAGCCGCATTTGGCGTGGTTTGTGACGACGAGAAGACCGTGGTTAACATCAGCCATGGTCGTAAGAATCTTTGAATTTATTTCCAAGAGTATGAAGGAGATATCACAACCTTTATAGAGGTAAGGATATTCTTTGACAGAAAGGTGAAAGGTAGGAAAAGTCCCACCGGGCGTGCTAGTCTATTTAACATGCTGATTAAAATTTTAAGGAGCTCATTTATTGAATAACAATGCACATTTATAGCTAATTGAATAACATGCACATTATTAATTCCATGAATTTAATTTATCAGACGATTTAGGGTTTGTGTGTAGGACTTGTCTCCACTAATCGGAGTCAGTGTTAATTTATATCGACCTAAAGTCCGAACACCTTTGATTAATTGTTAAAGAAATCTTTTCCATCCCTTCAATAACTATTGTGATATTGTGGGTTTTGTCTAATTGATATGATCTTAATGATCATTCATTAGAGACATATTCATATATTTTTTGTTTCGAAAATTGTCGCAGCCCGACATAGCCCCTTCTAAAAGATGCGTAGAATGAAGGGCATCTACTCTCATAACAACCAGCATGGTTCTCGGATCGAGGGCGTTTACTCATTCACAAGCCATTCTTAATAGCTCAACGCAAGGTTAACATGCTCAATTTGTTCCTCCCACTCAAGGTCTCGTTCGGTGGCGTCCTCCTTAGTCCACTTCCACCATCGCTTGAGTTCGGGGCATGCCACTTAAAGAGGAAGGAAGAATGTGCTTAGAAAGTTCACGAGAGGGTTCGAAAGACCTGGGAAGGTGTCTCCCCTACCCAATCACCTATTGGGGTTCAGGCCTCGCCTAATGGGGTTTGTTTGATTTTTCTTTCCCTTGTCGTCTTGGAGATGCATCTTCACGGCCAAGGTTTTCTTCGTGGGGACTTTGCCCCTTTGGTGACATAACCAAACTTTTTCATTGCAGGGATTTTGCCCCCTTTCACATGTGTTTAGGGTATCATCCCTTTTTTTTCTCTTTTTTTTTGTGGCCCCTTGTGTCGAGACTTCCTCTTACTAAGGTGGCGGTTAGGCTTAGTAGTCAAGCCCAAGGTCCAGCTTCCTCGTCGTGAACCAAGGAGAGAATGGGTAGCACCTTACACCCTTAGTCTGACTTTTAGCTTCCCTCAAATTCCATGCCATTTGATTTCGAGAGTGGAGTGTAAGTGTATGCGCGAGTTAACCCTGAGTTACACTATAAAGACCAAAGAGTGAATTTCCAACTCCGTCGGTCCTTGTACCATGTCGATTGTTACACCTATCTAAGGGTAGTACTTCTTAAGTTAAAGCCCATTCCAGGGGTGGGATAGCGCGATCCCCTCAGCATGGACTAGCCTGTAGGTATTGTCAGGATACACAGCCTGAATCACATATGGACCCACCCAATTTGGTTGGAGTTTAGAATGCGGCCCACCAAGTTTTACAATTTTTTTTTACTACGATCTCACCGACTTTAAATTTTCTCTCAATGACCTTCTTTTGGTAAAAATGTGTGAGTCTATTTTGATAAACACGTCCTTGCTCGGCAGTGACCAGTCACTTCTCGTCTAAGAGTTTCAATTGAGCAAGGAGTGAATCATGACATTTGTTGAGGAAAATTTCATTGTCCAATTGTACCCTGAGAGAAGGAATCAAGGTCTCATACGGGACTACTGCCTCCGTCCCATAAGGGCAAATGGGGTTTGCCCAGTGAGAGTATGAATTGAAGTGCGATAGGTCCATAGAGCTTCAATAAGTTTTTCTAGCCAATCCGAGAACTTATTAGACTCGCAGGTTTTCTTTATGATTTTGATCAATGTTTTATTGGTGGACTCTGCCTGGCCATTACCTTGTGGAAAATAAGGTGATGAATAATGTAATGTAATTTTGTACCTTTTGCAGAGGTCCTAAAGATCGTGGGAAATGAATTATGGCCCATTTTCGGTGATGATTGTGCTTGGAATGCCAAACCTAGCGATGATGTTCTTCATGATGAACTGGCAAACTATTGATACTTTGATTTTCACATAAGTCTTGGCCTCGGCCCATTTGGTGAAGTACTCCGTTGTCATAAGGATGAAAGACTTTTACTTAGTGAGGGAGTTAGGATCACCAAGAGGATCGATGGTGTCGAAAGCCCACGTGGAGAAAGGCCATGGGAGGATACTAGATGAAGTGAGGAAGATGGTGAATGAATTTTATCGGTGTGAAGTTGACACTTGACACACCTACGGACATAGACAGCACAATCCTCTTCTATGGT
This sequence comes from Amorphophallus titanum, assembly GCA_024336825.1. NCBI lineage: Eukaryota > Viridiplantae > Streptophyta > Magnoliopsida > Alismatales > Araceae > Amorphophallus > Amorphophallus titanum. The sequence continues at coordinate 11,793,321 of JANBPO010002302.1, forward strand.
GGGCCAGTAAAAGCCTTGCCGGAGGATTTTCTTAGCAAGCATTTGGCTATTCACATGGCCACCGCACACACCCAGATTTCAGTTTATTGAGTTCTGAGTTAACACCTTCAAGATCTTCTAATTATTTTTTCAGATAATTATTTTCAATTTTCAAAACTTCAAAATCAACATTTTCTGAGCAGGTACTCATGCTAGCATTCAGTTTCTTTTTCAATTTTTTATTTTTCTATATCTGTCAGAAAGTTCTTCATGCATGCTCACTAATTCATCAAAAGAAAGTTCTTCGGATCCAGAACTTACCTGAGACACTGAATCCTCACTTAGATACCTGTTCTGATCACTTCGTTTGGCCATCAAGCATTGTTCCTCTTGCTTCCCATGTATGCCAATCACTTTGTCCAGTACATCTTTGGCAGTCCTGCATGCAGAGAAATAAGGAAGTAAGTCAGAATCAATAGCATTCCTTATTAAGTTTAGAGCTCCAAGATTATTAACATTCTTAGACCTATGACTATTAGTCCATTTAGATTTATCCTTAGGTAATCTGTGTAGACCATATGAAATAAGCTTCCAGAGATCAGGATCAATTGATCTAACATACCTGCGCATGCTACTGAACCAGGAATTAAAATTTGAACCATTAAAAATCGGTGGACAAGCCATGGATGCAATTAAAAACACAGTTCAGATAATAAACCAATAGTGATGATCAGCAACCAAAAATACCACCTAAAAATAGCAGGATCCTCTGCAAATCGTTAGATCTGAACAATCAGAGACCCGCTCTGATACCAATTGTTGGAATGACGGTGGTGCTAGACACGGATTCAGAGGGGGGGTGAATGAATCCCCGTTAAAAATTTTACCCAATTAAAACTATAACTAGAAATCATGCGAAAGTCAAAATAATTTGGCAAAGCTAAACAAATGTTCTAATAAGACACACACTGGAACACTTGACCAGTTGTCCTTATGTGAATCTCACTCGAACACTTAACCTGCACACCCAACAAGCATTCAGCAAGTCTATGCAACTGTTAAAGAGAACCAAGTTAGACATACAGTGAATAACGAAAAGCTTTAGGATAAATCTATGCAATAGAACCACACCTAAGCATACATCTACCGTGAGTCAAAATTGCAATCCAATCAAAGACACAAGGAGATTTAGATGGTTCAGTCGGCAACCATAGACCTACGTCCATCCCCCACTCAAACCAGAGTGAGGCTTCTCGCTGCCTAATAGCTTGCACCGCTGAGCATCACAGCTTGCTTCTGCTGATTCACAGCTTCGACTACTGAGCCACGCAGCTTACTTATAGCTGAGCATCACAGCTTACTGTCTGAGGTACACATCTCGCCCCACTGTGCATCACAACTTGCTCTGTTGACACACAGCTTGATGTTCAAATAAGAAAGCAAAAAAGTAAAACACAACAACAAAATGCTGGAAATAAGGACTGAGAAAATATAGCCCTTCGAAAGAGCAAATTGGCTTGGATCTGATCCAGAGGCCATTGATGAACAAATCTTCAAGATCTTCTGATTGCTTCTCCACGATCTCACGAGCTCTTTCTATTTCCTCTCTTCTTCCTCTTCTCTCACTCACAGGCTTCTTCTTGTGGAATCTCCTTTTTCCTTCTCTCTGCTGCTCACTTCCTTGCCCCTTGCTTGCTTTTTCCTTCCTTCTCTAGTTTTTCCTCTCCTTCACCTAGATGAGGAGTATCCCTATTTATAAGAAAATAGGGGCTCTAAAAATCTAATTCCAATTTCGTTCTTTTGGAGTGAATTTGGTGGTTCCCACAAGATTCCATCGAGGGCGTGTGGAGGGAACATTCCCATCTATTCTTTCTAGAAAAAATAATTCAAGAAAGCATCGTTGGAGGTCCACGTGTCAAGAGATTAGAGAGCACTGTCCACGTGTCAAGATCGATGCTTGCTCAAATGGAATGGAAACGTGAAGGATAGGCGAAAAAGGGATGACAGCAAACATTTAATTGACCAAAGAAATGGAAAAAGAATGAACTTGAGAAATCAAAGAAGATGAATCACATCATCCATTGAGCAGCATTGCAAATTAGGCTTGCACCTCTGATCCCATGAGGGTGGAAGCAGGCATCAAACCACAGTTTATGCTGCATCCACAAAGGGAAATTAACTCAACCATTATCAAAGCAATTGTCATCAGCCCTCCCTTAGGGTTTAATTTTATTTTCTAAAAAAGTATGAAAATGTAAAATTATCAAACTGCCTCTGATAAAAACATGATAACTATTTTGGTAATACATGTTTGGGCCTTTAGCATGCTCTGTCACTGGTGTCAGTCAGGTCTGTGCTGGCTTTTCCAACTTCCAAGGCATTGGTTCGGTTTGGACTTGTGTTGGTCCTGCCCAAGTGCAAGCCATTAACACCCTTGTTGTGAATCATTTAAGATGCTCTCTAACACATTGTAACTAAATAACTAAAATGAAATAAAAATAGTTATCGGCTGCAAACTGTTTTCTCTGCAATCTGCGCCCATCAAATGGCAATAGAATGCACATTGCAATTACCCACGTTGGCACCTTGAGTTCCCACATCGGCATGCAACCCTGTGGTCTCTCTGAGGGAAGAGGAACAGCCAGATTTTTTATAGGCATAGCCAGAATTTTTTGTGGCCATTTCTGATTGGCTCAGAAATCTGGGGGATAGACAGGGATGTCTCCTCCAATGCAGTGTGATGGGTAGTTAGAGGATCTTGGGGTGGTGATCACTAGGTCATAGGCACTGTTTAGTATGTGTTAGCATGAGGAATTTCTTGGTTGCGCATGGACCTTAATGGATAAACTCGAACTTGTAAATTCTTGTAATTCTCTTTCATTTAATTTACAAACTAGGGTACCATGCATCTAAAACAAATGCTAGCAAGGGGAAGCTACCCCAGAAAAGGAGATGAAAGAAAGGTCATCCTCTCTTCTAAGGATCTATGCTTGGCACTCAATGTCTTGGCCCATCCAAGGAAATGAAATTTTCCAACTGGTGAGAGATTTGCCTTTCAATGGCATAGCTGTTTGCTGAGAACTTTAATTAACAAAATTACGAATGCTGTTGATTCTCTATGTGAAACTTGATTGTGAGTGCATATAGTGTCCTATTTTTGAATGGCGTGCCGTTGTCTGACATAATTTGACTCGGCGTGCCGAACCTGTATATAATATTATGTCTGACAAACTGAACAACTGCTTCCCCGGTGACCTCCCGCAGAGGAACAGCTTCAGCCCAACGAGAAAAATAATCTGTCACGGCCAATATGAACTTGTGACCTTCAGAGGATGGAGGAAACGGCCCGACTATGTCCATTCCCCATTCTGCAAATGGCCAAGTAGGGGCTGTTGGGTGCAGCGAGCCTGGAGGCTTTCTCGGGACTGAACCAAAGGCTTGGCATTGGTGGCATGAGCGGGCATATCGATTGCAATCCGCATACATTGCGGGCCAATAAAAGCCTTTAAGCTTTATATTAATCTTCATTTTATCACCGGCTTGATGTGCACCGCAAAGTCCCCAGTGGACCTCGCACATGACTATTTTAGCTTCCTTGGGCGAAAGGCAGCGAAGGAGAACAGATTTATCTTGCTCATGGACCAATCTATACAACTGGTCACCTATTAGCTGATAGGATGCTGCTCTACGCAGGAGCTGAACCCTTTGGGCCCGGTCAAGAGGGAGACGTCCACTTTTTATGTCGATAATGGGTTGACGCCAGTCATATTCTTCTTCTTGACTAGGAGCATCTTCTTCCAAAGTATTAACCGCGAATTCGGATCGGACACAAATTCGGATGTACTAAATTCATACCTTATCTAAATATGAAATGAATATTTTAAACATATCCAAATCCGAATCCATATCCGTTTATTCGGATATTACTCGATCTATCACGGGTTAGGTGATGCGGGTAATCGAGTTTGCGAATATTTTTGACATCCTTAATCACAGTTGAACATGCTCAATTATTTAAAATTTATAGCAAAGAAATATAATCCAATACATGGAGGAGAGAGGAAAATTTGTGGGTGGAAAAGTGCGGCAGTTACAGCTAAAAGCAACAAGAGACGGGTGTAGGCGGAGAGGGCACAACTCTAGCAATTGTGAAGAACAAGGGACGCCCGCAAGTTTCTTAAATGTAATCAGGACCCTGGAAGTGCTCGAGATCTGGGTGTGTTCCTCCCCCGGGCCGCCTCGGTGGCCTACAAAACAATGATCCAAGAAACCAATTATTATTCGGTGAAACCAAAAGCCAAAAGAATAAACGGGCGTAAAGTAACAAGATATGGTTTAATCCAATCAGATTTCACGAAATAAATACAAAAGATATGCTTTTCTTCTAGATGGTAGCCACCGTAATCCGGTGCCATCGTTTGTAAGGACTCCCCCAAAACAGATTTGAGATAAAACCTTTCAAGGAGATTTCTCAAAATCTTTCTGGGTACCAGATCTCATCATCTGACATATCGGGATGTCATAACTTAATAATTAGATTAGGGGTTTATCCTATCCCATAATGTGGATATTTGTAAAGTATATCCAAAAGACCATTCAGTTATTCAACACTTTTGGGGGCAAGTAAACAGTCGAATTAAACCATCAGAAAACAAATGGAGTTGCCATATTCTAAACCTCCGCAAGTTGATTGAAGGTGTTGAAAACTAAATCCCTTCCCATGTTACGTTTTCGGTGGTTGGGAATTCATCTCAAGTTTTATTGTAACACATGATTCATTTAGCAGTCAAAACTTTTCACACGACTGAGTACTTGCATTAACGGAAGCCATTTCCATCTATTTCTCGAAGAAGATACAAACATAGATAATCGAAGTGTTCTACAATCTAAACTTGAAAAATACAATGGGAAGGAGATACCTGATGAAACGACCAGGCTCGAAACCAGGCACATCAGGAGGACCAAATGGATCATAGCGGGCACCCGGTGGTATTCCCCTGTATGATGCATAAGGCGTTAGATCATCTAGCATCATATTGCCACAGGAATATACTCAAAGAATTGCAACAAAAGGGCTTACGCAAGTCCACCAGGAAATCCAAGATCCGGGCGATCTATTCGACCAAAGCGAGGGTCATTAGGTCCTGTAATTTACAGAAGTACAAAATAAGCACAAGAATTCAAAGCCAATTTGGCAACACTCGAGATTTCTTGTGCATACCAACAAGCATGCTTCCATCACCGGACCTACCCCTGAATGGTCACAAAAGATACAAAAGATTTAGAAACCTAGACAAACCGTCGGCAGTATTATGCATGGGAAAATGGAGAGAGATAATCTTGAACCTTTGAGGGAAAAAACCAGCACCAGGGCCAGGGTAAACATCATTGAAGTCAGAATAAGGAACAGGAGGATAAACAAGCCTGAAACAAGCACGAGCAAACCATTCAAAAACTTCTGTATAACTCTGTCTGAGATATGCAAAATAGAACCAAAAGAGAAGTACAAGAACAGATAAACATTTTTAAGCATACTACAAAGAAAAGCACTTTCAAGCTTAGCCACAAAATTGAAGAGCATAAAATTGACCGAAGGCCAAATTAGACCACACGTTACTCAGACATGTAACTTTAATAGAGACAAGTAGTGTCAAACACTGGATTCTGCCACAAATGGCTGAGAGCATCCTAGGTCTCCTTTTCGAGGGAGAGAAAATTAAGCTTTTGATAACCAATGCTATGCCTACTTACCGAAAAATATTGGCCATGACCGACATTTCTAGCATGCACCAACTTTATAGCCGGGCCTGCTTCATTCAGACCCACTTTAAAGATGCTCCCATCCATGCTTTATTTGAAGCCCATAAGCCCAAATTCCTTAGAAAGTCACAAGGCCCTATCACAGAGGGTATCCAAACCAATGAACAGGTGTAAGCCGTTAGTTACCCCTCACCCAACCATTCCACCAACCCATTAACAAGCCGAGTTCACACATGCACCCCCACAAAACCAACCACCTCCACCTCTATAATACAACTAAGTGTTTCCTAGTAAATGGCTAACCCAAAGGGGGTGAATGGATAATTAAAAATTAATCATTATAAATAGTATTTTAGAATGATGCGTGATAGAATTATAGCGCTTAAATAGATGCGGAATGAAACTAAAGCACAGTAAATCAGAATAGCAGTCACACAAATGGACACTAGGATTTTATACTGGTTTGGCCCTAAGCTCCAGTCAGTCCTACGTCTAGTCCCCAACAACCACTGGGCTTTTCACTATCTCCTCCAATGTACACTTGGCTATTTTTGATTAGGTGTTCAGCCACACCACAGACACTCCCTCAACTAGAGCCCTAGCTATTTATGATCAGGTGTTCAGTCACACCACATGCACTCTCTCACTAGAGTCCCAGCTATTTTTTATCAGGTGCTCAGCCACATCATGAGTGCTCTCTCACTAATGCCCCATCTAATTTTCAAGTACAGCCAAACCTATAGGATAACGGCCTTCTGCTAGTCACACTACAGGATATAGACCACCTATCGATCCCTCTTGCCCTCTAGCAAGAGCTTCTCCCCTCAAAGAGAAGATCACCACTTTTTACAAGTGGGATTTACAAAGAGATTTCATCTTGATAGGCAGATTTGTGTACAGTAAATACCGAAGTGTTCAAGATGAAAAATCAAAGTGAAAACACGATGGTCTTGATCCACAAAGAAAAGCCTTTGAGAAAAGAAACAGAGATGCGTGAAAGACTTTGTGAAGAAGCAGAAGAGAGTTGCAGCAGAGGAATTTTCCTCCATCATCTTTGACGGTGGGGTGCGACACAGTCTCACTCCCCACATCTGGAGACTGAGGAGCCCGTTGAAGGTGAAGCTTCTCATCTGGAGGCTTCCCACTTGAGACAAGCTCCTTTGCTTTCTATCAGATATTTAGTCGACCTGTTGCTTGTGTCGCCTGGACGACGAGACCGTGGACCACCTGTCTGTAGGCTGCCCCTACTCGCAGGCAGTGTGGGAGGGTACGAGAGCCTGATGTGTACTTAGCCGGCAGACTGACGTGCAACACTTTATATGGGCCTGGGGTAAGAGTTGGCCCCTCAAAGGTGATTGCGTGATTTGGTGGTTCATCTTGCATACCACTCTGTGGTCCCTATGGTGTGAAAGGAACTACAAGATCTTTAGGCGGGAGGCTAGAGTGGACGATTCTTTTATTTCTTTCATTTGTACTAGAGTGAGAGAGTGGGCAGAGTTGCTATGTAATGTGAATGCCCTCAACTCACCTCTTTTTGTTTTGTTGGGGGGGTAGACTACGCCACACCACCTTGGTGTCATTTTTTGTATGGGGCATCCTTTTGGGAGGTTTTTGGGTACACTTGTACATCTTCTTTTTCATTTAATACATACAATGGTACCACCCACTTTCAAAAAAAATGTTTCAGCATCAAAATCGTCATTCATATTTAATTGGTCAAATGATTCATTCGCCATGTCACTTAAAACAAATGGCATTTAATAGTGAATAGCTCCTGGTGAGGTTCACCATCTGGGAAATCCTCTCCCTGAGTGAAGAGACCCGACATGCGATCATTACTGCCTTGCAGACGCCTACTCAATATGAAGCATGTCTGGTTGAAGCATTGTCGAAGGCCAATGTGACCTTTACTCAGGAAGATATGTTACCCCCCACTATCAGCCACAATAGGGGCCGCTGTACATGAGGGGGCAGATGAATGGTCAGGAGCTGAATAGAATTCTAGCAGATCCCGAAGTAGTTGTCAATATCCTACCTTACAGAATATATCAGAGATACTACTTCAACGTGCTCCTCGACAAAGTTGGAGATATGCGTATCACCGGCTTCAATCAGAAATTTGAAGTACCACTGGGAGTAGCAGAATTCACCCTCACCATGGTAGATTTCACTACCAGGGTGCAGTTTCATGTCATCAATTGCAGTACCTCATACAAGGCACTGCTTGGCCGTCCCTGGCTACATGAAAATATGGTGGTACCTTCTACGCTACGTCAATGCATTAAATACAACCAAGATGGGAAGGAGGAGAGGATATTTACTGACCTCCACCCATTCGAAGTGTTTGAGTGTCATCTACTTGACGCTTCTCTGTATGCGGAGTTGTCACCAAAGACCTCCAAAGCCAAGGGCCCTGCCAGTGCGTCAAAAGGCACCTCCAGCGATGACTGGTTTCCACCACCACCACCAGGATATGTTAATCCCAAGACAATCTTGCACATCGCAAGCACAGGAGATGTGGGTAGAGCAGCACCTCCTGCCACCTATCCTGAAGCTAATAAAGCCAAGGTCGATCATCACCATGGCCTTATTGAAATCCCAGAAGGTCTCACCAGGACAATACTTGGCCTCGGTGCTGCCACTGTTGAGCCTTTTAAAGCATGGGAGGTGATACAATCTGAAGGTCCCAGCAGCATGTTCTATACTGCTGAGGAGCACTCCACCCAGGAAGACTCCGACTGTCATCTCCCTGAAGATATTGAGAACCCGCCAGTCCCCATTCAAGGGTTGGCCTTCATCACAAGCCGAATGGCGAAGATGTTCCGAAAGTAGAATATCTCCTCTAGCCAGCCTCGCAAAGAGAAAGAAGCATTCCAAAGACTCTAGTATCATGCCAGCATAGACGAAGAATTGAGGCGCGTCTCTCAGCATCCGAGGTTGGGCTTCTGATGTGAAACGATCCCTGGGTCTATGATTCTCTTCCTTATTTTCAAGAAATATGCTTCATCATTATTCATAAGAGGATAAGTGCCGATGAGCCATGCATCACGGGGTGGAGCTAGCACGTGGTAGAGGGAGAAGTAGCTTCTGATTTGGGTCCACCCTTTCATGATCTTGTAGCAGCCTGGTGTACTCTGTTGAAATCTAGTGAGTTTGATGATAACTTTGCCAGGTTTAGTCCCTCCACGAGGGGATTTCACACCCTCTTCCCAGATTTTGCATGCACTAAATCCCAGCATGATGTTTACCCCAGAACCAACATAAAAGGAGCGGCCATGGCATTAAATGAGACATGTACGTGTAGTAAGAAGTGGGTGAACGATACCCTTGGATTTGCCTGTAGTACCACTAGTGCATTGCATCATCATTTTCTTTGAGAGTCTTTAAGGCTTCTATTTCTTTCTCAATGTTTCCCAGCCATCCTCCATTTCTAGCTTTTCATGCGGGTTAATATCTCTTGAACATAGGCTGAGCACAATTGTAGCTTTCTGGTGCACTTTGCTACTACACTTCCCGGTTGAATAGGGCAACTCCATGGGCGCAACCAGACGACGCCTCAGCCACTCTTGCTACCATCGGGCTGGTAGTGAGAGCAGTCAAGGCGGCTGGAACAGGCTACACCGGTAGGGCATCGGCGCTGAGGGCATTATCACTGACACAGCAACAACCAAGTTGGCGTGCCGTCGGAGGCCAGCTTGGAGTCGACAGGTGGCAGATGGCTGGGCAGGGTCACGGACAGATGGCGGCCTGCTCATAGTTGAAACTACCTGCTTGGATAGGGGGCACTTTGGTTGTGTAGCAGCGATCCTGAGCAAGGGGATGGGAGTGAAGGAGGGTGGCCAACAGTCCTGAATATGGTGAGCTGATGAATATATAGGCCGTGGCTGGCCTGCGGGATGACTCGAAGGTGAGCCCGCATGATGAGGAACACGCAGATGGCAGTGGCGAAGGCAACTGCTGCTATCGGTGGATGAAGCCGACTTCACATGGGGAAATATTGGGCCGGGGTTGGGTTCCACGAAGATCTATAGGTGGCGGGACAAGTGTGGTGGTATGCATGGGCAAAAGGCGATCGTGACCACTGCAGGTGGCCAATGGTGGTGCATGCGCTGGGATGATCGCGAATGCTCCGCCGACGATGCCTTTGGTGCTCAGAGGTGAGGGATGCCAAGCTCAGACGTCGTGCATGGCCGGCAACTATCCTCAGACGTAGGTTTATGGGGTTGTGGCAGACTGCTTGACGGTAGCGAACGAGGCTCTAGATGTAACGGTGCTGCAGCAGTGTCCTGGGTAGCTGTTTCACTGGGGACGACGATGGCGAGATGTTGATGAGGCAGAGAAGGGCGGGGTGCGACAGTGGCGAGCTTGCTTGTCGGGGCACACACGGCGGCGGGATCATAGCGTGCCTGGACGTGAGGGTCACGCTCCACTACTGTGTTTGTTGTGCTTGGAGGGGATGGTGATCGTGGACGCCGACGGGCTCCGGAGGGCAGCCTTGCTCGGGCGGGGGTGGAGCTGCGGGCCGTTGCATGCTCAGAACGGTGGCGACGTCAACGGGATGGGTGTCACCTGTGGGTTGCATGGCGGGGCACCATGCTTGTCGTGGGTTCCAGGTGCTCGCCGCATTGTGGTCGTGTCTGGAGGGAGGCGGAGCCACCACTGTAGGATGGCTGGGCTTCCAGGACGGTGGCCTGCCAGAGGTGATTGTGCAGCACGGGACTTCTTTGCAGTTGCTTCTTTGGTGCCGGGGCGAGTCGCACCCAATGCAGTGGCAAGCTGAGTGAGGTACAGGGAGAGAGGAGGCGATCTGTGCAAGGGTGGGGGGTTGTTGGAGTAGGATGCGCAGGGTGTGGTGGGAAGAGGGGCAGGGTTTAGAGAGAGAAGTTAGAGAGAGAGTAGAGAGAATGAAAGAGGGGGTGGGGGTGAGCATCGGTCCAGCATGCTGGGGCAGGTTGCCGGCGAAGTGGTGAGAATGCCATCATGTTCGTGGGGTGCTGCCATGCTGACGGGGTGATGAACGCTGGCGACACTGCGGAGGACGGCACCGACGATGTGGATGCATGGGCCAGGGCGGGAGTCGAAGGTCGGTGGTGGCAGGTTGCGCGGAGCGGCTGGGGACATCGCCGACGTGCTCACGTGCATGGGAGCTGGACTGTCGACGCCATGGTTGGTAGGGTGATCCCTTGATGGGTTGGAGGGCATCCAACTGGTGGTGGTGTTTGGCCAGAACAGGGTGGCCGGTGGCGATGGGCTACGTGTGAGGGAGGCGAGGGGGTCCCCTACGTGCATGAGAGGGGGGGTCGGGTCCTCATGTGAGGGAGGTAGATGGTGAGTGGGTGGGTTCTCTGATGAGCAGAGGAAAAGGAGGGAGCGGGAAAGTGAGACGAGGGAGGGATGGGACGGTGCAAAGGAGAGAGAGGGGAGGAGATGGGGGCACCGGCGGTGTCCCTGTTCCAAACAGGGGAACCATCCGCGCTGGTTTGAGGAAGTGGGGGATGTGAGAAGGAGAGCATGGGAGTTGGGGTATGTGAGTGTGGGCATGGTGATGGCGGGTAGTAAAGTGAGGGAGAGGGAGAGGACGAGGGAGGTAGGGAGGCTCAAGGAGAAGTGAAGGGGACGCTGCGGTGTGGGGAGTGTTGTGGTCTTGAGGAAATGAAAAGGTGGAGGAGACGGAGAGCTGACGGGCGAGGGAGGGCTGCTGGGTTCTCGGCAGCAGGTGGGAGGGGCCGTGGGTGACGGTAGGGAGGGAGTAGGGAGACATTGAGAGAATGGGTGAGGATGGGGGTGAGGTGGAAGGGTGGACAATGATGCTGGCCGTGCCGAAGAAGCTTTGAGGGAGAGGGGGGGAGAAGAGAGACTGCAGTTGCAGGGACAAGCGGGGGTTGGGAGCCAGAGGACGGGGGTCGGGTAGCTGGCCAAGCAGAGGATGTGAGGGAGGGGAAGTGGAGAAGAAGGGAAGAGGAAGAGGGAGAGAAGTCTAGCGGCCAGGGAGGGGCTAGCAGGGAGGAGAGAACGAGTGGGGGAGCCGACGCTGGTGTGTGGGAGAGAGAAAGGGAATGCTGGCAAAGGTAGTGTGTGCTGGGGTAGGGCCACGGTGTAGTGGAGGGTGGTCAGGGGGAGAGGGATGAGAGTGTGACTGTGTGTGTGTTAGAGAGGGAGATCATCTCTTTGAAGTCAACCTCGGAGATATGTCTACCTCTAAAGTATTTAGCTCTAAAGTATTCAGCCCATCTAGACTCAAAATGCATGGCTTCCATAACATTTTGATTCAAAAAGAAGCTTCCATTTGCCTAAGAGATAGAATGCCAAGACCACCACAGTTGACAGGTTTACAGATATCTTTCTAGGATTTCCAATGCCTTTTGTTCCCTTGCTTTGATGAACCCTAAAAGAAATTAGCAAAGACCTGTCAAGTAATTTATGCACTCCAACATGCAGAGGAGATGAGGCTAAAGAATACAAAGGGATGGAAGAAAGAATGTGCTTCAGCAAAGTAACTCTGGCTCCTTGAGAAAGATAACTAGCATGCCAACCATCAATCTACTTCTGGATAGATGAGATAATACCTGCAAAATGCACTTTCTTTGATCTACCACAGACCAAGGGAAATCCCAAATACTTATGAGGGAATGAGTGGTGAGTGAAGCCAGTGATATCTTGAATCCTCTTGATAGTAGTGGGCTTAGTTTTAGGGTGAACAAAGAATCCACTCTTACTAATGTTTATAGATTGACCAGAAGCTCTTTCATAGATACTCAGAATACCCATCAAGTTCCTAATAGAACCAGCATTGGCCTTACTGAAGACCAGGGTGTCATCAGCAAAAAGTAGATGGGAGATGTTAGGGCATCTCCGAGGACCAACAAACCAGTCCACTTTACCATCAGACTGAGCTTTGTGAATAGATCTATTAAGAGCTTCCTCAGCAATAATAAAGAGGGCTGATGCTAGAGGATCACCTTGGTGAACTCCCCTGGAGGACTTAAAGAACCCTGCTGCATCACCATTCAGGAGGATAGAAAACCAACAGTTTCCAATCATGGAATGAATAAGGGCAATAAAGTGCTCACTGAAACCAAATTTAGCTAAGACTGCATAGAGGAAATCCCACTCTAACCGGTCATAGGCTTTAGCCATGTCTAGTTTGAAAGCCACATTCCCTCCTCTGGTTTTCCTATCCAGTTCATGAATCATTTCCTGAGCTAGGGCAATATGTTCCACAATGAATCTACCTTGCACAAATGCTGATTGTTCTAGAGAGATGATGTTTGGCAGAATTGGAGCTAGTCTGTTACTGATAATCTTTGATATGACCTTGTAGATAAAGTTACACAAGCTGATAGGTCGGTAATTAGAGATATCAAATGCACTGTTCACTTTTGGAATAAGAGCTATAAGAGTGGCAGAGAGGAACCTTGGCTTTGTAATCCAAGAGGTGAAAAATTCCTGAATTGCATTAACAATCACAACTGCAGTAATGTTCCATGTTTTCTAAAAAAAGGTCCCTGAGAAACCATCCGGCCCTGGGGCACTATCAGTCGACATTTGGAATATAACTTCTTGGACTTCAGTAGCTGTCGGGGTAGCACACAGGTTTTCATTGTCAAAATTAGAAACCAAATGAGGAATGTTATTCAATAATGAGTCTTTAATGTGGTGATACTGAGAAGTAAATGCTTTATAGAAATGGGTAGCAGCTATGCTCTTCATTTCCTCATGATCTGATGTGAGTGCTCCTGCAGAATTTTTGAGGTGAGGAATAATATTCCTTTTCCTATTGGCAATGGTCTTCAAATAAAAGAACTTTGTATTCTGGTCTCCTTCTGCAAGCCAAGTAACTCCAGATTTTTGCCTCCAGAATGACTCATATTGGATCAGTCTGTTAGCCAAGTCTGATTTAGTAGTCTCTAACATATCAAAATTAATCTGATTTGGTTTAGTATCATAAAGAAATTCTACCTTCAAAACAGAATCTTCCGCTGCCATCAGGTTAGACGGAACATTTCCAAAAACTTGCTTCGTCCGGCTCCGGCAGCGAGAAACCGAGAGGGGGAGGGGGAGTGGTACTGGAGGGTTATCACAGTGGAAGGGGGACTTTCTCTCTCTCTCTCTCACTTACTCACCCACTCACTCACTCACTCACATGTACACCACTAACTAGGGATAAGTTAGTTTTTTTCTAATGTTGGGTCAACTTAACCTTGATCTAATTGATTTTCTTCAATTTAAAATAATGACAGGGACTTATTTATACAACAGAGATAATTATAGGGACTTTTAAGACAATAGTCAGATTTGAGGGATCAATCGATAATTAGATAAGTTTATAAGAACTAATATGTAAAAATCCCTTTTTCTAAAGGCCAGGTGGCGGCCTTGGGAAGACCACCACCATCAAGTGGTGGTCTTCCCCATGACCGCCATCTCAATTCTTCCTCCAGAAGTGTCCGGGGTGTGTCGACTCACCCGGCTGAACCCTTTCATGTCCCTATCAAGTGGCGGTCATCCCATGACCGTTTTCTGAAGGTTGTGGTCGCGCAATTGACCACCTTCTCATAACAGAGCCCAAATCATTCTGAACTCTAATTTCTTCGGCCAAAAGTGCTTGGGACTCCTTGTTGGCATCATTTTTGATGATAATATCCTTCCAGATCGATTTCTATCCATCCTGAGGTCATTATCCTACTATTATCCTGTAGAATAATCAAGTAATATCCATTATTTGGGTCATTATCTCTTAAATCTGGGCTAGGTTTTCTTACAACTCTATATAAAGTTGCCTGTCCCGCATGTGCGAAGGGGGGCACTTCTTCGGTTCGGGGTGAAGCCATGCTACGTCGACATCTCATTTCTTCGACCCCAACCTGTTCAGGGGAGTATTGGATTCGTATTCCACTCTCCTAGGGCTTGGTTTTCTCATCCTTTCTATCATTTCTTCGTCCTCCTTTTTTGAGTTTTACCACAGTTACTATACTATTTCTACACACACAACACTCTTGCATCTCCTTTCTCCACAGCTTTGCTGCGTGTTAATTTATGTTTTCACTATCCATGCATTCACAACACACACACCTATCTTTTTCACCCTTCCACAGGGGTTAAAAACCTTCCCCCAGTGCGTTCTCCCCCTTTCTTTCAAGTTATTTCATGCATACGGGATGGATGCTGCACTCCATGTTTCTAATGGGCTTTTACCTTTGCTTGAGCTTTGTTTTGCAGGAGATCAAGGGCATAACGTGAGGCCCTCATCTTCTGGCCGGCTGGAAGGTGAGGAGGTGTGATCCACGTTGTTTCTCGGATCCCGTTTGTCAAGTGTGATCATGTGAAGCAGTCTTCCTTTGGCCGCGTTCTTCTCTTTATTTTCCAAGGTACACAGTAGGTTTTCGTTCCTTTTAGCATCTTTTACCTACTGTCAATCCTTGCTGGTGATCACGGTCAGTTCTTTTATTCCATATCACCCCTTTCTTTTATGCTTTCATGCTTATGCATATATGTTCATTGTTCGGGGCGTGGTAGATTAAACATCTACAACCTATTTTTTTGGCAATCACAGTGGGACACCTAGTGTCCATCGCGTTGCTCTGGCCTTCCTAAAACTTCTGTGTGTGCATGTTAATGTTTAGATAGTTTATTGATGGGTTTTCTACTGTTCTGGGTGTTTTCAGCTATATCAGAAGGTAGCGGCCCTCCCAGAGGCCACCTTATAAAGGTAGCGGCCAGAAGAGGGCCGACACTTGGCACTCTGCAGATAGCGGTCAGCAGAGGACCTCTACCTATAGGTAGCGGCCCTCTGAAGGCTGCCACCTGCCCTCTGGCAGGCCCAGGGTTGATTCCAGGTTGGCTATTCTTTGGTTGTGTTTGAGTTGTCTCTGTGGTTTATGCAACCCAGTGAGGTGGGGTAGAGACTCGGGTTAAGTTAACTAATACACCCTAAAGGCAATTTCGATAAGACATTTTCTAATTAATTCCCTTACATTGTAGGACTTATTTACAATGGCAGCTGAGCACGCACAGTGGCAAGACCTGCAACGTATAGTGCAGGGCTTTACTCAGGCCCTATAGTAAGTAGCACAAGGAGCAACGCATCAAGGAGCCGGTGATCTCCACTGAAACTTTCGAAGCTTGAGTCCCCCACATTTTGGTGGCTCTGTAGACTCTAATGAGGCAGAACATCTGCTAAAGGAGATGGATTAGATCTTTAGAGTTATGTAGTGTAGTGACCAGGAGCGAGTCCTCTTAGTAACATTTCAGTTGGAACACGATGCACGTGCTTGGTGGGAAGCCGTGGAAGTCACGCTAGGAAATAGGCGTGCGACATGGGAGGAATTTAAGGAGCAATTTAACAGTAAGTATTTCTTAGACTGTGTGCAGGAAAAGATGGCGGCAAAGTTTGCTACTCTGAAGTAGTGAAACCTATCAGTTGTTGAGTATGAGGCGTAGTTCACCCGATTGTCTCGCTATGCACTGCACTTGGTATCTACGGAGAAGATGAAGGCCAAGTGGTTCTTAAATGGGCTGAAGCTTCACTACATCAACTAGTTGGTGCCAATGGAGATCCAAAACTATGCCGAGATAGTATGAAAAGCCCAAGTTCATGAAGACACCATGGAGATGATGGAGCGGATTCGAGGAAGAGACAAGAAGAGAGAGTAGACTACAAGTTCTGAAAATTTCAAACCCACTAATGGCAAGATGAGGTGCAATGGCGGGTCAAGTTCATCACAGGATAAGAAGCTAAGGAATGGTGATAAGAAGGCAGGTTTGACGGCCCTGTCTAAAGCTATTTGCAAGTATTATGATCGGTCGGGTCACAAGATGGAGGAGTGCTGGCGCAAGCTTAGCACCTATCTACGTTGTGGTAGCAAGGACCATCGGATCCCTGAGTGTCCTCTTATCTCTGACCAAGCTACATCAAAAAAGTCGCAAGGAAGCCAAAGGCGTTAGAGTAAGCTCCTCATGTTATTTCTAGCTAATTAAAATGATGCCTTGATGGAGTTTCAAGTATTTTACAGGAAAATCTAGAATGATAAAGGCTACCTCATCACCACAATTCAAAGTGATCATGGTGGTGAGTTTGAAAACTATGATTTTAGCAGTTTTTACGAGGAGCAGGGATACACACACAACTTCTCATCGCCAAGGATGTCTCAACAAAATGGAGTAGTGGAGATGAGAAACAGGATATTCATAGACATGGCACGGACCATGTTAAGTGAGAACTCCCTACAAAAATACTTTTGGGTTAAGGTGGTAAGTACGGCATGCTACATCATCAACAGGGTAATGGTAAGGTCGATTTTGAAGAAAACTCCATCCGAGCTCTATAAGGGTAAGAAACAAAATATCTCTTACTTCAAACCTTTTGGTTGCCCTTGTTACATCATGAACAATGATAAGACTAACCTAGATAAGTTTGATGAGAAGAGTGACAAAGGAATCTTTCTAGGTTATGCATTGAACTCTAGAGCTTATAGAGTGTTTAATAAGAGGACTTTACTTGTTGAAGAAAGTCCTCATGTTATTTTTGATGAATCTGATCTAAAACTAACAAATCATTTCATTCCAATTTTGGGTGTAGATGACGCTCCTAAAAATCCAATTGATGTAGGATCATGTAAGCTTAAAGATGAATCAACTGAAGGAACCCCCAGCAAGGATGAAGACCACGAAGATCCTTCAATTGAAACTCTTCAAGAATAATCAGTGCAGCACCGTGACTTCCCTAGAGTTTCAACGCATCAACCCCAAGGCTTCCGCCCTCAACCACACCCTGCCCAGAATATGGGCTACCAGCACAAAAAGGAGAGGGGAAATAGGATCTCCCTGACGGAGTCTCCTACCGCTATGGAAGAGAGAAGTCGGCTTCCCATTAAACAAGACAACAAAAGTGGAAAAAGAAATGCAAGCATGGATCCAACCTGTCCATCTCTCCCCAAAGCCTATCTTGTCCAGCACATCAAATAACACTGTCCGTAGACCCTATCATATGCCTCCTCGAAGCCCAGCTTCAAGGCCAAACATTTCTTCATTTGAGTCTTCATGGCAAACAGACCTTCATGAGCTACCAAGAAATTATCTTGAATGTGACTCCCCCTGATAAAAACTCCCTCGAAGCAACTAACCAACCATTTATAACTCTCTCCAGTCCCGTAGCTAACACCTTGTTGATGATTTTGTAAGTGCCATTTAACAAACTAATCGACTTATAGACCTATAGTCCCGAAAACATTATGCTCCTTGTGAACGAAATTAGTGCTATTGAAAAGGCTCTAAAGTTCAACATAAGATTCCATATACAATCACCTCGTCTCCCTCTGCTCCAGATTATAAGCAGCTTATGAACTAAATTAGTGCTCTTGAAAAAGGCTCCAGTATCTAGCATAACATTCCATATGCAACCACCTACTCTTTCCTTTGTTCTCTTTTTACATAGACAGCCACTGCAAGTGTTGATAAGAATGTGAGGTTCGTCTTTTGCAAAATCTAGAGAAGATGGCAAGCAGATGTAGCTAGGAAGGCTAAGGCAGGAAGAACTAATAGAAGAGAGGATGTGAAGAGGGAAGAGGAAAGGAAGGAACCGACAGAGGGATAGAAGGGAGAGGGGTTGAGCTAATAGCTTGGCAGGAGGGTGATCTACACTGCCTGTGGTGGGGGGGTGAGGGTGATTTTGTGGTGTTGGCAGGTGTTCAGGGAAGGTTTTGATGTGTGTGGGTCTCTTGACAAGGCAGTGAGGCAGAGTAGATAGTTCAGTTGTTTGTTTGGCCTCGGTGTTCCCTTTTGCTTTGGGTGGGGGTCAATTTTGGTGGCTAGGTCTTTTGTATTTCTTCCTTTTTCCTTTTCCAGGGCCAGTGTACATCCCGTCGCCTTTTGTATTTGGGAGCTTTGTGGGAGCACTCCCTCCTTACTTGAATACATTCTTTTTCTTTCATAATACGTGGTATGATCCACTGACAAAAAAACTATGTTGAGATGTTCTTGAACGGAAAATAAGCCTTTTGAACCCCTTCCCTAGATGGAAGTGCCTGATCTTGATTTCCATGGTTTGCCTAAAGCAGATGAAGTTTGGATAAAATTGTCATTTTTCAACTAAGATAAGATTACTTCAACACAATGTGAAGGAATGGATGGATAAATTATTTGTGCTACAACTGAACAGTTTGTCATTATTGTATAAAATAAAAGAATATGGTAAAATAAAATCTAAGGAAATATAAGTAACTATAGCTGCTATTTTAAAGAAACCCCTTCAAATGGTTTACCGTGCATTCAACAAACTTTGAAAATCAAAGGGGTTATTCAAAAGAAAACATGACAAGATAAACCGACTAATGCTACCTTTTTGGGTTGTGAACATGACGATGATGGAACTATGCATGCACCAGCATGATCACCCTAAACAAGTTGAGCAACAACTTATAGGTTGTTATAAGCTCTTGATGTACCTAGTACTTTCCATTTCTTTTAGCTTTCCCAACATATGTATGGTTATCAACTTCTAAATAGAGAAACATCATGCCCTCTACTTTTTTCCAAAATTGTAGATTGCTGAGAACTATTTACTGAAACCTGAAGGGCATACACTCCGGTTTCTATTTCTATCGAGGTATGATCGAGTCTCTTTTATATCTCACTGCTTCTAGGCCAGACATTCAATTTAGTGTGTGTATGTGTGCTCGATTTCAAGCTAATCCTAAAGAATCTCATTTCATTGCTATAAAAAGGGCTCTTAGATACATTGTTAGCACACATGACTTAGGGCTGTGATATCTTGCATCATGTCGTTTGACTTAATTTCTTATACTGATGTTGATTATGCGGGATGTAAACTTGATAGAAAAAGTACTGGTGGGTATTGCCAGTATTTAGTTGGGTGCCTAGTCTCTTGGGCTTCCAAGAAATAGCACTCAGTGACCCTATCTACTGTTGAAGCAGAATATGTGACAACAGGTAGTTGTGGGACCCAAGTGTTGTGGATAAAGCACCAACGCCAGGACTACAGAGTAGATCTTAGATGTACATCCATATCGTGTGATAACACAAGTGCCATTAATTTAGCTAACAACCCCATTCAGCACTCCCGCACTAAACACATTGAAATAAGGCATCATTTCTTTCGAGATGAGGTAAGTACAAAGAATTTTGAACTTCAATTCATTGAATTTGAGAGGCAAATTGTAGACATTTTTACTAAACCTCTGAGCAATGATAGATTTTCTACATTAAGAAGAGAATTGGGTCTATGCAGACCCCCCACTTGATTGTTTTGGCTTGGATAAGTTCATTCTAGGATGAGAGGCATTTGTTTGGTTTTGATAGGGGGAGTCCATTCTGCATGTTTAATTAGCTGCATATCCTTAGTTGCATCTTAGTTCATGTGCTGCCATGTTGTTCATATGTGCATCACCCTTTGGTATATAAAATAGTGATGTGGGAAAGGGCAGGCTCAATCTGCTTGGGAACACTCACCATGTGTGAGGGAAGTCCTCCGTCAGGTATCAAGGGTATTTTCACTACATGTTAGTGTCCATGGGTTGAGAGGGAGCTGGCATTTCATTCTGAGTCAGGCTCTTTATCTAGTTTGATGCATCTTCAGCTTTCTTTTTGCCATCTAGGTCAAGAGTGTCAAGGCACCAATCCATGCATGTCTGCCTCTCTGTTCACACGCATCACCATTCACCCTTTTGTGGAACCAGCCTGCTTCGACCTTCTAACAAGCTCAGGTCGACCTCTCACTCTCTTGTGTTCATCTGAGTTGGCCTCCTCTACACTTCTCGGTGGAATGCTTCAAGAGGAGATTCCCTTCTAAGATTGTTCTTGTTGACTGACCTCTCAAGCAGCGGTCCTCTGCATTTTCTGCTATCATGGTTGTTTTAATCTAATGAGGCTTAAGGTCAACAACTTTCTGATATGACAACAAGCAACTTGGAGGAGAGACTCCATAGGCTTGCTTCTGATGATGCCTTCACATGATAAAAGTTCCTATGCTCCATGGTCTGCTTATGCTTTTTCAGTGATTATTTTGGTTGAAGTAGTTTTTATTGAGCATTGTGATCAAATGACCATATCTAGTGAGACTTAATTAAAGCACTTATTTCAAAGCAATGGTCAGGATTTGCTGAGTAATTGGATGCACTCCACTTGAGATGTGAGATGGTTCGCGTCAAAAGGCAATGTCTTGACTAACTCTGATCTGATAGAGTTTTTTTTTTAAGAGGGAGGCTAGAAGAGCCTAACGGAGCAATTGCTCCTACCCACTAACAAATTGTCACCCTTCACCAATGAAGTGGCAGTGGGACAAGGGTGAAGTGACAAGCTATCTCTAATCAAAATGAGGCATGATAGATAACTATACTGAGTAACTGGGGCATGTGCATCTTACAAATGTGATTCCTCACGTAAAAAGGTGTATGCTTATTTTGATTGTCAGCTTAGCCAATGAAAAAATCAACAGTGCAAAGGTTGGCTGAACACATGAAGACCCTTTACTCCTTTAAGAAAGAACATACCAAGAGGCTCTTCGACCTCATCAAGGGCTAGCAATGACAGGATTCGGCAATTGTTGCTCCCGTCGAAAATCTTGATTGTGCATCGGTGTTTGAGACCTTTGGGCATTTATATCCATTTGTCGCTTCATCTCCAGCATGAGATTGGTCATCTCTATATGCCAACGTTGCATGGTTTCGAACTTAGCGTCCTCAGACATTACTTGGAAGGCGGCCTTTGTCGGTGGTTCAAACACCGAGTTGAAATAGGTGCTGTCGGGATAAACTGTCCCTTCCCCGTGGACGCTCACGACCTCATCAGGGTCTACCCCTTCCTGGGGTGCGTTCTCCCCTTGATTTTGCAGTTAGTTTTGGATGGGTACCTGGTGTTGACCCTGGGAAGAAGTTCCTGCTTGCCCACTAAATTGGCCTTGGAGATTATTTCTGGCGGCGTTCTTGGTATTGAGGTACATCGCATCCATGGTAAGTTTTGGTCATTTGGTCCAACGGGTTCATTTAAGTTGGCAAGGTTGCATGTCAGTTCCATATGCTCTCTGCCAGAGGTGTAGCAGGTATAAATCTTCATATTGCTGCCTGTTCCTGCCATTTGTACCACTTTCTGCCTTTTCGATGGCTGAGCTCCGAGGCGGGTAGGTGTCCCCAATCTGTCGAAAACTGAAGACCTTAGTGGCGCGGTCTCCGTCAGCCTATCCAAGACTGAAACTCGCGCTGGCGGCACCTGGGCGCGAGTGTTTTTCTTTACTCGGACAGAGTTCGAGTCTTGAGGTGTAAGATCGAGCTTGCAATAAGCCCCTTTCCTTTTCTGCCCCCGATGACGCAGCGGTTTGATATCCGAAGATGTCATAGATGGCTGGGCTGGCAGCTGCCCGGGCTTAGCAGCCCTAACTTGCTTGATTAAACGAGCCTCATGTTTTGTGACCCAAACTTGCTTCACCTTCTGGGGGCATTGTTCATGCACCTTGCCCCCACTAGGGGACTTGGACTTCTTCTTAGGGTCCGATGGGTCCTCCCGCGCCTTGCGGAGGAGCGAAAAACGATTGGAAGTCGGTATAGCCGGGACATGATTGACCCACGTCGTGATTGGCCCGCCGTCGTTAAGGTGTACGCGGAGATCACCAATCAGTATAGTCTTGTCGGACCTTGAAGTGGTCGCTACTGGCTTCCTATTTTGACGGCGACGGTGCTGCCCCCATTTAGCAGGGACGGCGTCGATTGAAATTACATGGACCGAGAAGACCCGACCCTGGGTAGAACGGGGTTTGATGTGCTCGGTTGTAGTAGACGCCGGAGGTACAGCTGTTGTAGGAAGTGTTTCCTGGCTAGCTTGGACTACGCCCAAGAAGAAGGGAGACCCTACTATCGCCAGGAAGTCCCCGAATACAATTGGGGTGGCCAGATATCCATAGCCGGCAAGGGCGTTGACGACAAGAGGACCATAGGTGACAGCCACCATTTGAGCTTAGCAAAGAAAAATCGAAATGTGCCTTTGCGACTTGGCGCCTCGTCTCCTTCCACTCCTTTCTACCCCCCTGCATGCATGAAAAAAAGGGCATCAGGGCCTTTATAAGGGCATTAACAACTTTAGCAGGAAAATGCAAGGCCGAAAAAGTCCCACCGGACGTGTCAGTCTGTTTACACGCGGAATTTTCGGATGGCCGTATTGACGGGCGGATATGTGTATTGTTATTTATTTACTTTGGCACATATTAATTCCGTGCTTTTGGGTTTATCAGACAAATAGGGTTTGTGTACTAGACTTTTTCCCACCGAACAGAGTCGGCGTTGATTTACATCGGACAAGTCCGAATATCCAGACTGAGTCTGCTTTGATTTCTAGCTTGTGCTAGTGGAATCCTCGCTTGGTGGGAGCGAGGGGTGGACGTAGGCTAACTCTGGGTCAGCTGAACCACCTAAAAAATCTGAGTGTCTCATTATGTGATTGCACTTGCGATTGTCTGGTTGTTCTCATCGTCTCTTCAAGCTATTGTGTGCGTCATTTCGTCATGCTATCTTTGTGCGCTAAGTGCTTGATGGTTTATATGATTCAGCATCTCATTCCATCAGATAGTCTTCCAGTATGTGATGTCAGATATCGTGTTGAGCTTATCTATGGAAGGTCTTAGGAGACCTTTAGTATTGAGTGTGTGTGTTCCCTCTCCAATTTGATTTAAATTACTCTTAGTCTGAAATATTTTGGGGTGTGTGTTTTTGTTTCCCTTTGACAAGATCTATTCATCCCCCCCCTTCTAGATCCTATCTGTATCTCTTCTATCTAGCAGTCTCAGGGCGTCCAATAGGCTGGGGCACTCTGGAAGACCTCCTGATCTCTAATTCTTGATGCTCCCTTGCTCATAAACCTCCTGCTCTGGCTCAGCATCACTCTCACCCAACTTTGGCATCTCATCACTATCATCTTCATCTTGCATCTCTTCTCCATCTGTAAGCTCCTACACTAGAGAAGGAATAGGTGTGAGATCTGGAACACTATAGGAAGATTGGCCTTTTTGCTTTATTTTTTTGATATTTTTGATATTTTGATCTTCATAAAACATCACATCTCTTTGCCTAACTATTGCCTTCTTCTCTAGATCCCATAGCTTGAAGCCAAACTCTTCATTTCCATGGCCTAAGAAAATACATGGGGTAGCTTTGTCATCAAGTTTCTGCCTTTGGTCCTTGGGGATATGCACAATGCCTTGCATCCAAACACTTTCAAGTGATTGCAAGATACCTCCTTTCCTGACCAAATCTTCTTTGAAATTTTTAAACCCAAAGAAACTGAAGGAGACCTATTGATTAAATAATAAGTAGTGCGAACAGCTTCACCCTAGAAACTCTTTGGTAGCTTTGCCATCCTCAGCATGCATCTCACCTTTTTCACAATGGTTCTGTTCATTCTTTCTGCTACACTATTATGCTGTGGAGTGCCTGGTTCAGTCCTTTCATGTCTTATACCATAAGCTGCACAATAATCTATAAATTCTTTGGAGATGTACTCTCCTCCATTATCTGTGCGGAGACATTTCAACTTTTTACTTGTCTCTCTTTCCACCATAGCATGAAAATTTTGAAATGATTGAAACACTTGATCTTTTGTCCTAAGCAAATAGACCCACACCTTTCTGGATGCATCATCAATGAAAGTGACAAAGTACCTATTTCCACCCATGGACTCCACCTCAAAGGGACCACAAACATCAGAGTAAATCAAATCTAAAATGTAACTTTTTCGTTGTGATGAAGAACGAAAAGAAATTCTATGATGCTTTCCAAGTAAACAATAATCACAAGGACTAAGAGTCATACCTTTCATGAAGGGAATGCAAGACTTCATCGCTAAAAGTTACAGTCCTTTCTCACTCATATGTCCTAGTCTTTTGTGCCACAAATCTGGAGAAGAATCACCTTGGACAGCATTCAACACATCCTTGCACACTTTTACATGAGTCTTGTAAAGACCACAACAAGCATTTCCCTTGGCAACAATCAATGAGCCTGTAGTCAAGTTTCATTTTTCTTGACTGAATCTGTGCTCAAAATCTTGCTTATCTAGAGCAATACCGGAGAGAAGATTGAGACGTAAATCAGGAACATGTCGTACATCCTTCAAAGTTAGTGCATACCCTGTATTTGTTTGCAAACACACATCACTAATGCTAACAACCTTTGAGTAACTAGTGTTACCCATCTTCACATTTTCAAGATCTCCTGTCTTGTAAGATGTAAAGAGCTCCATTTTAGATGTTACATGATAGGAAGCACCAGTGTCTACTGTCCACTCTGAATCATGGCCTGTGAAATGCAAATAAGTGTCTCCCTCTATTGTGAGAATGACATTATCACCTTCTAATAATGTAACTGTGGTATTTTGATCATCCTCTGTCTTCATCTGATTTTTATCCTTCTTCTCTTTCATCTCTCTCTTCCATACCTTACAGTTCCTCTTTAGGTGACCTTCTTTTCCAAAATGAAAGCATGCTCTACTCTTGGACTTTGACCTACCTCTGGACTTACTTTGACCCATTGACTGATCATTATACTTTGATCTACTCCTCCCCCAGTTCTCTGTGACAAGAGCATGTGCATTATCTGATCCAGTTAATTTTCTTCTTGTTTCTTCATTAAACAAGCTAGCAGTAACTAGACTCATAGACAACACACCATTAGGAGCAGAATTACTAACTGACACAACCAAGGTTTCCCAACTGTCTGGTAAGGATCCCAAAAGCAACAAAGCCTGTAGTTCATCTTCTAAAGTCATTTTCATTGTAGCCAACTGATTCACCAAACTTTGGAACTCATTCAAATGCTCTGCAACACTGTTACCTTCTTTGAATTTTAAATTAACAAGCTTTCGAATAATAAAAGCCTTGTTACCTGCGGTCTTCTGCTCATACAAAGATTCTAATTTTTTCCATAATGCTTGTGCACTAGTTTCACTCGAAACATGGTGAAACACACTGTCATCTACCCATTGTCTGACTGTGCCAATGGTCTTCCGGTTTAATTTTTCCCAATCTTTATCGGACATACCTTCCGGTTTGGCTCCATCTCCTTCAATCGGATCATACAAATCCTTACAATATAGGATGTCTTCCATTTTTGGCTTCCAAATAAGCCAATTTGTATTAGTCAACTTTATCATGGTGCTAGAACCTCCGCTATCCGACATTCCGACACACAAAAATAATGCCTGTAATTTAACCCCGCTCTGATACCACTTGTTGGGAAACTGTAAGAATAAACCTAGGCACAAATATATGTGTAGTCGGAGAAATCAACACGGAAATAGAATTTATCCGCACACCTTCGGCGGCTTTGTGCAACCACAATAATCTCTACGGCATCCACACACACAAATATCCGAGTCGAGAAAATTATCAAATCACAAGAACACAACCACACAACATGCACCGAATTTTTAACGTGAAAAATCCTCCCTCGACATGGAGAGGGAAAAATCACGGGACAAACCGACAGTGATCCACTATGTGAAATAGCAATACATAATTTTCTTCTCTCAAGATGTGCCCAAATCTTGAGGTATACACACAAGAGGATGGAAGGATGTAAGATTACCTCAACCGAGATAAATCCCCAAAATGAGAGAATAAAAAATACCCGAGCTCACCGGGTTGCTCTTTCTCCCACTTTTCTTTTCTTCTTCACTCATCTTTCTCTTTCTCTCTTCCGCAAGGGACCCTCACAGCAAGAAGAAGCCGTCGCTGCATTTTTTATTTACTGCTCTTGTACGTATGTCAAGATGGGTCTCGGGTGTTTAGGGTATTGAGATGGTGGGGGTATGTTATACCCCCACCCCTTTTCTCACTTATCATGTGCCCACAGAATGGGGTGGACCACACTCAACAGAAGAGACATCAAACTGTTGTAAGAGTAGAGGCATACAGGGTTTGTTGTAGTGGAGGTACACAATTTGTTACAATATAATTCATGTCTTTATGAGGAGATGCTATTCAATTAGCGTCGACTCGTGACGATGGTTTAGTACTCTCTCAAGGTTGAGAGTGGAGATGACAAATAAGCTTGGAGACAAAGAGAGACTATTGTTCACTAGGAAATGTGTCGACTTGTGATGATGGTTTGATACTCCCCCTCGAGCTTGAGATTGGAGATGACGAACAAGCTTGGAGACAAGGAGAGATTGTATTGCTCACGGGGAGCTGTTTTTGTGAAAATGTCTGCAATTTGTCTCGACGAAGGGACTGTTCGAAGAAGCCCTGATTGCATTCTTTCACGAACGAAGTGATAGTCTTAACTCAATATGTTTTGTTCGTTTGTGATGGATTCGATTAGCTGCTATATGCAAGGCGGCTTTGTTGTCATAGTGAAGAATAGCCGGTGTGTTGCGAATGTTGTGATCCTGAATTGGCCTTGATACAGCGAACGACATTGATCGCAGCCTGCCAATATTTCTCGGATGGTTGTGACATGTGTTGGCTCAGTTGATTCACAACATATGTTGTATCTGGTCTGGTGACTATTAAATAAAGCAAGCGACCAACTAAGCACCTGTAGAGTGTGGGATCGGGTAATATTTTGCTGGGTCTCTGATGAAGATGATACCTGGGGAACAAATAGCTTTATCATCATATAGAATGTGTACGTTTTCTGATAGGCACCTTTAATTCCATGCGTCCAAATAACACAATTTTTTTGGGTTGTTCGAACGATTCATACATTAGATTTCCTCGATCTCAATAAAAGAGGAGTAAATATCAAAAGATTTTTCAGTTATCATGATCTAACTGAAAGGAGAGGTGGCGCACAGTGTTTTTTGTGATCGATCACACCCTCCCGAAGCTACAATGGCGTGGCTCGTTGCCAATCACATGATTCCCGGTTTGGCCGTTCGGGATAACTAGGGTTTCGTCACATAGCCACGAAAACGACTTCTTCCCCAAGTTACGTAGTGGAACCTCCTCCTCCTCCTAAAAATCTCTGCTGCCGGCTTGATCAGAGGCAGAGAATCGAAAGAGAGTAGGCTGGTTCTTGTGTACACGAATTCGAACCTCCCTCTCGCCTTCCCATTCCCAGTAACCGCAGAGAGGAATTGGTTTCGGAAGTCTGAACGCTACACTGTTCTTGGCGTTTGTTGCTCTGAAGCAGAGCAGAGATGAGCACTGCTCTCTTCAGCAGCAGCTGCTGCTTTGCTTTGCGGAGTGATTCTCACAGAACACATGTATGCGGCAGAAGGGCTGCAGCGGGAAGGTGTGGGAGGTCTGCTGATGAAGGTTCCGAGATGCTTAAGGCGGAGGTACTAAGGAGGAGAACGGGTATGATTTCCGGGTTATCCTTGGTTTCTTCAGTGGCACTGGGTTTCCCAGGAGAGGCGTTGGCGGTGAAGCAGGGCCTTCTGGCAGGACGAATTCCGGGCTTGTCCGAACCTGATGTGAATGGTTTGTCCGTCCTTCCTTACTCACTTGTATGCTTACCCATCTTCGTTCCACGATGATGTGGGATAGTGGGGTTTGTTTGTTTGTTTTTTTTAGCTTGACCGTGTCTCAAGAAATCACATGGTGGAGATGCAGGGAAAAAAAACCAAGATCCTGATTATTTAAGGCGCTAGGAGATACAGGACTCCTTCAGTGTCAGGGTCTGGATTAGTGTCTTTATAGTAGTAGTGCAGAGCAATGAAGTCCTCACTTGCGAAAACTGCTGAATACTCACGCTCGCCTCTGTTCTTCTCGTGTGAATTTCTGCTGTCTTATGCTTCTTTAAGTGCTTTTAATTGGTGGAACTTTACAAGCTACACATGTATGTGTCTTGCTCAGACAGGCT
Organism: Amorphophallus titanum; assembly: GCA_024336825.1. NCBI lineage: Eukaryota > Viridiplantae > Streptophyta > Magnoliopsida > Alismatales > Araceae > Amorphophallus > Amorphophallus titanum. The sequence goes on from JANBPO010002302.1 coordinate 11,821,862, forward strand.
GGAGGACATATCGCAGACCAGATGATAAGTCTGGGGGACATGGGGTGGGTTGGAGTCCTATTATTCCATACATATTTGTGGTTCCCGGTGGCTGGGAAGAGGTACACTTCCTCCACACATCCAAATTCATCACATTAAAGCATCTGCTTAAAAAATAATAAGAAGAAGGAATTTCTGTACATTACCGTGTTCATCACAAGCAATTCATAAATACTGTGATTCATTCCTGATTTGTCTTCTCATGTCCTGTTTTTATTAGGTTCCTGTATCAATTGCAGACCTTGGTGGCACCGAGATTGATTTGAGATTTGCAAACTCTAAGGAAGGTCGATTATTTGTCATTGTAGCTCCTGTTCTTAGATTTTCAGGTGACGAATCTTGAGTTACATTTGCCCTCTCTTGTACCTTCTCTTCATGCTGGACCCTCAGACTCAAAGTTAGTGCACCTGCTGGAGGAAAGCTGAAGATTTGCGAAATAAAATGGGCATTTTGCCCCTAAGATACAAAATTAGTATCAGTGATTCAGTTACCCTTTTGCAAAGCATCCTTGTGTCTCCCTCGTATTTCGGGTCAACAACAACAGATGGCATATATTCTGCCATTTACTGAAAAAAAAACAGTTGAAGGGATGAATGAACAGAAATAAAGATGAATGAACAGAAATAAAGGGGAAAAATGAATAAGTTGACACGAGGGGAAAAAAGTAAAGCTTTTTTGAGGATTATCCAGAAGCAATTATCTTCTGCACCATCATTAATGATTTGTTTCTTGTGACCCAATACAGTGGGTTTAGTTATGTCACTATACCTCGGTCTGTAGATATAGTCCTATGTTTCTCGATGGTTTCACATTTACCCCACTATTTCTCGGTGATGAATGAGCCCTTCGCGGGATATTCCTTCCTTCGGACTGGTGATTTTATCATAGAGACCTCCGTAAGTCTACGCGATGCCTTGGATTCCCTCAAGACTGCCGAGCATGCTGTATCATTAAAACCCATACACCCTTTTTGCATTGCCATGTCACTCTAATGAAACATGGTAGAATGGCCCTCATGGTATACTCTCTAGCTTCCATGAGAATATATCTTGAGCATATGGAATGGGCAGCCATACCATTACCATCACTTAACGATTTGGTGTCTTTACATAGACACAAATTCTTTCTACCTTATTATGTCCACGGAACAAGCAACCATATACATATGGGTGCTTATTTTAGTAATCATGGCACCCACTCGGGAGCCAATTCCACCCAGTTTTTCAACACGTATCGTGATTAAGAAGTTTTAATTATAGTACGTCCCTACATGAAGTTCTATCCTTGAGTTTCTAATTCTACAAGATCTACCTTAAATTTTTGCAATGTTCATTCCTTTAGAATTCTATATTGGCTATACCTATAGTGGATGTTGAAAAAACACATGACTCAATGCTTACACATATAAGTCCTGATCTGGTCCTGGGAGGAGCACCCGAAAGTATTTGTGCCCATGGTAGCTATTATTGATTACAGTGTGCCATTGCACCGAAGTGCATGACTTGCTTGATTGACATTCCACAAATCATACTTGACTTGACTTGACATGACATGACTTGCGTGGCCTGGAATGAGTATTTTTTTACTTGATAATGTGATAGCCAATTCACATGACATGACTTGATATATTTATATGCTTGACCATCTTGATGCACTTACATGAAATCTTGAAGTCTTGCTAGTTCATTCTATTATCTCTTGCAATACTCTTTCTATTATCGTTTCACACAAACATGCATAGCTATACTTACATCCATGCAACATGTAATTTACTTTAAGCAAGCTAGCACTTGTGATATAATTCCTATTGAGCATTCACTCATCTAGCATTTTCTCCTATTTTTCAGGTAATTCCGATGACCAAGATCATTCGGATGGGGATGGACATGAGTGAAGAGCGTAGAGCCATTTCGACCATCAATGCCGTTATCTAGTCTTGTCTTTTCTATTTTTTTGAGTCATCCTTTATAATTTTCTTTCATTGAGTCCTAGTTCTCTCATTAAGAGTTGTAATAGAAGTATCTTGTAGTTATGATGAATAAAGGATTTGGTTATCTTTACCTGTGCGCACTCTGTCTATGTGTCGAATAAACTTATGCTCGGATTGACATGATTGAATATAACTCGTCAAGTCTCCGGGTTCCTTCCGCACTCGGGGCGTGACACTCTCCCCCTTTGACATCATCAAAAAAAATGTGTTTGATACACAGATGAAAAATGTGGAGATGAGCAGTTTCATTCAAGACAAGGTCACAAATGTGAGTCCCCTCAAAACACATAATTGTTGAGTTCAAAATATTTTCAAGAATGAGCATTAGAGAATGGGTGAGCAATTAGTCTAGACAATGAATGTGAGGGTGAATGGCAGCAGTCAAAGAATAACAGTATGAACTTACTTCCCCTTTGACATATGATCAGAGGAAAGTAGAAGGATTAAAAAGAAGGTACAAAGACCAGCAAACAAAATTGATTTTTAGATAAGCAATTTTAGCGAATAAGAATGAAAGAGTTCTCAATCTAATACCAAGCTCATAAACCAGAAGTGATTAATTTTCAGATTCTTCCATTATAAATGGCTTATGCTCTAAGCGAAGAGGGGAAGGAGCTGTGTGACCCTCTCTCCCAGGGATTCTTCACACAAGGGCTAGAATACCCATTATTTCTGGGTGGGCGCAGCCTTGGACAGTGGGTCCTGGAACTTCTCGTTGGTGCCCAATTTTCACCCAAGCATTCCTCCAAAGCCAACTGTGATTTCCCCGGAGGTGGAGAAGAAGGCTACCCTTCTTCAGGAGAATCAACGATCCACCGTCGAGTTGATGACTGAGGCCAACATTGAGGAGTATCCCTCTCAGACGGTGATGCCTCCAGGTAAGGGCTTCAGGGCCTTGTATTGATGTTGGGTCAAATTAGCAAGTTTCTTTCTGATGGTACTCTTTTGTTTGCTTAGACTCGACGCAAGTGGCTGATGAAGGGGCGTAACCAGCAGAGGTGGTGATCCTTGACGAGGAGGAGGCACCTACCCCCGACAGACTTCAAGCATCTGGGAGTTCTTCCCATGCCCGGGACAAGGGCAAGCGGGTTGCTCAGGATGGAGCTTCTGAGCGTTGCGGGGCTAAGCGCAAGGATCCCATGGAGAAGATGCTCTGATCCTCGATGAAGGCCATGACTGTTGAGAGGAAAAGGGCGAGGAGGGTGGAGGCCGCTCGCTCTGTCGAGGGGGGCACGTGGCTAGCTCTCCCGTCCGGTGAATCAGAGGGGGTCGCCACCTTCGGAGGAGTCGTGGCCGAGACGGATGCATCCCGAGCAGAGGTGGCAGGTGCTGGGTTGCCTATCACTGTCGAGAGGGCACAGGGCGATGGGACCCAATCCGAACCAGTCGAGGCCGAGGGGTCACAAGGAGAGGTGACCCAATCCCAGTCGATTGAGGCTGCGGAGGCCCGGGGGGAAGTGGCCCAACCCGAGCCAGCTAGTGGGCCTCCAGGAGCGGGAGTACCCAGTGGGGATTTGTCGATCCTGACTATTCCAAAGAGGGCCGCCTCTCCCACGGCAGGCACCTTTGCCATCCGAGCCTCCTTGTACCTTAGGTGCCGCTCTATGACCTCAGAGGCAATCCGGGGATGTCTCGGGCATAGTCCTCCTTCAGTGCTCCTCGAGCGAGTCATGGAGGGTGGCTTGATCGTGGCCCAACTGGGGGCTGAAATGACTGATCTGTTCGCTCGGGTCAACTCGGAGAGGCAGTCCCTAGCCTAGGCCTGTGGTGCATCCGACTAGAAGATCCAGCGCCTAACCCTCAACCTTGAAGACCTTCAGCGAGAGGTAGCCTCGCTCAGGGCTCAAGTAGAGTCGAGCCAGAAAGAGGCTAGGGAGTCGACTGAGCAATTGGTTCAGGCCCATTATATGGTTGAGCTGAAAGATAGGGTCCTAGACGCAAAGCATAAAGTGTAGGTTGAACGTGCCGAGCAGTGGAAGGCCGAGCGTGAGGTGCTCGAGGGCCGGGTTCGAGAGGCCGAGCAACAGGGGGGAAGCCGAGGGCGCGCGAGCCGAAGCTGAGAGGAGGGAATCCGATGTAGAGTGGAGGGTGGCTGAGCTCGAGGAGAAGGTGGGGCTGGCTAGATTGGAGGCGCTCAAGCAATACATACGCTCGGAGGGTTATCATGCGGCGCCCCAACAGGCTGCCTTTGCTTACTACGTGTCGGGTTATCGCCGGGGACTGCGGAAGGGGTTTTCCCAAGGCTACCCCCGAGCGACCTCTCTTGCCTATGAACAGGCACACGGAGAGCTTGATTTTCCTTCCAGGCAATGCTATGACTCGGACGAGGATACTACGGATTCTTCCTTCCCGTTGTGAAGCGAGGGCAGAAGCCAGGGTGCCTCCATTTCGTCTGAGCGATAGCCAACACCAACAGCCTCGGGAGGGCACGCGATCGAGACAGTTCCTACGATACTTCGTCGAGCACACTTGGCATGAGCCTTCGGTGTCTGACAGTAATATTCAACTCTCCCTTAGGTGGGAGTTTTAGGGTTGCTGCCAACTTTGCCAAAGCATCAACCTGGGAGTTACTGCCCCTTGGGACGTGGCCTATTTCGAATAGGTAAAATTTTCCTTCAGCCTCATAACGGCTGCATGGTAGGGAATGAGCTCCTTCTTCCGGACATCATAGTCGCCCAAGACCTGTCGAATGACGAGCTGAGAATCTCCGTAGACTTTGATGTATTTAATGTCCATTTACAGTGCCAGTTGAAGCCCAATAATTAATGCTTCGTACTCGACCTCATTGTTAGTCAATGACTTCATGAAAGCGCAAGAGTTAGGAGAATGCCGCCTCGTGGAGATACAAAGACTATCCCCGCACTCGAGACAAAGTCTGTGAGGCCGCCAGCCCTCTTGATTGTCCGAGAAGTACCATCAAAATACAACTCCCAATGTGCGAGGTCGAGGGTGAGGACGCCCGGCTCCATCTGTGGTGGGACGTTTTCACAATGTTCCCTGGTTTCCTGTGAAGGTACTAACACCTCTTCATCAGGTAACTCAAAGTTAAGTGGCGAATCTTCTGGCACAGGGTGCGCAACTAAGAACTCCGTCATCCCTTGGTCCTTGATCGCCTTGCACGGAACGAAGGTGATGTCGAACTCTATAATGATAAGTGCCCACTTGCCGAGCCTACCGAAGAGGACTGGCTGACTGAGTAGAAATTTGAATGGATCACATTTGGAGATGAGCTCCACCCATTGAGCTAGAAAGTAGTGCCTTAACTTCTTGACAGCAAATACCAACACTAGACACACGTTTTCCATAGGCGCGTATCGGTGCTCAGACCCGATCAGCTTTCGGCTAAGGTAATACAACGGTTGTTCCTTGCCCTCTTCATTGATCTGGGCTAGCATATCCCCTAAGGAGGCATCCATGGCGGCAATATAAAGGATAAGGGGCTTCCCTCTGATAGGTGCTCCTAGGATAGGAGGAGTCAGTACATACTCCTTAATTTGCTCGAAGGCCCTCTGACAGTCTTCGTCCCATACGAAGGGTGCTCCTTTCTTCATCAGTTTGCCGAAAGGTACGCATCTTCCCGAGAGGCTAGAAATGAACCGCCTAATATAGGCTAGTCTTCCTTGCAAATATCTTAGCTCATACAAGTTTTTGGGCAGAGGCAATCCTCTTATGGCCTTGATTTTGTCAATGTCGATTTCTATGCCTCGTTACCTAACGATGAAGCCGAGGAACTTGCCGCTGGAGACGCCAAAGGCACATTTCATCGGATTCACCTTAAGCTGGTATTGTCGAAGCCTTTCGAAGACTCGACGAAGGTCAGTCAAATGATCCTCTCGCCTTTTTGTCTTGACGACCAAGTCATCGATATAGCATTCAACGAGGTCATGTAGCATCTCGTCGAATGCTATATCGAGATTTTCGACGGAAGACATACCGGCATTCTTCAGGCGGAACGGCATCCTTTTATAGTTGAAGATCTCCTTAGGAGATCGAAAAGCCGTATGGTCTTTATCTTTAATGGCCATGCGGATTTGATTATAGCCTGACAATCCGTCCATGAAGGACAAGGCTTCGTGACAAGTGGTTATGTCAACCACTGTCTCAGTAATTGAAACAGGGAAGTCATCCTTTGGACATGCTTTGTTCAAACCCCTGAAGTAGATGCAGACTCAGACTTGGCCATTCTTCTTCTTGACGGCGACTATACTAGCGAGCCACACAAAGTACATGCAGGGCTCTATGAAGTCCATGTCGAGCATCTTGTCAACCTCAGCATTGACTTTCAGCTCCAGCTCGTGGCACATACACCTCGAAACCAAAACGGTTTCGGTTTTGGACCCGGCAAAAACTGACTCCGAAACCGACACTGCCAACCTTGTCAGGTAAGGATTGGCCCAATTGCCATTTATAACTTTACAAGGCCACAGCTTTTACTAAAGAACAGTCCTCATCAAAAAACAGAAAATTCTGGGGAGTACACATCATTTTGATTCAGCTACAAAGCATCATCATCATTCAAGTGTAATTACAGTAGCAGAACACTAAAGAGTGCATATACCACTAAAATTATGCACTTACTGAAGGCAGCCAATATGGTCAGCATGTGTTAAGGTGGTATAGTTAGATATATACCCTCAGAATATAATGTATTCTATTTCTGCTCCCACTTTCGTTATATTGCTATGTGCACTCTCATAATAAACAACACTTTTTTGGTGTATCCCGCTAATTTCATTACCATCGGAATTAGATAAATAACCCTTGAAAAATTTACTAAGACATTGACATAAAATGTAAGGCCATGTTTGATATCGGGATAATTTAACTAGGGATAAGGGAAAGTCAAGCTAAAAGCCTATCCTTAAGCTAGTGTTGTTTAGTATTGGGATAATTAAGTGGGTTGCATCGTTAAAGAATGGAAAACTTATTTCACCTAATAGGCGAATGATCCATCCCCAGCTTAAACCCAAAGGTGGAGATAACCTAAGCTTAGTTAAACCCCAGCTTATCCTGATACCAAATAAAGTGATTTACTGTAAATACCCCACATTTAGATGAAGGGTTAGTATGTAAAATCCTATAAAGTAATTACACAAAATCTGAAACTATAGGGTTATTTATTTTTAGACAGATTTGACAGGGTTTTAATTACAATTTTTCAGATCTTATAAGACAAGTTAAGGAGCTTTAATGGGCTTAATAGTAGGTTGTTGGGCCACCACCCAATAGGTCTGGCGGTTCCATTATTGGGCTTCTAAGTGAGGCCCAGCTAAAGGGGGCAGCAGCCAGCTGGAAACAGCTGGCAGCTACTTCTTGAACTTGCGCCTCCCACTTATTAGGATGTGGGTGCCCTGCTCTCCCTCTGTTCTGCCGCCCTGCCAAGCAGCAGAGAGGGAGAGAGAGGGGAGAAGGGAGAGAGGGGAAGAGAGAGCAGATTGAAGGAGCAAGGGAGAGCTTCCAGTTTCAACTGCAGGGCAGTGGGAGAGAGGTCTTACGGCAAGGATTAAGGAAGAGAGAGGGAGGAGAGGCTGCTAGGAAGGAAGGCAACTAAACTCAACCTGTGGCTGGTAACTACGCTGTCTCCTTTGTCAACTGGGAAGTGTGGGAACTGGGAAAGGTGCTGCCCTAGCTGAGGAGGGCAGTCAATTAGAGGGCGTGTAACAACCTAAGGTAAGAGATGGAGTTCTCTTCTGAGATTTTGGATTGTGTGTATGATGCTTTCCCCTCTTCTTTTGGTTTTAAGGATAAGTTAGGGCATATGTAGTGTTGTCCTGTCTAGAGGAGATGCTGTCCATTTATTTCTGAGAATTTAGGCTTATCTAGCACACTTCATATGAGCATAAGACTATGTTCAGGGCATTGTAGACCCATACTAAAAATGATATTTGAGTTTTGTTGTCTTAGAATCATCTTAGGTGTGCATATATACCTTGTAGCATGTCATTTATTTATAATTCTCTTACTGCCACTTTGATAGCTAGTAAGCCTGGGTAAGTTATTCCAGGGTTAAGCCTAACCGAGTTTGGTAACTAGTTTCTTATTCTATCTAAAATAAGAAAAATAAAATAATTAAAATAATAAAAAATAAATAGATTTTTTTACAAATAAACCATTGTTAAAAGTGAATTTACAAAAAAATCATTCTTGAAAATGCATTAGGATGCATACCCTAATGCTGCCCCTACCTTCCATAAAATCTTGACCATGAATGATATCGCCAACATGCACCAATTATATAGCTACGCGAGGTTTATCCAAACCCAATTCAAGGACTCCCCCATCCACTCTCTTTTTGACGCTTAAAAGCCCAAATATAATAGAAAACCTCAGGGGCCCGTCACCGAAGGAGTATAGACTAATGAGCATGTGCAAGCCATTGCTTTCCCCTTTCCCAACCAGTCCGCTCCACTCCGCTTTCCATAGCCCCCATGCAACCCTCAGTTCTCCACTCCACAAAATGCCCAGCTTGCTTTCCCCACCATACAAAATGCTTCCCTGCTCCCCAAAATGCCTTCCCCACTCCCCAACAGCCACAACAACCCCCATAATACCATAATGTCCCTCCACCTAATGGCTATGCAACCAAATGCCTGGCTCTAAAGAGGGTGCAATATCCTCCTTTGCCCGAGTCCCTCCCAGATATCTTTTCAGCTCTCATGCCCATTGGTGTAATTCAACTCCCTCTAGAGCGGTCGAATTGGAACCCGACTGTTGATCAGTCCAAATATTGCATGTTCCACTAGCAACCTGGGCACAACATTGAGGGTTGTTTTCAATTTAGAGATCTTGTGTATGATTTGCATGAAGGCCAGCATATTGATTGGGCCCAGATGCACAAGGCCATTTTTGAAATCAAAGAGAAGAGAAGGCAAGCACTGAGGCAGCAAGTGCAGCAGCAAGCACCGCAGCCATAGCCACAACAACAGCAACCTATTCAGGATTTGGGGATCCATCAAAACCCCATGTCGAACCATCCGCCCGCTCCACAACCTCAGCCACCAGCACCGATTCAGGTTAACCTTGTTCAACGCCCAGCCCCTGATGTCGGGTGGTCTTACGATGATGAAGTTTCGGTTCAACGGACCATGGCCCTCCACCATACTTACCGTAACCCTCCCCCACCTTTTACACCTGTCATCCTCCCGCTGCACCATCAAACCCCTCCATCATCCGCACATGCTGTTCCTTTTAAACCCCTCATCCTACCACCTACTTCCCCCATTGTTCCGCCTGTCCTAGCTCCCCCACAGGTGACCACCCCGCCTGTCATTATCATACCTTCATCCAACCCTTCACCAATTATTCTCCCAGCATGACCCACCACCACTACCCCCATTACCCCCCCCCATTATTTCTGCTACACCTACTCCTACACCATTCATCCACCCCGTTGGGCCTGTTAAGCCTCCCACTATGAGCCTATCCAATGTCGTGCCGGCCCAGAACCTTACCCTATGAAGCAGGCATTTGTTCCATCGAAACTATCCTACCACTGGTGCACCCCCACCCAATCTCCAGTCCTCGCAACAGGCTGCTGATCAGGAGGAGGAATATCCGCTGTCAGGTACTCAGTATGATCTGCTATACCATCTGGACAGAATGCCCGCCAAAATTTCAGTTTTGGAATTAATTAAGCAGTCTAAGCTTCACCAAGACGCACTACAAGATTTTCTGCAAAGGGTCATGGTTAGTGAAGACATGGCAGTGGACAGTTTACCAACTGCCATGGCCACAATCTTCAAGGGTCCAGCAATCACATTTTCAAATATCGAGCTAGCACCTCCCGAGGCTCGTCAGATGTCGCTATGCATTTCTATTGTCTTGAACAAAGTAAGCATAGATGCGGCATTGGTCGACATTGGGGATTCTATTAATGTCTGTCCTCTCTGCACTTTAAGGGCATGTAATATTTCAGAAGATTCACTAAGGCCTACCCCGACTACTATTGCAACATATGATAATTCAAGGAGGCCGTGTCACGGGGTGGTCACCATTCAGGCTGAACTTGGGCCACTCACAATGCCCATTAGGTCCACGCCCATGCTGGCGTTGGTGATCTGGATGAAGCCGTCCTCGAACAGGGCGCGCAGTTTGGCGGTGGCCTTGTCCTTCACCTTGGTATAGACGATGACGTTGGTGCGGCTGGTGCCGATGGCGGCGGCTATCTTCTGCTGCGACAGGCCTTGGTCCGCCAATGCACAGATGGCCCAGTAGAGGTCCATTTTGTCCGGGCGGATCTGGCGCAGGTTGAGGGCGACGCGCAGCATCATGGCGGTGGCGGTATCGAGGTTATCGCGCACCAGGCAGAGCATTTTATCCTTGCCGCGGAGTTGGGCGGCGGCGAGGCGGCGGGCGCCGTCCAGGACCTCGCCACGGCTGGTGGTGATGAGCGGCCAGGCGTCCGGCTCCTGCAACATGAGGGCGGTGATGTGGGCGGGCTCGGTCATATCCGGCGCGCCGCGGAAGTTGACCGGCAGGGCGTGGAGTTCGGCGGTGGGGCGCCACTCCAGGCCGCGGAGGGGGTAGCGGGCGTTCTCCTCGGGGGTGAAGGGGTCCTTGAACACGGCATTGAAGCCCATGCTGGCGGCGGGCGCGGCGAGGCCGGGGCTGCCGGGGGGCGGGCCGGACATGCCGGCGACCTCGGGGAATTCGGCAGTGAAGAGCGCGCGGATCTCGGCGGCGCGTTCGGGCGTGCTGTTGGCAAGGGCATCGGCCAGCAGGCGCACGGTGCGTTTGGGCTGGAATTTGAGTTTGTGGAAATCGTACTGGACGGAGCGCAGGTCCCCCGCCAGCAGGCGCTGGACGTAGAAGGCGTCCATCAGTTCGTTGAGAATCTGGCTGGCGCGGCTGTCGGTCACGCCGAAGTGGTAGGCGATCTCCTCGAAGCTGGAGACGCCGCCGACCTTGACGTGGAGGAGGGCGGCGCGGCGTTTTTCGTCCCGTTCCTGGGCGATCAGTTCGTTGAGTTTCTTTTCCACGAAGCCCTCGGCGATGAGTTTGGCGCCGGCGTTGCCGAGTTCCCGCCGCTTGGCGGTGCTGACCTCGGCCACCAGGGTTTCCTGCATGTTGGTTTCCTGGTCCAGGTGCTGGACGAGGAGGGGGGGATTGTTGCGGAATTCGGCCTTCTGCTCGTCCGTCATGTCGGCCAGGTGGGCCTGGCGGGCCTGGTATTCCGGGTTACGGTTGCGCTGTTCCAGCGCCTTGCCCTCCAGCCGGGAGCCGAAGAAGGTGTTGAACTGGACGGTGGCGGTGGTGCCATCCTCCCGCTTGAAAGCCGGGTTGAAATCGCGCAGGCAGGTAAGGAGCACTTCGAAGGCTTCCTGCTGCAGATCATCCGCATCCAGGTGGTATTTGCGGGCCAGGGCGAACATGGCCTGGCGGCGGGTGTGGAGGAAGCTGACGGCGTTGGTGGAGGCGAGGAGGTAGCCGGCATCGTCTTCCTTGCGGGCGGCTTTGGCGGCGGCGGGCTTGGCGGCGGCCCTGGGCTGCGGCGCGGTGGGCAGCTTGACCACCTTGGCGACAGGCTTTTTTGCGGCGGGCCTTACAGCCTTGGCGATGGCCTTCGGCTTGGCCTTGGCGGCTGCCTTGATAGGGCCTTTTGCCTTTGCTTTGGGTTTGGTCGCCATAACGCTTCTTCTTTTTCTGGCAGAATAGCAGAGGGTTTGAGGGGTGTCAGGATGGATGGCGCAAAAACTGACAGGGGTGTGACATTGAAAGGATAAAAGAAACCGAGGCTCACGTTACCTCCGCTGGGTTCCTACGTGCGCGCGGCGATACCCGAGGCGGCTTACGAAACCACCTGTGGCGCCCCCGGCCTTCGCCGGGGCAGGCTCAAGCTCCTGGAATGACGGATAGGAGGGGCAAGGGGGCTAGCGCCCCCTTGCATCATGGCTAGAGTCTCCAAGTGAGAGGCGTAAAAGTACCAAACCAAGTAACTAGTCAGAGTAACACCCGTCGGTGCCAGCCCAAGCCTCTGACCATGTATGCACACACTGACTCCTACCTGAGCCAGGCTCTCTGGTTAGTTTTCCCTCTTAGTAGGACGCTACTATTGGCCGAGGGCCCACAGAACTAGCTTAAAAATTATGTATTGGGAATGCCCCTCCACCTCTTTCAGGCGGGCCAACACTAGGGGTCGCTGGGCTACGACTAGTGATTTTATCACAAGGAAAGAGAAAGGACTCTACTGGGATCTAAAAGTAAACCATTACAGTATAAAATAACTTAAATATGGCAGATATGCAACATAGAATGCATTAGAGAATGAAATTATAACTTTTAGAATGCTAGAGAATGTAACGCACCAACATTGCCCCGTCACAGGCTGTGACGGTCTAAGGTAGGTGTGCTACAATACTGTAACGCGCCTCCTTAGGTCCGTCAGAGTGAAGGTCTAAGGTGGGTGCACCACAAGGCTGTGATGCGCCACCTCAGGACCGTTACACTCACCCGAACTAATGAAAATCCACAGATTTAACAAGACTGTAACGCACCTGTAGTGGTGCGCTACAAGACTGTGACTGTCGCACGATAGACCGTCACGCCAACCACCCTATTCGGGTCAAAAGGGCTGTAACAGACTGAGGGTCGTCCATTACACTACACGTGACACGCTTACAGAGGTCCGCCACGGTACTATAACACACCCAGTGAGGGACGTCACAAGTGTGACGGCCATCGGAATGACCGTCACACCGTCTGGGTTACGAACGGGTTTGGTTTAAAATCGAAACACCCCCCGGTCGACCGAAATCGACGGGGATCGCTACAAAACCTGTTTCCCTGCTATCATACCCATCCATAACAACATTTAATAGCTATAAAACATAAAAATAATGTCCACGGTGGATTAAAGCATAATTTACAATGTTCATGGAGGAAAAATTAAAACATTGACAATGGGCATGCTAGAGGGCATAGATCGGCATGCATGTGCAAGGGAACGATCCTAGGGCGAGTGGGAATCCATCCCCCTACCTGGATTAAGCCAGAACGGCCGATTCACCGGCATGCAAGCGCTAGGACACCGCCACCTCCTTCCCCCCGCCTCATCTCCACAAGCCGCTATCCGCGTCGAGGTGGGCATCAACGTGCTCCACTCGTCACCACGAGTCCAACGGCGTGCTCCTCGGCTCCAACCGACACTGTCTCGCCCGGACGCCCAAGGAGAGTGAGAGAGTGGCGATGGAGAGAGAGAGAGAACGAGTGAGAGAGTGAGAGAGGGTGAGTGAGTGTCGAGAGAGATGGGTGGGGGGTTTAATTGGGTTAAAAAAATTGTTATATTATTTTTTTGTAAGAAAACTAATTTTCACATTTTAACCCCCAACTCCACATAATTAAGTAAATGCCTAATTTATTTACTTAAATACTTTAACAATTCCATTTAATTCCCAAAAAATGGCCTAAAAATCACCAAAAATAGCCAGAAATCATAAAATTGAATCCAGATCCGAACCACTAAGGATCCGTTAAGGACACGGGCCTTACACTAGGGGTCATTTGGGGGCTTCCCCCTTATTTTCCCCCTCTCCCGTAGAGGTATGGGGGCGTGGGAAAGATTTTTAGAGTTTTCCCGCCGTTCCATTCTTGGGACGGTGTGGCGGTCATTCCAGCGGCCGTCACAGGTTGTGATGCCCTTGGGAGGGTGCGTTACAGACCGTGACGCCCCAAGAGGGGTGCGTCATAGGGCCGTGTTTCATCGGCAGGATGTCGATCACTCTGACAGTCCCACGATAGACCGCCAGAGGGTGTGACGCGCCTGGGTTCGACCGTTACCGTGTTTCTGACCGTTTGGGTCGTGTTCCTCTGGCGGCCGTGGGTACGTGCGCCAGAGCGCTGTGACGCCCTGAGGAAGGTGCGTCAGAGCCCGTGTTCCTGTGTCTTCTAACGCACCTAGGGTGGTCCGTTAGAGTCTGTGACTCCCTAAGGAAGGTGCGCCAGAGACCATGTCGTTGTGTCCTATGACGCACCAAGGGAGGTGCGTCAGGGAGCTGTGACGCCCTGAGGTCGGTGCGTCAAAGCCAGTTTCGCCTTGCGCTATGGCGCTCCATTGTTGGTCCGTCAGAGATTGTGACAGCCCAAGGTTGGACTGCCAGGTGATTTTTTCATGTTTCTGGGTTTTTCGTGTGTCGCGTTAGTCTTCGGTCAACCCAGTTGGGATCCAGTGGTTGTCCTTCGACCTTGAGAGTGTTCCAGACACTGTGAGATCAGTGTCCGTGTTTTGAGGGTGTTTAGGAGGGTCCGGGTGACCCTGCGTGTGTGTGTATGTGCGGAGGGTCCCTCTCGCACATCATGAGATTTCTGGATCGGTGGACCATGTGTGTGTCCTCGGACTGTGAGTCCAGTCGACTAGCCTGGGGCTGGAGATTTCTTGTGTCCCCTCTTCGAGGGAGGAGTCTCGGCAGTTGCGAGCCGCCTCGTGAGTCATCGTGCTACCGTGGTTTTATGCCTATGGATTAAACCAGATTAACGGCATAGTGCTGTCGTGTACGACGGTCTTGACCCGAGTCTTGCGACTCAAGGACCGTTGAGTTTAATAGGTCTAGTGGGCTGTCCAGCGTCAAGTGGCCGCGAGTCACTTCTTCCTTCGTGTTACTCGCAATGGGTGCGTGCGTGATTTTCTGTGTTCACGTCAATGACCCTCCATTAGATGCAGCCTTCTTACGGCACGCGCGTGCTAACCCACCCGGGAGTGGTGGAGCGGCGTACCCGAGTTAGACGGTAAGTAGGCTCGTTACCATAGGGCCCCCGCGTACCGCCGAGTTTGGGCTGGTGGGAGAATTACCAGTTAGAGGACAGACCTAGGGTGTATGGTCTGAGTGTGCACACGAGACTGAGGGTTCAGACCCGCGCTGACGAGCGCGACCTCAGCTAGTCCTTATTTTGTGGTACTTCTGGTTACTTGGTGTGTCTGAGTCTCGCGCCCGGGGCGTCGTAGCTAGACACTTGTGATGCAGAGTAAGACGTCAGGGGACGCATCCGGTCATTCTTCTAGTGGGCAGTGCTCCTGTCATGTGACGTGAGTTATCGTGTCGTGATTTTCGTTTCCCATCTGCGAGATGGGATTTCGTGTGTGGTTTCGAGAGTGTTCCTGTAGTCGAGGTCTGGGGTTCCGGTGAGCATCACCGAGGGCTTCCCCCAGACAGCGTTGAGTTCATGACAGCGAGGTCGTGACTGTATTTTTGGACCACATGGTTTCGGCTTGGGCCCTGCTGTGAGGGCCGATTTTCGTGACCGAGGTGTCGTGTCATTTTCCTAGTAGCGTGACTGGGGCGTTTCGTGTCTGGTTATCTCCCGACCATGGGATCGGGATGTCGGGTGCGTGACTTGGTTGTTCCCCCGATGGGAGCCCGGGTCATATTTTCTAGTACGGTAGGAGTAGCCGTAGAGTCGAGGTTTCACCGGCCATCGTAGTTACTATTCCTACTATTGTTGTCATTCTTTTCTGTAGTTACTGTTTTTCGTCCCACCGTTGTTCTCGGTTGGGGTTCTACAGGATCCCTACTGAGCCAGTGATAGGAGGCTCACCCCTGGTTGTCAGGTGTGACAATTCTTCCTCGAGATTCAAGGACGTTGCATGGAGGTTCCTAGTTGCCAGCTTGCCGGGCTGAGTGTTCACTTGGCATGTGGTACGTTTTAATTCTTTAGACTGTACTTCTTGTTGGACTGGACTCTGTTGTAGTTTGATTATTTATTTCTGTTATTATATCTATCGTCCTGCTTTATTTCTTATTTCTATGTACACTACACCTATCCTTTTAGCCCTTCTGAGTCTTCGGGCTCGTGGGCAGTGGGCTGAGGTTCGAGTCGTGCCGGTTCCTTTCCTGTGCTCAGATCTTGGGTCGCCACAGCTGGTATTAGAGCTATGGTTGTGGAAGTATATGGAAATTTGAGATATTACAGTGATCAGAGTCCATAAGGTCCAGTACAATCGACAGCTGGCATAGGATTTTGTATTTATTTTCTGCTTGATTTCTCGCGTGAGAGCGTGAGTGCGCGGCATTGGCACTGTGAAGGTGGTTGCTATCATCGTCGGAGTGTCGGCGTGGGGTCTAAGGATCGAGGTCGAGAGCTTTTTCCCTCATCGGTGGTGGCCCCAATTGTGCTGCATTGGGCAGAGGTTGCCGGTAGGTGTGTTGCTGCGGTGTGGTGTTCGAGGAACCTGCAGTGAGGTTAGGTGGCTGGCTGGATTGTTCGTGGTTAAGTGGCCGTGAGTGTACTCTGAAGGAGCTGTTATCGTGTTGGCCACCCTAGCTTGAGGATTATCCATCCCCTGAGGGCGTTACTCCTCCCCCAAACGTGCGCATGGCCGGCGGGAGTCGAGGCAACTCCTCCCGCCGGCATCTTTCACTCACACGTCGAGGCAAACGCATGAGCGAGAAAATCATTCGCAATTCTGCGCGCTGCAAGAAATGCGGCGAAGAAATCGAGAGCCGTCATCGGCACGATTTTCGTACGTGTTCATGCGGCTCAATCTCCGTTGATGGTGGTCGCGCCTATCTTCGGCGCGTCGGCGATCTGACTGCATTCGAAGATACGAGCATATCTGAATAACGTTGCCCTGCGCTGACTGCAATCGGCGCACGAGCGGAGAGTTCAAAGCATAAGGGCTTAAGCGAAGTTCGTTCTCCATGCCGATCAACGTAGGGCAGGAGGATTCACAGATGAGGGAATTTCAATCCCGGTTTAAGGAAGGTGGGAGACTGGTTATGTCGAGTGTTTCTGAAGCGGCATTTTTAATTCGGCAGGTAGCCGAGCCGCGTCCCGTTGGGGATTCTATTAAGGGGGCTATTCGCCGGGCGTCTTATCGCCTCGGCTGGCCTTTCATCCGCGCGAAAAAGGTTTGGTACGAAGAGGCCGCTCGTATCGACGCGCACGAAATGGACGAGCTACGCCGCTTTGCTCTGAAACAGGCGGCGCAATACGAGATCATAGCAGATGCGCTTCATGCGAAAGATGCGGAATTTTTTGGCGAGGCAATTGCTTCGTATCGGGACATTGCTTGGCAAGTTGGCCGTATGGGTGGCCCCATCCCGAAAGGATGACAAGTGACATGAGGAGACAGGAATGCCCAACACCCTCGCAATCAACCTAGCGTGGTTTTGCGTAGGCGTAGTTCTAACTCTCTTCTGTGTGTGTTCTTTCCAATAACAAATGGGGCTTTAGATGATACGAGAGGGTCTTGGCGATCAAAGCTTTCCGCACAAGGCGGAAATGGCCTCCGACCGGATGCTCGGCAGGCTTCTACGGTTCCACCCCGAAAAGCTTGTTCACAGCGATGATGTGCCTGAGCCAGATGTTGAGCCGGTCAAGGTCGTCAACGTCATTCCTCTTCCTGTCCCTGAGCCCATCAAGGTTGAGCGGTCAATCTTTGAATCCCGGCCGAGCGTCAACATGATCGTTGAACAGACGGCTGCCTTTTACGGTCTGACGATGATCGAGATCGCGGCGGATCGCAGAAATTCTCAGATCGTGTGGGTGATGGGTTTCTTGTTATTGTGCGAGTTTTCTAGCTTCAATATGCCGCCTCGTAGGAGA